>VZRR01008730.1:119021-210721 GCA_013398015.1 Oreocharis arfaki | reverse complement strand
CCCCGCCCCCCCACAACTTTTCCTATTTACTTTCCAAGCCAAGATGTTTGGTTATATTTGGTTTACTTGAGGAAGCACTTCATACATACCCTGGGATAAATTCAAACAAACAACTGTACTACAGACCTGCTGGGTCGGAACTGAAGGATCAAGAGGTCTTTTCAATGCTAGCAAACTTCCATTTTTCAGTAATACAGAGCTGACAGCGCTCTGAACTCACACCTCAGCATTTTATAATTGATTTTATGTAAAGGGAGGCTCGGAATTCCAATCAAGTCCTGATGAATCCCCTCAAAACTGCAGTGCCCGTCTCGTCATGGCTCTTTCCTATTCAGAAAGATGCACAGGCATCTAAAGCGCTGCTAACATTAATTATTTATTTATTTATTCACAGCTGAAATATTTATTGATATTTATTTATTCACAATTCTTGTGTCCGTGCATTTCCCATCTGAAATAGGATGCTGTGGAAGACTGAACATTAATTCCAGGACATATCTAAGCAGGGAGGATGTTCCCGGTGGAAATATGCCTTGCACGTACTACAGTGCTCAACTGAGCCTAAGAAAAACAGGTAATGGGAGATTTAGGAGGGGGGAAAAAAAGAGTCAGTTGACACTTCCAGAAACCTGGTGAGATAACCATGAGTTGGATATNGAAAACCAGGAGTGTGTATGTTAAAAGTTTAAAAAAAAAAAAAAAAAAAAAAAAAGGAAGTTTACTGTACTTAGGACAGCAGCTCTGATTCCAGTGACACAGACTCCTTATCTCCCAGTGGGGAACACACCTCTCCTTTGCAAACACACACACACACACACAAAATGCATGCCTGCACTCAGAACAATGCAAATGCTGGCCTAAATCCTAAAAATCAGCTTTCCAGAACTGTGGTTTACCCATAACAACCGAGGAGCTGCGTCAAAAGGAAGAGGGAAAGATCACCCAGTCATTCTCCAGGTATTTTATTATCACTGATAACCCAAATTCCGAGGAAGCCTGGCCCCTAGCACAGCTCATACTCAATTGCTTCTTGTTTTATCTTTAGGGCATGTTGTAGGTAGGTTAAGAGGCGTGGAAGCAGGAATAAAGTAGTCAAAGCCTTTAGAGACAGGTTTAAAAAAGTGAAAAAACCTACACCATGGAGCACTGTGGCTCCAGCTTGGCACACCTCCGTGTTAATTCTTCAGCAATATAGCAGCCACTTCTCAACACTACCCATGACCAACATACATAACTCGGATTGCATCATTTATATCTATAAAAATGAAATTCTGTAGTGCATTTCCTGCATTCTCTTCCAGTGGTGTCACTTTTGGTGGACTTGCCAGTGTTGGATTATTGGTTGGGCTTGATCTTTCCCAACCTAAATGATTCTATGATTATTAGAATTTCAGTAATGTATGTCCATATCATATTTACTCCTGGCTTTCCAAACAGTGGGAACAGAGAAAGAAAGCCTAATTTTGTGGGAAAAAAGCTAAAAAATACTTTATGTTAGAAGAAATATTTGGTTGCTGTAGTTTTGGGGTTTTTTTTTAAATAAGGTTCGTAGTGTTGTTCTTCAAATGTTGAAGAAAACCAATAAACACCTCTGGAGTGACACCTGCCCAAAGTCAGACTGTTGCCTTTTCCTGGTCTTAAAATTAAGAACCAAACACGGTTAAGTGAAAAAAAGGTTTTACCTTGGTATTTACTTAAGGATCCTTAGATCTCTGTCCCAATGGAATGCACCAAAATGCAGCCCTGAAGTGCATGCACACACCCCCTGGAAGAGCACATACAATTACAGGCCTTACCAATTAGCATATCTATCAAAGATTCCCTAATGAGAGGCTCGAGTGAACTCTCCATCTTGAGCAACCTTCCCCCTTCATGGGCCTATCTTAGTTTCCAGAATGTGTTCTGGAGAGGACCTTGGTGTCTGGGGCATTCTGACCCCTGACTGCAAGGCTTCCAGGATGTTTGGTCTTCTGCTTTAACAAAGGCTAGGCTATCTAACTTAAGGGAGTATAAGTATGTGGGCTAAAAGCATTAAGAATACATAAAAGTTATATAAAAGAGGATATAAAAGGGGTATAAAAGAAAAGGCAAAAAATCATCATGGCATCAAGACAGACAGGAAAAGTGACGTCAGTGCCTCATCACTTCATCATCCCTGCCTGCTGGGGCACCCTGGCACGCCCGGAGCTCAGCTGGCCACGGGAACAAAACCTCCTTGTAGCCCGTCACCAAGGCACTGAACTGCAGTGCACGCAGCCAAGTGCTCCTTAGGAAAACAATGTCCGGTTTTCAGCACCAAAATCCCCTGCCAGGATCAACAGATTATCTTCTGTCCAGGCTGCATGGCAGCACAGGGAGGAGGAGGAAGGAAACTGCTTGATCAGGCACAAGTCAGACTGAGTCATGCTCCAGCAAGGAAGCTGGGAGGCTCTTGGGGACCCCGTGGCACATTTGTCATTCAGCTTCAAAACAGTGATGCCATCAACATTTGGCTATCGAGTATATTAAAGCCTGACTACTTCAGCTTCAGAAATTTGAAATATGGGTGCATGAAAGCTTCAGAAATTGGAAATATGGGTGTATGAAAAGTTACGTGATCTTCCTGTTTTAGAAGAGACACATCCAAGAGCAGTGCCCAAAATAAAAATTCCTGACCTAGTCTTAAGCTTTTCCGTTCCTTTGCTTAATAATGAGGAAAAAAAAAAAATCAAACCAAATTTAAAAAAGAGTTTAGGATTTGGATCATCTCACAGAACCTGCGTGCACAGATACCTCAAAAATAATCTAGCAAGAGGCCTTTTACTTGTAGCAAAGTGCTTCTCTGCTGGTGTATCCACAGCTTTGCCATCTCCCAGCCTCTACTTCCAACCTAATGAGATTAAAGAGTTGGAATTCACCATTTCCACCACAACTGTAAATTCTGTGAATTGGAAACCCAACAGTAATTCCAAAAAAGTCCCATGCAAAAGGGAAGAGGCTCTGCACTTCATCCTACCCCCATCAGGGACATTAGGTGGGAAAACACCACCAGCATTTGCAAGCCCTGGGAGCGACACAGTTAAGTAACCAAGGTCTCCAACTAGACATGCAAAAAAAAAAAAAGACAAATCAAATCCGATTCGCAGTAAAAATCAAGTCCAAAAAGTCAGACTTACAGCTAAACATCATTAGGGCTTCAACTCAAATATTTGACTGTATTCACTAGAGAGAATGAAGTAAGATGGCATCCTAAAGGTATAGGGATCACATCTCTACCTTAAGATCCTCTGCAAACACCAAAGAATCTCATTATCAAACATCTTAGCAAAAAAATGACAGTTCCCTTTGAGGAGTGTCCAATTTTCCCACACAAAGAGGATAACAAGCACACCTACAGAGGACACCTGACCAAAAGAAATGTTACGGTGTTCCCCATGATCACCCTGACTGCAGCCTGAACCTATTTTCCTGGGTCAGGCTCATCCACACCCCACGATCCTGCAAGACTGAAGTTTGGTGGGATATTAAATGCTGAGTTTTTTAATGGAAATTTTTTCTTGCAAGGGCATTCAAAGAGTGATTTCCAATTTTGTTTTGAGGCTTTCTCAGAATGCCAGAGCTTTTGTTTTCTGTTTTCCTTAATTCCCAAGCACCAGGAGTGGGAACAGGCAGACGCTCCCCTCCGACATGCTGAGGGTGCTGCTGTGTTATCTGTGCTTAAGGGGTCAGCATTCTCGGTCCCCTTGCTCAACATTTTGAGCCAAAGACTGGGAAGGGGAGGAAGGAAAGAGAACCAGGCCTAATTTATACACGAGCACCGTCCACTCTGGAGAAACATTTGCTGATGTGTTTGCCAGGAAACCCATCTTGGAGATATAATTTAGGCATGTGAGCAGAGGCTGGAAAGTCTTGTTGACACAAACCTTTTCCCCCCCCCATAAAGGAGGAGAATGTTTATTCTGCAGTGAACAGCCTGTACAGCTCTACAATGCAAGAGACAATTAGAGAGTTGCATCCTACCTCGTAAATTCTATTGCCATGGAGTCCCAAGGAGCTGCTGTTAAAAATACAACAATAAACAATATTTAGTCTAAACAATAACTGAGCTCCACCAGGAGCTTGCATGGATTACCAAAGCAAATCCTGCCACAAGGAATTGATCTCAAAACACCTCTTAAAACTGATGTCTCTTGTTATCATTTCCATCTTGGCAGTGGTTCAGAGGCATTTATTATCTCAATAAATGTTTTTGTTGGTGGGGTTTTGTTTTGATTTGGCTTGGGGTTTTTTTTCATAAGCATTGTAGCTCTGTTCTCCAGCACCACTCTCTATATAGAGTGCACCCCTTCCACTGCTATTTAGCAATCAATCACTCGTCCTGTTTCCACTCCGAAAAAGCAAAACAGGGATGAAAGAGCAACTCTGGGATAGGATGTTGGCTGGCAGCTCCTCAGTTCGTATCAACTGACCACATTTACGTCACTTCTTCAATTGGCATTTTCTCCCTAAATAGCTCTCTGGTCAGTAAGTGGTTGCTCCCACCAGGGAAGAATTTGGATACTCCTCTACAGCTGTTACCTCCGAGAACAAATCCATATGTTTTCTACACCCTGGATAACCCTGCAGTCATGTATTTTACATCAAGACTGTTAACTCATGCAAATAGTTTTAGGGGAGTCAAATTGACTTTGGAAACAGCTGGATCACTCATACAAATAAATTAATCAGAAATGATACCTAGAAGGAGAAAAATAAACAAAACCCACTGGCAGCATTAGCAAATATGGGCTGGAATTTCACAAGGAAAGCATAAAAAGCTTCCCAGTGTTGTCTCCTGGAATAGTTATTTGCATGAAGCTGCAGCCAGTGGTTTCTTCTACTTGTTTTACCCAACTTCTTTATAAAAAGAGAGAAGTTTCTCTTTTGCAGTAGCCANATGGAAATTTTTTCTTGCAAGGGCATTCAAAGAGTGATTTCCAATTTTGTTTTGAGGCTTTCTCAGAACGCCAGAGCTTTTGTTTTCTGTTTTCCTTAATTCCCAAGCACCAGGAGTGGGAACAGGCAGACGCTCCCCTCCGACATGCTGAGGGTGCTGCTGTGTTATCTGTGCTTAAGGGGTCAGCATTCTCGGTCCCCTTGCTCAACATTTTGAGCCAAAGACTGGGAAGGGGAGGAAGGAAAGAGAACCAGGCCTAATTTATACACGAGCACTGTCCACTCTGGAGAAACATTTGCTGATGTGTTTGCCAGGAAACCCATCTTGGAGATATAATTTAGGCATGTGAGCAGAGGCTGGAAAGTCTTGTTGACACAAACCTTTTCCCCCCCCCATAAAGGAGGAGAATGTTTATTCTGCAGTGAACAGCCTGTACAGCTCTACAATGCAAGAGACAATTAGAGAGTTGCATCCTACCTCGTAAATTCTATTGCCATGGAGTCCCAAGGAGCTGCTGTTAAAAATACAACAATAAACAATATTTAGTCTAAACAATAACTGAGCTCCACCAGGAGCTTGCATGGATTACCAAAGCAAATCCTGCCACAAGGAATTGATCTCAAAACACCTCTTAAAACTGATGTCTCTTGTTATCATTTCCATCTTGGCAGTGGTTCAGAGGCATTTATTATCTCAATAAATGTTTTTGTTGGTGGGGTTTTGTTTTGATTTGGCTTGGGGTTTTTTTCATAAGCATTGTAGCTCTGTTCTCCAGCACCACTCTATATATAGAGTGCACCACTTCCACTGCTATTTAGCAATCAATCACTCGTCCTGTTTCCACTCCGAAAAAGCAAAACAGGGATGAAAGAGCAACTCTGGGATAGGATGTTGGCTGGCAGCTCCTCAGTTCGTATCAACTGACCACATTTACGTCACTTCTTCAATTGGCATTTTCTCCCTAAATAGCTCTCTGGTCANGTTTTTTTCATAAGCATTGTAGCTCTGTTCTCCAGCACCACTCTATATATAGAGTGCACCACTTCCACTGCTATTTAGCAATCAATCACTCGTCCTGTTTCCACTCCGAAAAAGCAAAACAGGGATGAAAGAGCAACTCTGGGATAGGATGTTGGCTGGCAGCTCCTCAGTTCGTATCAACTGACCACATTTACGTCACTTCTTCAATTGGCATTTTCTCCCTAAATAGCTCTCTGGTCAGTAAGTGGTTGCTCCCACCAGGGAAGAATTTGGATACTCCTCTACAGCTGTTACCTCCGAGAACAAATCCATATGTTTTCTACACCCTGGATAACCCTGCAGTCATGTATTTTACATCAAGACTGTTAACTCATGCAAATAGTTTTAGGGGAGTCAAATTGACTTTGGAAACAGCTGGATCACTCATACAAATAAATTAATCAGAAATGATACCTAGAAGGAGAAAAATAAACAAAACCCACTGGCAGCATTAGCAAATATGGGCTGGAATTTCACAAGGAAAGCATAAAAAGCTTCCCAGTGTTGTCTCCTGGAATAGTTATTTGCATGAAGCTGCAGCCAGTGGTTTCTTCTACTTGTTTTACCCAACTTCTTTATAAAAAGAGAGAAGTTTCTCTTTTGCAGTAGCCACTTTTAGTTCTCCCTCTGTGGCACCAGCAGCGTTTTGCAGCAACTGTTGTCCTCATTTAAAATTTAAATAAAACTGAGCCTCAGAACACCCAAGTAGAACGGCTCTATTGCAGAGTGCTGTTTAAATACCATATTTGTTTGATTGCAGAACTGCCTCTGCAATTAAAGTCACTCAGAGTTCACAAATAAAAGCACTGAGTTGTATTTCAGACTTCTGGTGCTTGACTTCCATTTGGAAGCAAAGCTCCAACCAGTGTTTCCCACTGGGAACTCGTCCTCAGGCACCAGCACACAGCAGAGAGACTCTTAATAAGGAAGCACACATGCAACATTAATTCAGCCACTGGTACACGTTACTGAAGAGCCAACACATTTGTCTCGACCATAAAGTAAAGCACAATAACCTCATTTGGAACCTGCAATAAAGTGCAAGTTTTCATCTGGTTTCTTTACAGCATAAACACAGGTAGGGGAGGGCTCCGGGGCCGGGTGGATGCCAACATCTTTTTGATGCATGGACATAAACACAGGTTTTGTTCCTGACTGGTAAAAATATGTGAAGTATAAATAAGAAGTGAAATTCAGGGACTGCTACAAGCAATGTAATCTTTGGGTACCACCTCCTAGTCCCCGCTGAACTGCAAATTTCATCTGAATAAAAGCTGGCAAATCCTGAACACAGCTCTGCACTTAGAGCACATTAAAATGTAGATACACACCCCAGCGACTGCTTAAAATAATGCTCACACTACCAGTCAAAAGACAAGAAAACCACAAATTTTGAAGTAAAGGTTACTGATGCTGTTCTAGGGATTACCCAGTCTGTGACAAGAAATGATATATGAAAAGGCATAAATAGAATACTAAGTTCTGCTTTTTTTCCCTCACATCAAGTGCACCTGCTTCCTGGTTTAACCTCAGCCAAAATCCCACCTTTGCCTGCATCAGAGAAAGAATAAAGACATTTACAGGGAATTAATTATGTGTCCAACAACAGCATTGGGTCTCCACAGAAGCACAGACTTTACATGCAGGCACGTTTAAGACTGATTTATTATTTTAAAGCCAAGTAAAATGAAGATCAGAAGTTTCAGGTAATCCACTGAATACTCCCCAAAGCTGAGATTTAATGTCCACATTCCAGTTCCTGGACAGAAACAGTTCAACATGAGTTAAGTGATGGAAACTGCAGAGCTTCCAGTGCTGAGACAAATCCTATCATTATTGTGAAATGGTGTAATATTAGAAATTAGATCATGTGAACTGCTCTTGTTTCAGTGTCACACTGATGTGAGCCCTTCCCATTTTGCAAGAGGTCAGGACAATTTGTCTTTTAAGCTTCAGTGGGAAATTCCTGAAAGAGTTTCACGCCAAGAACTGCTCAGTGAAGTTGCACAGGTCTTTGTCATCAATTGGGAGCAATGAAGAAATCCAAAGCACTCCAGTTTCTTGTCCAGAGAACAGAGATTATATGTCCAGAGCTTATCTGTCTCTCTGGAGGAAAACAAACATAGGCAGTATTTTTACATCTGCAGGCACAACACATTAGATGTGGAGATTTTATGCCACCAGAGCAATTGAGAAATGACAAGGAAAAAAAAAAATCTTCCCCCCCAGCTACGGCATTTGCATTTATTGGGGATACAAGAGAGCAAATGAGAGGCAGAGCTCTTTTTTGGGGTTTAATTGTCAGGAGCCACTCACTTAACAAGGGCAGCAGCCCGAGGAGTGCGAGTCAGAAGCGCTGACTACAGGAGAGGAGGTGTAAGAGATTTTACTGCTGCCAGTACAGCCAGACTTGCCAAGTCTGCTACAGCTGTGGAACTGGCTCATCTCTGCTTTGACAGAAAAGTAAACCCTTCTATGTATTAACAGCACAACAAGATGAGTTCTTGGAAAAAACAACGAAATGAAATTTAAAAACTGAATTAATGAAATGCTTTTACATATTTAGTCCCCTTGATATAAAAGAACGTTCTGACGTGTAGAGGTACACAGAGAAGCAAGTCTTAAGGTCATTACCCCACCCAGTGCATCAGAGGAGAACCACTGATTAATTACTCCATCTAAACAGACCAAGAATGAACTCCAAGCTTGTCTGAACTGGCCTGAACCCCACAAGAGGGAGCAGCAATCAAGCAAATCAAGTAAATCAAGCAAAGCACACTTCTTGGTGTTCCTAAGGAGACACTACTTCCACCATACAAAGCTGGACCCCTGAATTTTCAGTAAAAATGTTTAATTACATGGTTATTCAGTCATTGAGGATGTGGGTGAAAATCATCACTAGAGGGTAAGAGACCACAGGAGAAGGGACACTCCTCTGTATTCCTGCTGAGGACACAGAAATTCAGCCTTAAATTATTACCCTAACCAGATACGTTTCAACCACTTACGTGAAGAAGCAAACCAACAAAGCTGGCAGGGGCATGGGGATATTTAGAATTTGTGTTAAGTCTCCAGACCCCCCAGATTCTCAAAATAGCCCACAAATCCTAGCTAGCTTTATTTTGTCAGTAATTCCTGTTCTGTATCCTCACTCTCTGCTCCATCAATACTTCTGAAGAATTCAATCAAAACCTACAGGGTTTTTATTTAACTACCAACCAGCCTTCCAAAAGGTAACAGCTTCCACATTCAGCATCACTTCAATAGCAGAAAAAAAACCCACAAAGAGGTTTAAAAAGGCTCACAAGGTTATTTCTTGCAGGCTCCCACAGCCTTGTGGCTAAGTGGAAGAACAGGCAGCAATGTGCTGTGCTGACAGATGGTTTTTAAGTAGAAGCACCTCAGAGCCCAAAGCAGAAGCTGAGGACTCAACTAAATGCTTTCTTTAGGGGCAGAATATCCTGCATTGTTTTGTCACCTACCTCCCAGGCTCAGTATTTTGGGACTTATTAATAATTTACTGCCTTTTCTTAGTTAAGAGTGGGAATTGTAAAGAGACACCATTCAACTATAAAATACAACAGAGAGGGGAGACTGGCTGAAACTTTTTGATAGAGTAATAAATTGAGACAGAATTTCTTCTTATTGTACCTCAGGGTAATGTCAGGAGGGCCAAGAGAGCACAGCTGAGCTTGGTCACAGGAACCACAGCTGAAACCCATCATTAGTTCTTCTGGCAGCTCCTGGAGGGTGTGTTTGGCCCTCTTCTCCTCCCTCTGGTATTTTTTGTCACTGCTCTCCTCTCCCAGGTTTCTCCCTCTGGGATTACCCACAGTGACCTCAACAGGTATTTCATTATATGCACATCCTACTGACTGACAGAGGGAGGAAAGAAGGAATCTGAATTGAATTGAAGCCATGCCTTTGATCATTTAAAAAAAAAAAGAGGATTTTACATTCATCTGGAAAATCCAACAGAGTGCCAGAATATCACAGAAAAGAAAAAAAAAAACAACCCAAACCACACAAGGTGTTTCTACATGTTCTGGGTTTCTTTGGCAATAGACCTTGCACACATCAGTTACCCCAATACAGACTTTAATAAAAGCTCTGACTGCTCCCCTGACTTTTTAAAGCTGTCTGGATGCAGAAATATTTGGAGCTACAGACATACAAAACATAACTGGTTTTAGAGGCAAGTCTGCCAGAGAACAGATTTATTGTAAATGAGTCCAGAATATTAATGTCAAACATTATTCATCACTACACAGTTTACTACTAAAGCTGGAGTAGGCTTTTAGGTTATACTAAAAAACCAACCCACAATACATAAGGAAGCTATACAAAGAAAAACTTCCATTATTTTCTCAGCCCTGAAACAATTTCATGGGGAGTAGCATTTCTGAAAAGACTCACAGCAACTTCTCCCAAGCTTTAATGACACTCACAGCCATGTCTCCTGGCATGGTCAGACAGCACAAGAGTTTAAACCAACTAAAATTTGGAGAGAAGACCTCAAAGCCTTCCACGGCACCAGAAGCAGTGGCATTTCAATAGGTAGCAAATCTCCACGGCTCAACAGCACCAATTAAGCAGGGAAGTAACAGAGTTCCTTGAAACCTGAGATGCTGCCTGAAGGGGAAAAAAGTCTCCTTGAGGTCACTGAGAATTCCTGGTGACCTTTTGCAAATGCAGATAAATCCATGGGTTTGTCCCTGGTGAACTCCACCTGCGCTGCCCTGGCAGCTCCAGGAGGCCCCGGTGCCAGGGTACTTTACACAGTTGAGAAATTCTCCTGTGGTACGAGCAGTGAGCTGATAAAAATGTACCCTTGCCAAACCAATTCCAAAAAAAAAAAATTCAATCAGTGCAGACTCAAGGGCATGAATGACAAGCTTATTCAGCTACCCACAGCAAACACCGGGGGGGGGAAGCAGCACTACCTGACCACCTGAAATGGCTCCTCAAGAGATGTAAAAATTGCTGCTGACCAAAATATTACCTAAAAGATTGTCTGAATAAATTTAAGATGGAGCTGCTGACAGCATCCAGCTGCAAAGTGATGTAACAAAACACTTTTTCCATCTTTTAAGTCCAGCATAAATCTTTTGTTAGGAGTGCACTTTAAATACACTACACCAAATCAGCACACATTACTTAGGGAGTAAAAGCTGCTAGGGAACCTAAGTGTGTAAATATAGCATGCAGCTTGGATTTGCTCCATCCACAAGGAACTGAGAAAGCCTACTTTCACCTCCCAAAAGCATTTAACACTACTGTACATCTAGCCAATGCCGAGGAACAGACTTGTGAGCTATTTATACACAGAGATAAAGGTGCCAAAAACAGTTTAAAAAAAAAAACCAAACCCTTGAGGTCATCAAGCCTCATTCTATCTAGGAGATGCAGTTTTCCTGCTATCTAGCCACTTCTTCATTCAGTTTCTAGCAGAGAATTAAGTAAAAAAGGGAACTCTTTCTCTGAAAAACATGTTTAAGTGAAGACAGAAGCTCAAAGTGCTGAGGATTAGGCCAGCATATGAATGCATCCAGCTTACACAATGCATTAGCTACCTGCAGGCTTAAGGTTTCCTCTGAATAAAACATGTGGAGCTGCAGATTTCACACCATTACTCAATTAATGAAGCTGTCACTTCAGTGGGCAGCAATATCACAAAATCAGTCACTGCTTCATTCATACAGGGGGGGAAAGGCTGTGGAGTTCCACTGTTATTAACCTGACAGGGCTTTTGAAATGCTGGCAATGCCAAGGTTATCTGGAAACCACCTTGAACATTCAGAGGACATTCCCCAGTTGAGTTAATGGCTTGACAAGAGCTGCAGTCAGCAAAGTCACTGAAAGCCTGTAGTACAGAGACTGGAAAAGCCATTGGAGTGTCTAACTGCAGCTTATGCAAATCCATAGAGCAGGCCTGGGAAAAGCAAGGCTAAATCCCTTCAAACGGGAGAAGCTCTGCCACAAATCCAGCTGTATACTAGGAATAAGCATGATAAACAGCCCAGGTTTTTATAAAGGTGCCTTTATAACTGTTCTGCTGCAAAAACTGCTTGGAAACGCTCATATGCTTAAAAGAGTCATGTCACACTACACCTGCTAAGATACCACAGCTCATATCCCAACATAAGGAGAAGTTATACACAAAAGTAGGTCACGGTGCAATCCATATCAAAGGCCCACTCAGCACCTAGAAATTAGGATGTGAGAGAATATTGCTAAGTGTTATTATTTTTTAAAACTTTCCACCATACTATTTTTTATCGGAACAGCAGGAGAAAAACTGATCCATAGAATATTTAAGAGACTAGTAAGCACAGAGTATCATCCTATGGAAACTTTACACACAAAGATACACCTGAAACAGCTCTTGAGCTATGCAAGAAAAAGTTAATTGGCTGCTTTTTGAAGAATTTAGGCAATGTACAATTCAGGAGGAACAAGTCACTTCACATTAAGCAAGTATCAGTATTTGCTTTATGGCAGACTGAAAGCTGAGCATTGATACTGCAGACTGGGTAAGCAGCAGCCAGGACAGGTCCCCAGCCCAGCCTCCATTCCTCACTGGCCAGTTCTCCCACTCCAAGGACGGAATAAGTCTCCTCCAAACACCGCCTTGAGGGGTGGGAGGGAAGGATGCCCCTGCTCTCTGGCATTTCCAGCAGGAGCAGAGATGTGCAGTGGTTTCAGCGGGGAACACCCACAAAACTCCACCATTAAGGAATGCCTTGGGGATGCAGGCCTTCCTGCTGGCCACTGCAGCTTCCCTCCAGGGCCCTGGCAGCCAGCCCAGCAGCTCGCTCAGCCACTGTCCCACTTCCCAACACCAGGCACTGAATCCCAGCCCAGCATCTCCCGGCGAGCACTGATGAGATTTCACTCCCGCATCAGACACGGGACCCTGCTGAGCTTATCTCAGGCAGCAAAACAAACACTTGCTCTGCAGAATCCTGTCCAAGCCTAGCTTGGGAGGTGCCATTTCTGAGCTCAAAGGAGAACCCAGCTGCCCGACTGCCTGGTGCAAAGGATGCAGGGCACACAAGCTGATGATTTACAAGTCTGCCTCTCCAGTGGCCACTTTTGTACCACTTCTGATGAGCTGATCTCCTCTGACTGATTCTCCCACTAAAAACACAACCAGGATGATTCATTTTAGGAGACTGATATAAAATTGCCCTTAGTTTGTTTTCACCAGGTATCACCTTTGGAGATAAATTATTCACCTTAAATGTAATAGAACATTGTTGCAGCTAGGTTGCAATATCTGCTCTTCACAAATGAGTATTTTTCATCTCTTATTTATAAAATATCCTTTTAAACGTTGATGTTTTAGAGACATTCACCTGAGATCACAACTTACCTATCTAAATATTTGACTATATAAGATTCTAGCTGTGATGGACAATGCAAGTATAACACTGATACCATTTCAGGGTCAGCAGTACCTGATTTATCTGGCCAATACCATCACCCACATAAAATAAACCACTTAGTTGATCAGGATTAAACATGGGGTTTGCTCTATATTAGATGTTTCACATGGTTTAGCTTTTGTTCTCAAAATGGCACATAATTAGCAGAGTAGGTGACAGGTTAAGTGTGCTACTCCTAGAATGCATTCTTCACTTTGATGCAGATTCTCGTGGCTTAAATACACTCTGGAAAAGGAAAACTTTACTGCAGTCACCGTAAAGCCATACACTCCCACCTCCTTACAGCAAAACATTGTGCAGCTTTCATCCCAACCATCTCTTTTATGAGGAAATTTAAGTGTTTATCGCCACTTCCCTCTTTGTGCAGTTTTTTACTAGTTCTGTAAATTCCACAGAATTACACTGCTGGGAGTATTGATCATTCTCCCTGTATCTTCCATTCAAGCTTTTAAATCTTGCTGTGATATTGCACCGGTTGCAATAACAACCATCCCTCACCACCGCCGAGCCAAGATGAAGGGTTTGTTTTCCCTGATTATGTTCGGGATTGAGCCTCTGCCACATTCTTCCACCAATTTCCCTGCAGCAGGAAGAACCCTTAATAGGCCGATTATCACCAATCCCTTAAAAACCTTTATGCAGAGGGTGCCCACAGAGGCAGCTGCACAACCTGAATATTCACTTTGGCATTTACAGGAGGAATTCACACGTTTCTCCCGTGCTGAACCCGTAGCTCCTGCGCTATTCCCATTCTGCAGGCACGGCTTGATCCGATCTCCTTAGGGAATTAATGCCGGAGCAGGCACGGCAGCTGCCACCCATCCCGTTTGTCCTCCGGAGCAGCGACAGCTCCGGCCTCAGCCACACGGATCCGAGCGACAGGGGACAGATGGCACCGGCGCTGCTTCCTGCGGGAGCCACGCCGCTCCACAAATCTGCTGCTCCAGGGAATCAGCCCCGCTCGGGCCGCTGAGGGATGCCAAGGGATACTCCGAGAGTTCCCTCTGTCCTGCCCAGCAGCGGCGGCACTGCTGAACCAACCGCCCATCCCTCCTTGTCCAGCCACAGGCTGCCCCTGGAAAATCACAGGGAATTTCCCTGCTCATCCCCCTGTGGCGTCTCGGTGCAGCAAGAAGAAGATTTAAAACTGGCCATTTTTCATCACGTTCACGCTGTGAAGTCTCCCCATGACAACGCAGCTGATTTGCGCAACCGTTCTTTCTGCCGCTAACAAAAGAAATAAAGGATCGGGAACAAAGGGAAAATTGAGTAAGAAAGGGAAAAAAGCACCACCCTAGTGCTGGAAATATGATTCAAGTGTTAAAAAATGGAATCTGACTTATAAAGGGTACAAAACTGGCAACAAATGTGTTCTTTCACTTGTGTGAAAGACATTTCCAGCACAGGGAGAATAAATGAGACCTGGAAGTCCTGTTTGTCACAAAATCTAAGGCCTGGTCTAGCTGTGAGACTAACAAGGAGAAAACAAATTTAAGTGCTGACCTACAGTTCTAAAATTAGTTTCATTAAATGCATTTACTACGAGCAAATGCCTTTCTGATGACAGGAAAGCCAGGAAAGGACTCTGGAAAGCTGCATGTTCCTCACAGCACACATCACCCTCCAAAACCAGATTCCTTCCCGTCTAGTAGGTAGCAATGCTCTTTATAAACATAATTATCAGTGGGTTATTATGGGCTTTTCTATGTTGTCTTAACATGAACAGTACTTAAGACCCCACCTTTGCAGCCCCTCAGTGTCAAAAAGCACCAGCACTGTTCGGAATCCCACAGAGCTGCCCATAGCCTTTACAAAAAGAACAAATGTTCAAGTGTTCACACAGAGCCATAGCCCTGCTAAATATAAGTGGAATATTATATTCCTGATCCTAAAGAAGCATCAGAATTGACAGTATGTGACCACGTTTTTTCTAGCACACAAGCTGTATAAAAATAGTCTTTTCTCCTTAAACCAAGACTTTTATGCCTGACTGTGACATTTAAACCCTTTATGCTACAGGGGCGTTTCATCGTGAATTCAGCACAGTTCTTGTGCTTTTTTTATCCTTCAAATGTGTTCACTAAAGCACTCAAAGACCACTCCATTAAATTCACACTGCACTTCCCCCAGGCACTCTCAATCCCAGCTTCCCAAGCAATGGTCCATCTGCACATCACTGGGCCTTCCAGGAAACCATTTCCAAGAGAAACTGAAATACAAAAAATTATTGAGAAATTCTTTTTTTCATTACTTTAAAATGCACTTTAAAATTACTTTTTCTCTTCTTGTCACCACCATCACCAACCACTGCTCAGAGTGGAAAGGATGAGAATCAACCTTTTAAATATGAACCTTTTCCCTCAGATACTTCTAAACAGGTTTTCAGTTTCACAAATGCAAACCTACAGGAGTCATTTCCTTCAAACATTCAGAGAACACAAGGTCAGGATCTGTGCAATGTTCACATCAGCCCTCACGTAACAAAGCCACAATGGAGGGAGACAATGAGCCAAAAAATCCCACTCCAAGGTCTCCAAGTTGAGCATTAACTGCATGATCATGAAAAAAATGCAGACAACTACACAGATGGTGTTTTTAAGTTCATGCCTTGGGTTTTCACTTTTATATTTTTCAAATCCTGCACTGCCTGGTGTGTAACTCTGAAGTTCCTTGCAGCTGCTCGCTGCTGCTCTCTCAGGCCAGGCAGGCAGAACAAAGCTTCTCCAGGCCTGCTCTCCAAGGACACCCAGACTGTCCTAGGCCCAAAATGTGCAAACCAACATCTTGGGAAGGGGGGTGAGCTTGGGGAAATTACATCATTAGCTAAAGTTTTAATTGGTGAATTTATGCTGATATGCAAATGGACCAAACCTATAAAAGTGTGAAGAACTTGTGATTCATTGTTCATCTTGGGGTCCATTTTGAGAGCAGCCTCTGGCTCTCCAGGGTGTGCCTTGGAAGGCCTTTCAAATAAATATCCACCTTTATTCCCTTACTCCTGTCTAGCCTCGGTTTCTAGGTAGCCACTCAAGGCTTCAAAGTCAGTGAGAGATAGATAATCAAGAAAATATTTTCACAGATCTGAGCCTTAGGCTTTTGATTTCAAATTCACTAGTAGCTGACAGGTTTCAAAGAGTTCATGCTGCTCCAGAGAACCTTAGCGACAAAGTGGTCGGAAGTAAAAAGTTACTAAGCTTTGTTAACACACAGGTATTTACAGAATATTGCATACAAAAATGGGTAGTGTCTTGATTTTTCCAAATCTAAACTTAAACCAACACCAACAACAGCCTATATAAAAAGCCGAAATACCCATCAGCTACACCATTAGTAAAGCAGAGTCTACCATTGTTTTAATTTTGCAATTTTTAAAATTTAACATTTCAGCAAATTCAACAAGGCGGGAACCTTGGCACATGATACGGTGAATTTCTAACCCAGTTCTCCAGCAAAATCCTGGGTAATCCAGTCACAATCCCTTTATTCTCACCCCGTGTTTAGCATTAGTTTTTATATTTGCCAAGGGACACTTCGTTTGTTCATACACCTGAGCAGAGTGTTTAGTGCAAACAGAAAAAGGACAAGTTCATGAAAACAAACAACTCAAGTCACCCCCACTGTCTGAGCATCCACAGCCCTGGGAGCAATGGAAGAAGTTCAGTCCTACAGAGCGGAATCTATACAGGCTAAATTCTTCATGAACACTTGATTTCACCTGAAAGAATGTTTTTACTCCCAACTGCAGGGCTGGAAGCAATGAAAGCCACATGTGCTGTAAAAAGCTGCCCAGAGACACAGCAATGAATTCTTTCTTCCACCAGGAGAACAAGAGCATCCATCTAAACTTCACTTCATTTGAACAGAAATGAGACTCGGCCACACCAGACACAAACAGCTCAGCTGAACACGAGGGGTTTGTGGCTAAAATCTAGGAATGAACATCCTGTATTCTGATGATTAAGATATTAGAGTCATGTTTAACCTTTAACTGAAGAAATGCATCATGACCAGCACCAAGACAGCCACAGTATCCTGAATTTTAGCACCTTCTTAGCTATGCCAATCAGAGGAAGTCATAAAATACTCTCCCTTTCTTCCTTCCCCAGGATTTGTGGGGAGTAGGTGGTATTAATTTTTCATTAACAGGAAAAGCACTGAGAGTGCTCCCAAATCTGCCTGGCAGACCAAGATTACAGAGCGCAGAGATTACTGTGAGCAGTTTTAGGCACCACAATGTAAGAAGGAAGTTATTATAAAGTGTCCAAAGGAGGCACCAAGAAGCCTCCACCAGCAAACCATCACCAGTTTAACAGTGGAGTTTCTTTTCTGCATCTCTTCCATCCTAACTGTTATCACGGGCATCCGATTGCAACGGCAATTCCTTATCAATACAGACCTGACAGCTGAAGATGAGAGGTTGCAGATCCCACCAGCGACAGCCTAAGGCATTAATTCCTTTCCACAGTGTCATTTTAAGATTATTAAAGGTGCTCAGGTGACTAATTCATGCACTCAGGCAGTCACAGATTAAGTGAGGAATTCTCTGTGTCAATGCTGCGATCTAAGGAGAAGCGAGTGGAACACAAAGAGCGAAAAAGCAACGTAAATTACCTAATTTGGCACACTTCTGGTTGCAAAATGTCAGCTGCTGGAAGTTGTTCAAGCCCTCAGACAAACACTTCCTCTGAAATACTACTTAGGAACTGTCATCTCAGTGCCAGCACTGCCTTGCTCATTTCCCGAAATGTGCCTAAAACCTGGATGTTTGTGTTCAGAGAATTAAGAGGTCCCCACCTAGTGCCTCAAGTGGATTAATTCTTTTAATTTCTAATGTGCTAGCAACAGGAGAGGTATTTTTCCATGTGCTCAGATATTTATACAGCCTTATTTTTGGTGTAGTGAGCTGTTTGAGGATTTATATGCAACCTATGGCAGAGGAAAAGGAAAATATGCTACGCCATATATTCCCAGTAAGCCAGCTCTGGCTTTGGATGGCATCCTTTATATATTTAGATTCAGGCAGAAGCAACTCTACCTGAGTAAGCGGAGGCTAAAAATAGTGTCATTTAAGTCTTATTTACAAATCTAACAGTTATTTTTGTTATTTCTGTTTTGATTCTGCTTCTTTATTTCTGTTTTAAGAAAAGCTCTTTGATTTCAGATGGAATTTGCCTTAAAATAATCCCACTCTGTATTTCTTCTGTCACATTTGTCTTGGCAAGAGGTTGAACGACAGGGCATTGAGCTTCTACACCAATATCTGAGTAAAACCAGAGGTTCCATAAAGAAAATCACTTTCCACAGCAGGAAAATCCCAAATGGTAAGCCACTATCATCACGACTTTTGGAGGGGAGCGGAGGAAAAAAAAGAAAAAAACTAAAACCAAATGACAACAAAACCCCAGGGATCTAACAACAAAATAAATTTCACAGATTATGAGCTCATTTTCATATCCAGCTTTCATGTGCAACCTGATAGACTGGACAACTCATGGCATCCATACTGCATCCACAGGGATCATGAGCTGCTCTCTGTGATGGACTGAGGCTCTGTGCAGATGGAGTTCATTAAAATAAGCACTGTGGCAAAAAGAAAACCATTCACACGAGAGCAGGGGGCTGCAGCTGTCAACCAACTCCAAATAACTCTCATAACTCCCTCATGTAACACAGCCCTTCCTTATTTGTGCCTCCCTGCCTGGGAATGACTCCAGGGAAGATTCTCTCACCCTTCCCATCCAATGGGAAAAAGGGGAAGGGGAGTAGATCAGGTTCAAGATGAACTTACCTTTCAAGAATTCAAAAATCCAAGCAGAGATTGGTAATACTAGTGTTGACCAGTCTTAAATTATTCAGTATAATTATTAATTTTGATGCACAAGGTGTTTAAACAATATTATCTCCTCAAACTAGAAGTATCAACAAAATCCTCGCCAGACAGCTGCCACTTTCTCTGGGAGGGCTTGTTTGTAACTCACAGCTCTGCTAGGCCCCATTAGTCCTCACCAACACAGCCACTTAATCTTTATTTCCCTAACATGTAATTTCCCCTAATTATATTTGGAGAATATTTATAAGGTTATTAAAGTTAATTATAAGACTCAGAGAGGTCTTTAGCCATAATTACCAGCACAAATCAGAGCTCTGAGTAATTTTTTGAGCTGTTTGGTTTGGGGGTTTTTTTGTGGGTCTTTTTTGGTTCTTTGGGGTTTTTTGGTGGGTTTTTTGGGGGTTTTTTGGTTGGGTTTTTTTTTTAAGAATCAATTAGATCATCTGTCATCCTGAAGTGCTCAGGATGATGGAGCTGCTTCACTCAGTACAATGAGCAGCTGGAACTGGTAAACATAAATATCTTTGTGGACAAGCTTTAGCACCCAACTGTGAGTCTGCAATATCCCTCTCAAAATTCACTTGGAGATATGAAATGGGTTTTTGAGAAAGTGTTGAAAAGAACTGATGTTCTTCTCTTAAGCTTTTATATAAATGTTTTTACTCCCACACCTGTTTGGAATGCCGTGCTTCATAAACTTAGACTCAGGGATATATTTAGGCTCAGACCCGGACTGGTATTTTGCAGCAATTAGGAAATCTAGGTTTTAGGTAAGGAGCAACAGCTGAATGACTGCGAGCAGCAGGGCTCTGTCACAATGGGCAAAGCAGACACTGCCACCTTTGAGGAGGAGAAATAGGGGGGAGCACAGGGAGGTCTCCAACAGAGGCTGCTTCAATTGTCGCTGTCAAGCACAGATTTCCTGTCCCTCAGACTTCACTCTCACAGACCATACGGTCACGTTAATATTGCATCTGCAGAGCAGGGACGTGTCTTCAGAGAACTCTTCACAGAATCTGAACAGCAACACGTGTGACAAGTCCCTCCCCTTTTAGGTGTGCCAGTTTTTCAGCTCTCAGCTGTCATCTTCAATGTCTTTTTTGACAAAGCTCTGGCTTCAGATGGCAAGTGATCGCAACATAATCTCATAAAAGAAATGAGCTAAGCTTTCAGCCTCCCTGCATGGGAGAAAACCTCAGCCACAGCCAGAGTGCAAAGCTCTAAACTAGTTTTTTTTCACTGTTTTACCAAGAGTTTCTACCAGAAGTAGGTGACCATGAGCATTCCCCGCCCATTCAGCGACGTCATTTGTTGCCCCCTTTGCCTGCACACACTTCACACGTCCAGCTTGGTCGCTCTGAGAGTGGGAGGAACAGAGGAAGGGATAGCTCTGCTCCTGAACTTTACCAGGATACTTTTCTAGCTCTTCTTCTCAAAAAGTTCTTTGAGGCTACTGCTAAGCAATTGGCCTAAAGCTTCAGCAGCTAGATTAAGAGAAGAGCCAAGATGCCCAAACTCTTGGATGCGAGGAAGTGACTCCAGTCCAAATGCAGTGATAAAAGGTGCACTACAGACAAAAACAGCCAGAACTATTACGAATCTCTTGGCTCATCCTCTCTATTCTTTCACCTCATTCATAAGTCCTACTGATTCTCTTCTTCAGGATTAAATATTTAAAGTTATACAGTTTGAACTTGCCAAACTTTGGGGATACACACACACACAACTTCTCAAATTTGCACTGGAAAAAAAAATGTATTATAGGAGGAGGAGAACTGCCAAGCACAAAAGCTCATTTTCTCTAGATTTGACTATTAAATCAGTAATGATTTTAAATACTTCCTTGTCTTCTAGAAGTATCCTAAGACAACAACCATTGCACCAGGGAGCTTATACTCACAGAAAGTAGGTCCGGTGCAATTTCTGCTGAAGTCAGGCTGTGGTTTCTGAAGTGCAATCCAATGTAATCACTTTATAATAGATTTCAGATGTAGAGACCAGCACTAGATTAAAACCATCCTGACACAGAGATAGTGAAGAACTATCAACATCAAGGTTAACTTTCCAGTCAATTCATCTCAACACTCCTTCAATTCTGCCTTCCTACCTTGCCAAATCCAGTCAGGAAAAGACAAGTCTTCTTCAAGAAACAAAAAAAAGCATTTCCTGCAATGGTTTCACTAATGCCCAAGATGATGAATCCAAAAAAATCCGCCAACGACCTCTAATTTGTTTCAGAATGGAATTGAAAGTTAGCCAGCAAGCAGAAAAGCCCTGTGACACCTGAACCAGAGAGACTGAGCCAGTTCACACTCTGACCTACTTCAGCCTGGATAACTGCTCAGTACATTTCCAGTGCTGAGGCAAAATCCAAACTCCAAAGGAGAAAAAAAGAAAGGAAAGGACAGCAGTTTTCCTGCGCTGTGCAGTCCCTGAAAAGTTATTAGTTTTACTCTAAGGGGTTCACTTTGCCATTTGGGTGCAAATGTGAGTCAGCAGCAGGGAGGGGAAGAAGACAGAACCTTAGGGTGACACCATTCCAGAGCCAGCACTGCTTCACCTCTCCAAAAACAGGAAAAGTGAGGGAAGCAACTGCTTGGGAACTAAGAAAAGGGGATAAAGATGCACCATAACTGGGTTCTGCTCTCACTCTTTACTGGAGCCCTGGATGAACACACAGGATCACGTCCCCTGGCTTAATTACGGTGCAACTTCCAAGCAGCTGGTAAAATCAACACCAACATCTGCTCTCAAAGATATTTCAAGGTATAAGACACCTCTCTCCTTTTTCTCCTCCCTTTTTTTTTTCCCCCACAATCAATTAATTTTCTGTTTTTTTCCCTCTTTTGAGTAAGTGTTACAGCTGCACAACATGGTATTTGACTGTTGCAGCAGCACGGATCTTCCCAGAGTTCTCTGCCAGGATCGCTCTGCTCTCGGTTTGAATCAATGTCCAAGTGAGGAAAGTTCACTTTCCATTTCCTTTCCAGCCATAACCCTTTTCCCTGGAATTTCCAGCTATGGTAGAAAAAGCCACCAGACAACAAAACAAACCAGCCTCTTGTTCTCTGCACTTCACTTAAGAGTAACCAAAAAGAAGACTGAAACCTCTGGATTTGACGAGCTTAGAACATTCCATAATGGAGACAGCTGATGCTGGCATGGGACGCATGGAAGTGAGAAAGCAGAACATTATCTTCTAAAAGCAGCAACATTAAATGGCATTCGAGCAAAACAAATGCAGAGTGCTTTGACATCTGACTACTGAAGCATTCAGTGGCATTACCATAATTTTCTCTCATGCCCCTGAACTAGCCCATTTCTAAAATAAGCACTGACTGACAAACTTCTAGGAAGCTGTAAGTGTAGGGGGAGTTTTTATTTTCTGCCTTGGGATTTCATTTTTATGCATCATAATCTCACAGCATAAGCAGTCAAGCAGGATGAGGAGATAAACCAGCACAGTGAAAATTCCTTGCTGTGCTCAGATCCAGCCCTCACGTTGGATATCTTTTATTTAAGACAGACCTTTACGCTGAAAGTTTGATTTCATTTATTTTTTAATGGGAAAAAAATGTATTGTACTGAGCATTGCCTGCCATATAATCTTTCAAGGGACTCCATCTTCAATAAAACTTAGGGAAAAACAAGGACACTTTGAAGTCAACATCTCTATTGATTGAGTTCTGACAGTGTCACACAGGGCAGTGGCACAGCCAGGCCCCTGAATGAACTCCTTTCAAGAACCACGGAATCACAGCATCTCATTAATGAAACAACACTCAGGAGCAAGAATCATGCATAAATAATTACTCCTGCTTCTCAGAGATAAAAAAAAGTTTGAATTCAGCAGAATTAAGACCAGCAGCTGATAAGTAAGAGCACAGAAGTTGGCCAAGAGCCACCACTTTAGGGAATAAAAATACTTATTGCTGACTCCCACCCTGCCTAAGTATTTTCATGTACTATAAAAATAGGGCTGGCTTAAAAACTGTTGTGCAAGAAAAGCTATATCAAATAAATAACTAAGCATAGAAGATTATCAACTAGGCCCATTATGTTAGATTAAAAAAAAATCTCATTTCTGTACTTCCCAAGGTGATCCCTACACAATCAGGTCACACTTCATAAAGAACCCCCTGAAACACTACAGAATTGGAAATTAAATCCATTTATACAATTGTCCTGTTTTGGCAGCATTGGGATGAATATTTCATCTTGCTGCATCCAGTGCCTGCTTTCCTGTTGTACAACTGAGGCAAAAGCAAAGTGAAGAGTGTGACAATAAATAAATAAATCAATGAATCACATAACTACTTCATTACCCATTTTGAAAGCACACACAATATTTTGAAGGAAACAATTCAGTGTATGATGTTAATTATCTGCATTTGCCTTATTTGCCAGGGCATATTTTCCCTCTTTTCCCCAGTCTTCATCAGCTAGCAAAGCGAGCCAGAGCAACCACTTACTGCATCTCAGATGGAATTCTGTCAAGCTTAGCACGTTAAAGAGAGCACTAGAAGTGTGTTGCTTCTATATATAAACTGCCTGTCTGGTGCACAGTGTGTCTGAATAATACAGCCCGTCCGACACCGAATCCAAGTTCTCCTGGATGAGGGGGAAAAAGAAAAGTCCCCCTTTGGAGTTATTTTCAAAGCACCAAAGCACACCATAATATTCTCAAGGAGCAAGAGTGCACAGAGTCTTTGAAAAAAGGCCATCGCACCCACCACTTACACTTCATTACTGAATTTCTTTAACTTAGCAAAGCCTTTCATAAAGAATGTCATTCAAAGCAGTAGAAATAGAGATTTGAGCCCAGGAGTACACAAAAAAATCCTTCAGGAGCGACAGAGCTGTACCACTGCTATCATCAGACCTTATCAGCTGCTCCTTTGCTCCCTGCCAGCATCACATCTTTCCCCCAGGTGGCCTCTGTTTTCCTCCCCTCTGCCTCCCCATCCTGTCTTTTTTAAAAACAATCTATTAAAAATACATCCAAAGCACCATCGTGCAGTTACTCCTAGAAGAGCGTGTCTTTCATCCCACACGGAAATAAAAACACCTAAGGTTTTCAGCAGTAACCTAACACAGGTATAACACAGGCACAACATAGTTACGCTTGATAAAATTCATGAAACTCTGCAGGCCTTCCCAAGGTTTCGGCTTCCTTCAGATTTTTGGCTCCTAGGCAGGACTTCCTGCCATGCCTATGGTGTAAGTTCTTGGAACTTCCTGAAGTTTAATGCCAAAAATGCAAGTGAAATGAATTTTTGTAATGACCACTGAAGGATTTTTAACCTGTCCAATTCCCAGAACTCTTGTTCTCTGCCTCAGCACGTATCTCTCTAGCATTTGGGCAGCACTGACTGCTCAGCACAGCCTCACTCCTCATCTCAGGTGCCACACAGCATTTCTTTTAAAGTAAAGCAATTGACTGTGACCAGGCTGCATAATCAAACCAGGTTACGTGGACCCCAGACTACCAGCTGCTATCAGGACTATTTAAACTGTTAGAGAGTCCAAAATAATTATTATTTTATCTCTGCTGAGCTCTCATTGCAACAGTTTTGATCCTTAATCCCACCAGCTCATTGACAGCAGGAGAAAAATCAGTGTGTTGGAACACTCTCATGGTAGGCAGATGTCCAGAGCCTGCTTCCAAAATTTAATATAAAAATGTCCGAACAAGTGATAATGCTGTTGAAGCCACTCAAAAATGTGGACATTCAATACTGTTTGAGCACCCTTTAAAAAAATAAGTCCAAGACAACTTTTTAGTAGTGAAAAAGGCTTCATATGCACTCAGTGGCATTTTCCTTTCCCAGACATGTATCCGAAAATAGATATTCTCCTTTTTCCTCATTTAAGAGCCTTTTGGCCTGGAAAGGACTGACCTAAAATTCAAGATATTTAAAAAACAAATTACTGTTTAGAGTTAAGTACTTTAATAAGTGGGAGTTCAGAGCACAAACATTCAAGCATCAAGTCAGAACAAAGGGTTCCATCTTCTTTTACACAGTACGTTTCATCTCAAAAAATATTAAATATCTACAACTACATACATCTAATAGACAAAGTTTTTCCTCATGCCTTATAGGCATATTTCTGATTTCTCTCACAGAAAGGCAGGGAGACGAAACTTCTTCAAAAAATTAATAATAATAATAAATCCTTAAAGGCACATCACTACCTGACCTCAAGCAAACAAAAGACAAAACCAAATTTTTACATGCAAACATTATTATTCAAAACAGGAGATGACCTTTAGTGCACCCTTCCATGAGTGGAATGTTCTCATCCACAAGCAGATTTAATTAAATTTAGCTCTTTAGACTGATTAGAGTTAATAAAGCAATTTGTTAATAGACCGTTTTATTATGTTTACAATGCGGTTTTGTTAGATATTGTGCAATGATTACAAGCTGCAAGGCACTGGTTTTTTCACCTTCTTCAACTGCACTGATTTTATATGAAATCTAAAAGAAGGGCCCAGAGTCATCATAAGCATTGGAGAAGATCAGAAGTGCAGTATATAAATAATACTGTATGAAGGACCCTACAAGAGATGTCACCAGGGGTGGCTGTTTTAATTTTACATATAAAACAAACCATGTTTCAAATTCACCATACACGAAACTCCTGTAAAAATAAAAAACTCACCATATGCAAGGGAATTATTGTAAAAATTGTGACTTTTCATGCCCCCTCACCATTATACACTTCTGTTAAGCACTGGACCCACTTCTCTGTGGAACAAGTATTTGGAAAGATCCAGGTGGGAAAGAGTTGCATGAAATTCTTCAAACTGTACCACCTTCCTGCAGAGGGACTGTGCTTCTTGTTAATTTAGATATTCTGCTAGAGGAAATAGCCCACAGCTCTCCCTCAGGCTACCCATATTCTCAAGGGAAAGCCAGAACACTTCAAATACAGGCTGAAATTCTCCATTTGTAACATCCAGTAAGGGAACACCAGAACCTGCTTGAGCGAATCCGACAAAGGGGAAAGTGTCTAAATCCAGAGAAACCACCTTAAAAAAAGCCTGACTTTTCTTGTTAGTACAGCTGGATGCTGCAGAGGATGGATAACAGCTTCCCACTACACTGTGCTCTACTGGATTTTCTGTCCTTCAAGCACAAATATCAAACTTCAAACATTCAGCAACGGCACAGAAACCATGGCTCTCCAGGAGAGGAGCCAAGTCCTACATTCGGTTTGCAGAAAAAGCACACCGAGGATATTTCACAGGGAACACGTTTTTTAAAAATTCATACTTTTCCAGCAATTTAAAAAGACCTGTCAAAAAATAAATTTTAAAAAACCCCCCCAAAATTTAAAAACCGCACTGTCCTCCATATCTCACTACTGCAGCCACTTCAAACATTTGTTATCTGTGAGATGGTCTTACCTGGCCAGTGGACAGGAGTTACCCTCTCATGCTGCTATCATTCCACAACCCTCTCCCTCCTGGGAAGAGGAATTCCCTGAGAGAGCCAGGACATGTCAAAACAACTTGCCCAGAGTTCAGCGATGGCGCTGAACCACCCTTCAGCTGGGATTAGGGCTAAAAAAACAGCATTGTTTGAGAAACGATTGGACAGCTTTCGCGTGGGGGTGGGACGGGATTACTGCCTCCAAACTGGGTCTGAGCAGTAATGGATTACCTGGAGAATCTGTGTCCTAACCCTCACTAACAAATTAACTCAGTTTGAAATGTGCTACACACACCTTGTCAGCAGGGGTACAGCCAAAGTGACCTTCACAGGTATTTTACTGGAATTCTGGAAATCACAGAATGCCACTTGGAACGCACCAGCAGCACAGGACAGCTCACCCCTGGGCAGCTCCGTCCTTTGCCTCCTCCATTTTTCCCTAATAGCCACCAAGCAGACACAAATATAAATTGTATCCTCACTTGCACAATGTATTTAACACTCAAATTGTGCCGACCTGTAAGTTTAGGTCAGGAGCAGCTGTGTTGGAAAAATGGCAAAGTAACAAGAAGTGGTGTGAGAACGGGATAGGCCAGCAGCAAAAGCTTAGCTCTTGGAGAATCACATTCTGTTAGAGGAAATTACAATGAAACCCCAATTCCCTTAAGGTCTTCTACCAGTTCCTGAGGTGCAGCAAGGAATCTTAGAAATGTTATTCCTAAGGGGTTTAAACCTGATCTCTGTACTCACAGAGCATCCAAGGCTTTTTTTGGGTGCACTATAATGATTTTATAGTGGGAAGACTGAAAGAGGAGCCTTGTTCAGGCAGCAGCACAGGTAGCAGACCCCAGAGAAGCACCTCTAGGTAATGCAGATCTCTAAAAAGCTTGTTTCTGTACTAACAGGTTCAGCCTCCCCTAAAAAAATGAGGCTAGATTTTTGTGAGAGCACTGCAAACTCACTGATTTTTATTTTCTAGTGCTAAATTTGTAGACTGCTTAGTTAGACAGCAATATCTGAGTTACCTCTTGACTGAAAATTATTGCTAAATTTGACAGGATATGCTTATTCCATCAGTGACGCAAAAGCATTTCACCAGCACATACAGAGAACCTTTCTTCACTTGCTCCAGTTCACCAAATCATGATTTCCCCCCCCTCAGGGTAATTAAACAAGAATGCACAAATATTCCTAAAAACACTGTGTAACCCTCTATAAATAAAACAGTGACATTCTCTACATAGACTAACATTATCTCTTGTATCCACACACAAGCACACTATTTCCCAGAGCCCCTGGATTCCTCCACAGTTCATGCAAAGGTTAGGTCACATCACTGTTCCAACGCACTCGTTTCACATCGGGGCAGATTTCAATTTCATATGGAAGAGACAATGGAGCAGCGTGACCTTTGGGTATCACAAAACATGTCCCAAAAGCCCACTTTCATTTCCAACAGATGTTGGTTCAAGTTATTTGTCAATGTAAATCCTCTTAGAGTCCAGCAGCACATGCAAAGGAAGCAAACCAAGACCAACACAGGCATTTTTCATATGGGAGAACGGACATTTTAAGGAAAACAGCTTATGGGAAATGCACAGTTGCACGGCAAAGAAACAGGGTTGCAGGCCATCAAAAAATTGACTTGTTTCCTAAGAGCACATCGAGTTGTATCTACTGTTTTCCTGGCAAGTCTGCCGAAAGAACTTCATGTTTGCAATCAGAGAGAAACAAAATGTAAATACAGATTAAATAACAAAAAAGCCCCAAAGCAGTAGGCTGTTTCCTCTGACTGTTTGTAGTCAGCAGAAGCAAATACGATTTCATGGGTTTGTGTGGAGACTGCAGCACTTTGGCACTGATAAAAACAGCCATATCTGAACTATCTGACTCTGAAGCAACATGTGTTTTAAAAGGGAAAAAAATGTGAAGCTACAAGAGTCCGATAGGAGACCAGAGCCCAGGGATTTTTCTGCATGTGAAGCACACCAAGAGCCTTCCCTTGCTCTCCTGTCATCCCAGCATGTTAGCTGATAAATGCTCCATAATTAGAAGACCCAAGTGGGGATGCCTGAAATCCATCTGACCTGAGGGAATGAGTTTAAAAACCTGACCCAGCTTTTAGCGTGCCAGATCCTCCTGTATTCCATTTCTGCCTACTGGAAAGGGCTGGCAAAGGCAGACAGAAGAGACAGACTCAACTAAACATGGTATTCAGTGGGATTAGAGAAAGGTTATTTTGGGACGTAGGAAGTACTCAAAAGAGGAGGCCAAAGGGAAAAAAAAGTAATATTAAATTTAAATCAGATACTGGCAGAGGGAAAGGTCACAAGATACGCACAAACAGAAAGCAGGAGGGAAGAAATATTACTCCTTTACATTCCGTGTCTGTGCAGAGCATCTGTTGGACTGGGGGAATGGTTTGCAAGGAACCACCAGTGGGACAGAGGCATCATCACTTCACTGCAGGCAATATTAACATACACACACAAGTCACTGCCCAAACAGCTACACCAGCAAACACACAAATAAATTCCTTTTGTGGAACTCTATTCCAGTAAACTCGGCGGTTCTGGGAGAGATAAATCAATCAGACACTAATTACATCCAAAACCTGCAAGTAATGACATCATGGTAGGAAAAGCCCAGCTCTGAGTGATCTATTTTTGAGGAAGCCAGTTGGAGATACCATCTTGCTTGTTTCTTCGACAGAAGTTTGGATACAAATCGAGTATTCCAGTCTCATTCACATAAACCTTCCAACAGCTAAGAGGAAAGGAAACTGTAGCCCTGAGACCTAACTACTGTCTTTGCATTTTTTCACATGCCAAAGATAACAGGCACTCCTCCTACCTAATTACCAGGTATTAAAAATAGGAACATGGCCACGGTGGTGCACCTGGCAATTATGGTTTACCAAAGCCTCCCATGTCTTGTACAGCAACATATAACACAAAAATAAAATCTAAATATTGTCTCCAGGAGCATGGGAGCTTGCAAAGCATCAAAGAACTAGAAGGCAGACGGTGTTTTTGCAAGTCTAATATGAGGATTAAGCTGTATGACAAAAGAAACTCTCCTCTTGCAGAGAAAAGCAGCGTGCAGGAAGGAGGAAAGAGAGGTGATGAGCCAGCAAGGAGTAGAAGCAATAAGAAATTAAGAGGCTTCCTCATTCCTCACCACATCTGAGATGGGAACACAGCTCGGATTTGGCACTTTCAGATCACTTTCCCTGTCTCCAGCTCAACTCTTAAAAGCTGCAGGAGTGTTTAGGTGGATAAACCCATGGCCCATGACAAGCTGGCTCACAGGCACACAGAAGGGCAAAGCAGATGCCACTGAGCAAATGTGCCTCTCCTCCGATCACACCCAGACTATTTCCTACTGAAAGCACACCTCGAAGCAACCAACTTCCCAGTTCTAGGTCAGACATTTTCAATGGGCAACTAGCTCAGACACTCGTTTTTCTTGGCATCGAACAGGATCTTAAGTCCTTAAACTAACAAAAGTTATTTCAATGTATTCAGTGAAACTTTCAAGTCAGAACTAGAAGTTTTAGACTTGAAGTTTTAGACCACAGCTGTGTCCTTTATGTTCAAGTATACCCAAACCCCAAAACATCCATCCTTCCTTAACCCAGAAATAGATAGTTCTGTTAAAACTTGCACATTTTTATGCCCGAGAATAAAACCAAGATCTTTTCAAACACTTTGAAGACAAACATCCCTCCTTTCAGAATTCCACACCCCGAAGTAGCACTCAGTGAATCAGAACTTCACTTACAGGAAAACATGAAACACTGAGGAGATGGAGGGGCAGAACACAGAATTTCAGGCTAGACGCTCAAGCGCAAGTCAAATCCATCTTGGGACGACACTGCTTCATTTAGCCAGGAATCCACCCATTTCTGCCCAGTTTTTGGTCTAGGCACACATCCACATCCCAAAACAAGCAACGCTCAGTTTTAAAAACAGCATTAGTCAGAGTTAGCTTGCATCTTCTCCTCTCTCAACACTCAAAATTCTCAGCTGGTTAGGCCATAAAAGTACTCCTAGCTCTGCTCACTGGGAAACACTTCCCAAGCCTTGCCCTTCACACCTCATGCCACTTAATTAAGCTTGTTTAAAGGCAGAATCAGAAGCCATCCAAATATTCATCGGAAATGCCTTTGGTGCTGAAGTCTAGGTAAGGACACTTGTTAGACTCTTCCAGAGGGCAGAGTTCTGGCACATTCCTCCCAACATCAAAGTAGCGCTTCTGTGTTTTTCCCAGACTTTTGTACCCTCTCTGCAGACCCTCAAAACCATGAGTTTTTAACAGCATGACCAGAACGTCCACATCTTCGTAACAGAAAATTGTGTCACGTGGTCATTCGGATGCCTGAAGTCATTTGCACACAGCAAGCACTGCATGGCTCTTCCTGCATAATTAAAACCATCACATGCCTTCCACTGAAGAATTGCTTTATTTAGTATTTATTGTGCCACACCAAGCTTTAATTTCAACAGCTAAATCTTCTACAGCCAGGCCTTTGAGAGTTCATTATGTTAGATTGCAACCTTCTACTTCTTGCAACCTCCTACACCAAGCCTGCCCATAAGGATGCTTTTGAAATATATTTTTGCCTGATGTAATGTTTTCATTTCAGTGCACACACCGGTTTATCTTCCCAGCATTAGCCAGGAAAGTTCTTCAGCCTACTTCTTGTTCTGTAACTAAAATAAGGTGAAGGAAAGGAGAGTGTCTTAGGAGTAGAGGTTACAAATGTCTTCTGACAAGAAGCCCTTAAGCACTTCCCTCATCTTTACTGTGTGATGAAGCCCCAAAATCACCTATTTTTCTACAGCATGCAAGGCCAGCCGTGTCACTGGCGGATTCAGAGGTGCAAGAGCTTTCCAGTTATCAAGGAGCTTTCTCTGCTTCGGGTATGGAAATGACCATGCACTTTCCCTTCTGTGTGGTTTAACATAAACCCTCAAAGCCACCTTTCTGAAAGAAAATGTGGTTTACTGCAGCTCCCTCCCCTCCTCCCCCCCACACCATTCCAATGGGCTGCTTCTCCCCAAAAAGTATTTCAGCACAAGCGAGACAACAGCTGATATTTCAGAGCTGCTATTTTAAGGATTGCCTACGAGTGCTCCTGTCTAGCTAGACAGATTCACTGCTCTTGGCAACCTGCTGACTTGACAGGAGGGACAAATACCTTGCTTCAGAAGCCCAAAATACTACGTGGATTATGCTTCTTGCAAGCAAAGGATGAAAAAAAAGAGAAGATCCCAGTGTTGAAAGCCTTGCAAGTACATTTGAGCTCTAACTTCATCCAGCAACAGGCCTGGAAAAACATCCTTCTAGATGAGGTAATGATTAGTGTTACATCCTGCAGCCAAGCTCAGCATCTGGGCTCACAAAGACAGAGGCTGGGCTTCCCATGCTGTTAATCCTACCAGTAGTCCCTTGCTTGACTGAAACAGGAATCACAGTTCCTAAACAGCTGTTTCCTCAGACAGCAAGAGAACAGCTGAAGGGGACTTGGGCCAGGCACGGACACAAAAACAGGCGACTAATTATTTCAAGTTGTGAGGCAGATTGCAGACAGGCTACAGTCACCCATTTATCCAACGTGAGATGGGTCTCGAGATTTTTATCTCACTTCTTTTAACTGCTCCTTCACGCATTTACCTTGGGAGGGACTGCAAGTGATGCCAATGCCGTTTGTTGGATATGTGGATGTAAAGCATTAGGGAAAAAGGAGCGGTTGATGAAGAGCATATTTGCCACATAAAATCATCTCAAATTTGGAACAATTCCCCACGCCCTACTGGCAAGCATCGCCTACAAAGTCCTCCTTCCTTCCTATATTTAGGTCAGCCGGGCTGAGTCAAGCCCTCCAAGAGCATCCCTTGCTTTTGTAACTTTCTGTTCTAGAACAGAAAAGCCAGACATGCTTTTTTTCACATCATTTGTTCAGCTCATACGTTAACACTCATACAGGCAGAAAGTAATGCAATAAAAAAAATAAGTCAAGTACTGGTGCCGCATAAGCCAGGCTGTTTCTAAGGGCTTCTCTTGGAACATTTACCCAGCTTACAAAAACCTTCACAGATCTGTAATGCCAAATACTGCTCAAAAAAGCTCCACCACTACCCTAACGAGGCACCAAGGTCTTACACTTAGGGAATATATCCTAAGGGAGTATATCCTTAGGAAACACATTGCTTTAAATGCTCTGGTTTGCATAACAGTTCAACACGGCTTGTGTGCCCATATACAAATAGCCACTCTGCTTGCTTTAGCCTCAACTTGGACCAAATTGTTTCCATCTCTGTTTATGGAAGTCTCCCAAATTGCTGTATAAAACAGAGCTTTCTCCCCCAAATTAACCCCTCAATTTAAAAGATTCCACATTCAACCATCATAGCATCTCTTCACTAGTCCCTAAACTCCAATTTAGCCTATTGAAGTTACTTAGTGCCTTCTTACTGTAACCATTAAACCTGGCTGGCTGGTTTCACCTGCATTTTGAGCTTTTTCTAATTAGCAACACTTTCTGCTCCTTCATAGCAGTGTAACATCCCAATTTTTGAATCACTAAGAATACAGGTCAATGCCCAAACTGATTACTGCCATGAAATAATCAAATGTATCATCCATAAATGGATCATGCTACTTTTAAAAAAAGTAATGATTATGTATGTACAAAGATGTAGGTGACAGTTCTTGAAAGTGACACAAAGTATACAAAGAGTGAAGGCACAACCCTCACAACATTACTTTCTTTAACAATAAAAACAAATTAGCTGCTTGAATTACTGATTTCAAATTACTTATTACCTAAAGAGCTCTGCTCTGTAAAATGGTGGATGAAGAAGATTTCTAGCACAGAGAGGACACACGGGAGGGTCATTTTTCTGAGCAGCGTAACACACATCTGTCTGCAAAACTGTGGCAAAACAAGGTGTCAATTACTTTCCTAATAAAAGCAAGAAATTGACCTTGTCCTTCCTCATTCAAGAGAATAAAAACTAATATTACCTGCCTACAAGAGAAATCTCTCATTTACACGGTTCCTTGTTGGATTTGCAAAACTCCCGCTCACATAACAATTATTACTGTAGCTAGCAGAGTGGAAGCTAGCAAAACCAATACTCCCCTAGAAACAATGTCTCAAGTAATCACATCAAAGCCATCTAATCCAAGCAGGAAGGCAGCTCCTGGAAGGTTGAGCCGGACAGGACTGTGCCTTCCCGAGCCACACAGGCTCCATCCCAGCAGATGAGCACGCAGCACGCAGCCGCGGTTCCTGCTGGCTCTGCTGGCACAGACCTTGAGCAGTATCAAACTGCTAGATTTTGCAAACACTGCTGGCATGTGCTCACCGAGAGGAATGAAAGAGCCCAAAAGTTTCCATTGACCTAAACACAGAATAATTTACTGGCGTCAAGGCGAGCCTGAAAGCAGAGAAGCCGATCATTGATCGGCTTCGCTGCCGCCTGCAAGTGCTGACGCCCAGGAAAAAACAAGCTCAGCAGCACAAGCCAGGTGTGTGAGCAGCAAATCCTGAGTGGCAGTCTGCGAGTCTGTTAGAAACCCAGAACACCATGTTTCGTGTTAATTATATTTACATATTTGCCATCCACTTAATTACCGTGTCTGTCAAACCCCGCAGCCAGATCTGGTGGCACAGCACTACCCTTTCCTGATGGGAGTGATTTGCAGGAACTGCACTTTCTACCTCTGCTCTGAACAGGTCTGGACAAGGTGATAAACTACCTCAGAAAGTGCCTCAAACATTAAAACTACTACTGATTAATATGACTAACATTGCCACTAAACCCTTGTCACTACAAGATGCTTCACTCTTACAATTTCCTTCCTCTTGCTTAGTTACTTCCCCTCACGATTGCTCTCACTGCCCTCTTCACCACATCAGGCTCTCTCCTGGTCTGTGCAAGACACAGAGCAAGACATCCTGGCTGCAAATCCCAAAAAATTTATATTCAAATGGCAGGAGGTTCAAAAAGTCCTTACAAGCCTTGCTGTCTTCTTACAGGAGTGAGAACAGCGGATTTGGCAAAATATTCTGACAATCACAAAATAAAAGGTACCTCTGTGAATCAGTCTAGTTTGGATGCTCTTTTGGGCTCCCATGTGAACATAGGGAAAATGAGACTCCAGGATCTGCAAATAACTTGCCAGCACCTCTGGCTTCTGGATAACAAAGGACCAAAGCAAAGAGAGGAGTGAAAATCTACGTGCAAAAGCAACATGTCTGTGTCCCAGCTTTGTCTAAACACCCGTGAGGAAGGATGGAAGAGCCAAGATATCAGTAACTCTCTTACTTTCTTAACATGGAGACTCTCAACATCCTTGTTAATGGGAGACAAAAGGCTTAGTTGACATATTTTCAGACTGGATCATACAGAAGGATTCATCTGGGATCCTTTGTGTGGAGAACAGGCAGTTAAACAACAAAACAATTAAAGTGCTCCGAGACAGAGTCATGCAAATAGATAAAATAATATGGGAAAATGCTGAACCTTGAACTTGGCAGTTCACAGTTCTAGCACTCAAGGGAAAAGATAAAAGACAGGCTTGTGTTGGGCTTCTTGAGCAAATGGAGTTGTCCTTTATACAAACCCCAGGAGAAGAAAGAAAAAAAAAAAAAAGCCACAGACCACCACAATATTTGAGGCCTCAAACCACTACACAATGCAGTGAAAATCTAAGATCTAAGATAAAGAAAAGAGAAAGAGAAAGAAAAACGTGCAACAGAGAAGAGCAACTGTGTTTCTTGTTAGAGAATGATGTCTTCCTTGATCAAACGACAGCACAGCCAGGACACAGTTGTGGAATTCAAACCCTCATCCCAGAACAACTCTTAGGATATTATCGTGACTCTAACAGACAGCACAATCACTCTTACTTGCTATCTCATGTGCAGGACACGAGACATTCTTGTCCTCCTACCTCAAACTCCATCCTTAGGAACCTTCTCATCACCCTGCCACAAAAATCTGCCTTCAGAGAACACACTATCTGAATCACTCACATAAAACTCAGCCTACTGAACGTATTCCAAAGATGCCACAAACCACTTCAAAATGGTGCACAACAAATGGAAAGGCATTGGTGGTGATAAGGAGCATGATGTTACAGCTAACTCAGCCTACCAGCCAGTGCCACCAAAAATAAGCCATTCTTTAGCATTCACCTCATCCTGCTGCAATTCTGAATCAGGAAAGGAAACCAAGAGAGACCTAAAACTCTTCTAGAAGAGCGATTCAACCCATCCTGGGGTCACACCAACACCGAGTGGGTAGACACACATAACCCACGCTAGGGGAAGAGGATGGCCACCTTCACAGCAGCATTGGAGCAATCTGGACACTGAATCACAGGATGGTTTGGGTTGGAAGGGACCTCAGGTCAATCCCCTGCCATGAGCAGGGACACCTTCCACTAGACCAGGTTCCTCAGAGCTCCATCCAACCTGGCCTTGGACACTTGCAAGGATGGAGCAGCTGCTTCTCTGGACAGCCAGGGCCTCACCACCTTCACAAGGAAGAATTTCTCCCTAATATTCCATCTAACCCTGCTCTTTTTTCAGTCTGAATCCACTCCTCCTTATCTTGTCACTACATGCTCCTGTAAATCATCCCTCTCCATCTTTCTGGTAGGCTCCCTACGGGAGAAGAACCCCAAGGCTGCTTATCTCCCTCTCCCCGGTTGGAAGACTGCCAGAGCAAGGATGCAGAACAGCCTGTGTCAAATTTAGTAAACATAAAAACCAAATTCACATTATCCTGGTTACCACTGAACCAATTCAAGCATACACAAGAAGAATAAGGAGGCAGGAAGCATCAGCAACCAGCTGGTTTAGAAGGTTAAAGTCACATTGAGCACAATGCAGCGTCTGGTGGGCAGCAATATAAAAATCAGTTTCCAAGTTAGAGGGTTCGCTTATGCCCACACCCAGCATCACCTTGCAGCATTCTGCTTTTCGTTTTTCACTCCCATCCCTGGAAGTGTTCCAGGCCAGCTTGGACGGGGCTTGGAGCAACCTGGTCCAGTGGAAGGTGCTTCATGGCAGGGAGCTTGGAACGAGATGATCTTTGGGATCCCTTCCAACCCAAACCATTCTGTGATTCTATGATTTATACGTATCCATAACACACCCGAGCGGCCTATTTTCAGTGGTTAACACCAATCCCAGTGGTTCGCAGCAGCAGCGGCTGGCGGTGGATGTCCCCTCCGGAGGGGCTGGAGCGGGGGGGGGCTCCGGCACCGCACGCCCTTCCCTCACCGACCGCCGGAGCGGTGCCCGGGGATGGTGGCACAGGCGGGGGTGAAAGCGGGTTTCTACCTCGCCCTTGAGCCGCCGTGGTGCCGGTGGCGGGGGGCGCCTGCGCGGCGCTCTGGGGAGCCCGGGGGGGAAGGCGAGGGGAGGAGGATGGAGAAGAGAGAAGGGGGGATGCCGCCTCCCGCCGCTCACCTCGCGGGCGATCTGGTTGAGGGCATCGTCCTCCGCCGTCAGGCGTTCTCGGTTCGGCAGCCGCTTGCGCCCGGCGCNTCTGCTCGCTGCCCTCACCGCCCGGAACCGGGGTGTGTTTGGGAGTCCCTGCCCGCTGCCCTCATACCCGAAATCGGGGTGAGTTTGGGGGTCCCTGCTCGCTGCCCTCACACCCGAAATCAGGGTGAGTTTGGGGGTCCCTGCTCGCTGCCCTCACACCCGAAATCAGGGTGAGTTTGGGGGTCCCTGCTCGCTGCCCTCACCGCCCGAGATCGGGGTGTGTGTGTATGGGACCCTACCCCCTCTCCTCACCACCCAAAATCGGGGTGTGTGAGGTCCCTGCTGCTCCTCTCATGCTCCTTCCGGCTCCCTCAGCCCCACTGTGGACCCACCCCCTTCCCGCTGGAGTACCCGGGCTCCCTGCCGAGTTGGAAGGGAAATTACAGAATCACGGAATGGGTCAAGTTGGACGGGACCACAAAGGGTCATCTGCTCCAACCTCCCTGCTCCAGCAGGGTCATCCCAGAGCACAGGGCACAGGACTGTGTCCGGACAGCTCTGGAATATCCCCAGAGAGGGAGACTCCACAGCCTCTCTGGACACTTTGTTCACTGCTCAGGAAAGAAGTTCTGCCTCCTGTCCAGGTGGAACTCCTGGCTATCAGTTTCTGCCTGTTCCTCGTATCCCAGTGCTGGGCCCCGTGGAGCAGAGCCTGGTCCGTGCTCTGGCACCCACCCTTAGGATAATTATGCACATTACAGAGGGCCCCTCTCAGCTGTGTCTCCTCTTGAGGAGCCCCAGCTCCCTCAGCCTTTCCTTGTCAGAGGTGCTCCAGTCCCTTCATCACCTCTGCAGCCTCCATTGGAACCCCTCCAGGAGTTCTGTCTCTCTTGTTTTGAGGAGCCCAGAACTGGATGCAGTAAATTTACCAGAAATCATGGAAATGGGCATCAAAACTTCTCCAGCAGTAAAGCTGGGGGGTTCCTCTGCCGCAAATACAGGGGGAGCAGGACAGAAACACGACTCTTCATGCCCTGACACCTCACACAGCTTCATAGCCCTGTAGGGTCTCTTCGACAGTGAATTTTCCTATTAAGTATAAGTGGACGTGATTAATTTTAGTGTCAAGTACATCAGTGCTTAATTAATTGACAAGGAACATGTATTTTCTGGGATTCCTATCACAGCCCTTACACCTCAATTTTCATGCTAATTCCCTAAATATGAATTAAAGTCTCTCAAGCTCACTTTATTAAACAGACAGGAAAAAAGGACTACAAAAAGGACTGCAAAACCCACCCACTCCCTTCTGACCAGAAAGCTGCCTTTAATCTTTATGATTTAATTTTGTATTCAATTTAAACTTGATTGAGGTAAAAGGCAACATCTGCCTGTTCAATATTTATTGGCAGTTTTCATGTACAACACCTGAGATTTGAGTCATCCTCAGCCTGACTCGGTAGTGATATTGCATCGATGCTGCTCCTTGCACCTGGGACTGTTTATCTTTGCAAGAATCAAATTATTATTTTGTCAGCAGAAGCAGATGGATGAGTCCCCTCCTTGCTTGGGCAGCAGAACGTGAGTCACACCCTCAGATTTGGTGTAAAGTTTACTTTGACCCCACACAGGTGGATTAAAAAGGGCCTGCTCTGCAAGGCAGCACAGGGGCCTTAAACTGAGCTCTCACCCGGGAGGCAAAGCCTTGCCTGCTCTGGTTTTCCTAGATATCCCTCAGGCTTCCCTTCTTCACCTCTCCAAGCCCTGGCTTAGCACCGCTCCCCTTTCAGGCTCTGTATAACACATTCCCTGAGCCCTTACCGTCACATTTGCCCCTGCCCTTTGAGGAATTCTGGCTGAAGAGGCGGGGCAGTGCCTTATTTTTAGGTCCCTGTTACCCAGGGATTTCAGCCACCTGTGCAGCTGCATCACCCTATCCATGCAAGGAATTTCCCCGTTAAGGCTGCAGTAGGATTTGCATCAGTGCCGTTAGCCTGGCTGGCTGAAAGCCTTGCAGAGCCTTGGGCTAGGTAGGTTTTTTGTCCAAAAACCAACTATTGAGGGGACAAAGGAAAGGGAGAAGGAAAGGGTAGGAAGAAATAGAGGGGAAATAGAAATCTGGGGGGGAAAGGGGGGAGAGAAATACAGGGGAAGGAGGAAAGAAATGGGTGGGAGAAAGGGAGAGGAGGAAAAAGAAATCCAGGGGAAAGGGGGAGAAGAAAAATAGAGCGGGGGAGAAAGGAAGAAGGGGGGAAGAAACAGAGGAAAAGAAATACAGGGGAAGGGGAAAGAAAGATGGAGGAGGGAAGGAAGAATTAAGAGTAAAGCAGAGAAATTGGAAGAGAACATGCTAGTGGGTGACTGCAGTGAGATTTCAAATCACACACTGAATATGCTCTGCAGTGTAAGAGATCCTTTTCTCTTGCATTCCAGACGTGCATAGTAATTTTTTTCTTTGAATATAGACAAAATAAGCCATCTTGTTATAAAAATACTATACATAGAGAATTTGTCCAGATAAATGTGAAATAATGATGCAAACCACGTTGGTTTTGGCTGCGCTGTGGAGCGCAGTGAGTGAAAATGAAACGCTGAACATACATTCCTTATTTTAACAAGCAACACGAAGGCGAGGCTCGTTTTGTCTGAAAGTCGTGACTATGATGGATGATAGTCACCGAGTATCCCGTGCCAGTTTTAAAGGGCTCTGCTTTAAGTGCATAATACACCCCTCATTCTCCAGTGTCCCGTGTGCAAGGAGGCTGCTTTGTGCCGAGCACACCATAGAAAATAGAAATTTCCCTCTGTGCTGCTCTTAAACCCAACTGTTTTGTAAAACCTCACTGTTGAGAATCAGAACAAGCAATCAGCTGTTAAAACCCGTGGTGGTGTACTTGACAAACCTCTTTTATGTAACAAAATGGATGTTTTTGTGTCCCGTGCAGGAAAATGTGATTACATCTCTGTTAGAGGCAAGCCCTGGGATAGGGGAAGCCAGCGGTTGGGTGAGGGTGTTAAAAGCAAACACAAGGGCACTTCTCCACTCCACTGTAAGGTCACGGCATCTGCCAAACCAGAAATGAAGCCTGACAGCTTTAACAAGATGTCCATTAGTCCAAGGAGAGTGGAAGGCTTTAAAGACCTTGGAAAATCTACACTCAGGAGGCCAATATTTCGGATTGTCAGGATACGTGAGATGAGCAGAGCTCTATTAGCGTTGCAATATTTTGCAAACATAACAGCAGTGGTATCCAGCATGGTCTGCGGATTTATAAATGGAAAAAAATTACATCACAGACAAGTATGTGCTGGCACTGAAATTCTGCAGGAAAATATAAAAATACTGGTGCAACTAAAGGGCTTGTACTTTATTAGGCTTCTCTGGGAGCCCAAGGTGATCCTCTCCAGCAAATCAGACCTCCTGGGAAAAGCTTTCAGCTGTGTTGCCACGTCTGAGCAGCGTCAAGACAGGGCTCAAGAGACTGGTGGTGTCCATGCGTATTTTGTCTGGATGAAATTCCTTACTGTTGTTCCATCTCCTCAAGTCAGCTGTGTCACTGTTTGCATCAGCAGAGCTCTGGCCCTTTGGGAGCCTTGCTTAGCTTTGTCATGTCTAGCCTGGGGTTTGTAGTCACACAGCAAAGCCAGAACTGATTAGTGTCTTCTCAGGTGGTCCAAAAAAGAGATCCATGGGCTTGGGTTGGCAGGGAGAATACTGTGCGCTTCCAAACCAAGCTTTAGGAGAACTGGAGAAAAAAAATCCTAAAACAGCAGCAGACTTTTATCCCTTTAACTGACAGCAACTTCGTGTGGGTTTTTTCTGAAGGAAGCTTATTGATTGGCTTCATCTTGTCAAAACCCCTCAATGAGTTACTGACCTCCTCTAATCACCTTGGCTTGCCATGAGAGAGTTTTTCATTTGTCACTTTTTCACAGGTCACTGAGGATGCCACTTTGGGGATCTCGAGGTCTCAGAATTGGATTGCTTTTAGGGTTGAGGAAGAATCTTCCCTTGGAGGGAGTTTTTCAAAGGTTAACCTCAGGATTGATTTAGTTTAGTATTTTCATCTGCACCCTGGCACAAGTAGGACAGCACTAATGAAATAAGCTGATGACACAGTGTTAAAGTGTCACCAAAAAAAGGAAGATAAGGTCATACAAGACATTAAGGACTTGAGAACCAAGTGGAGTGAAATCAAGCAGGCAGCCAATACCATGCCAAAGGCTAAATTCATGATCTCACCAACTGTTAATAAGGGAAAAAGAGGAAGTTCTGGAGTCGTAAACTGGCCATGAGTTGGTTGCCTGCCACCATCACAACAGAAACACCAAAACATTGCATTTAGCTTTGAGAGCATTTCAAGAAAGGGTCATTGCACAACCATCTGCAAGACCTTACCTAAAATGGTGCCTGCAAGTCTGCTTTTCCATATTAAAAAGCAATCAAACTTGAATGGCTGTGGAGAGGAGAGCTCCTAGGATAAGCAGCAGGAGGACTTGACTGAGATGAGAAGGGGTTGCTTTGTCTAGCCAAAGGCAGAACAACTGCATCTCTCTTCTATAAAGTCCTTTGGAGATAAGTGTGATGGGGATGATGCTATGTGAAGCTTAAAGCCAAGTTAGCACAAAATCCTACAGCTAAACAGGCCATATATCTTTTTAGTCTGGATACCAGAGATTTCTTGCCAGATTTGTGAACATGCATCCAAAAAGAGGTTGTGAGTAGCTGGGGGGAAGGATGTCGAGTCTGTGGTGAGCACTACCCTGAGAGTCTGTCTGCCTTAGCAAGCACTAGTCCAAACACTGCAGGCTTTTCACCCTGCCAGTGAATCTGGACATGGGTATCCATCCCAGCCAACACTCAGGGACCCCAGAGAGGTTGTTGTTGTCCCATCAATGCTCCTGCTTGGAGGGCACAACCCAGCCTTCACCCAGACCAACACGTGCACGCTCTGTGGGACTGTGCCAGGCAGGGAGCTTACCTGCAGTGTGCAAACCACGACTGAGTGCACTGAGAGCAGCCCACCTCTGGCAAAAATGGGAACCCACTCAAGGCAGCCTCTGTGGACCTAATCTAATTAGCAGCAGACACGCCAAAGCTCAGTGTTTCAGCAGAGTGAAGCCAGCTCCACAGCAGCTGTGGTTGTGGGGAGCCAAACCCATCGCAGGCTGGCTCCCAAAGACGGATGGTCATGGTCTGTTGTTTGCTCTCTCTGCTCCTATCTGCTATTCCCAGCCTGCCACAGCACTGCTGAGCTCCAAATTTGGCTGCTTCTCCTGTGGCTTCCCCTCTGGATGTGTAAAAAAAGCTACATTTTAAGACAGCCCCTTGCTATTTTCAGAAGAAAAGATGTCCTCGTCTCTTCCACCTAGTCTAAAAACACTCCTTGTTCCCAACCTGAGGTGCTGTGGGCATAAAACCTATCCCAGGCTGTGGGATGCCTTGCATCCCCTCTGCCTGCACTCCAGGCAGAATGCAGGCGAGAGATCAATGTACATATTTAATTTGGGAATGCAGCCTCTACATCTGTCCAAAAAAATAGTCTGAACTAGTAAATCGTTCAGCCAGACGAAATCGGGCTGGCTTTGGTGCAGACAATGCATTACATCAGCTGGAGCAGCTGAGGAACTAACTCTGCATCACTTTGGGATTAATATATCAAAGCATTCCTGCTGCCGTGGTGCCGGTGTCCTCGCCCCACTGACAGCCCGGAGACACGGGAGTGAGGAGTCACACGGCCTTGATATAAGTTTCCCTGTGTTTTTCCTGCTCCATGCTGTGTGGCCTCATCCACTCCCATCCCAAATGTTGCAGCGTTAAGCTGAGCCACATTTTCCAACCAGGCCCTCCAGATTTTCTTAAACGCCAGTTGTTTTGGACTGGAGTAAAACATAGCCACAACACATGGCCTAAAAACAACCCATTGTTTTGCAAAAGACCAAGTGCTTGCACTAATTAGTCATAGTGTTCTGTTAAATGCCATATGAACATGCTTTTGGAAGAGCTTTTGGGAAACCACATCACAGTTAAAATTCTCTCAGCTGGAGCTAAAGAGGGGAAGGAGGTGCCGTTTATTGTCCCCGTGGAAATCTATCCAGATCCATCCAGGGCACAAATCAGAGGCGAACCATCCCTCTTCTCGAGCACCGAAAGCCATGCTCTGCTTCTAACCATCCTTCATTCTTGTCAGGGAAGAGGTGCTTTCCACTCACCTATTCTACAGAAAAGTGACAAATTGCCAGGCCTGTTCTCAAGGAATGGTTCCAACCACTTGACATCAGACAGAAGAGCACCTGTGTGATGTCTCACGGTTCTGCTTTATGGTCCGAAGCCGTGCAGCCCTACCCCGCCTCCTGTCACCTCTCCAGTCGCCCACCCACACGGAACAGCAGCGAGCCAGCCGTGGCAGCTAACAATTCCTGGCTTACCTAAAGCCATGCTGGTGCTAAAGGATTTCACATTCCAGCTGGGATAATCACCAGCAGGGCAGGAAGGCAGGTCATTATAGTTTCCTGAAGTAAAGGACTTTGCCTAAACTGGGAAGTGAAAGATGATACTGGTAACAAAACATTAGAGGAAACGGAGACAAAACATCTGAGATGATACAGTGTATTAGAGCTGGTGCATCTGATTTTAAATCATAACACATTTTTCTGGCATCTATAGCATTCCTGGTTTTCCGTGCAGAGTGACTGATGAATGGCATATGGGACTGACTGCCCTCTGCCTTGCTGGGCATCCCGACCCAGCTCATCCCTCCCAGCCCTGCAGCAGGTACTGTGCTCTGCCATTGTCCTGTGAGCTTTTCCACAGCATTAATTATTACCGCACTACAACCCTTCTGATCCTTCCCTGTAGGAATGTGAAGGAATCAGCTCCTCTCTTCTCCATCAACAAAGAGCCAAAACAGTCAGGCAAGCATTGTAAAAGAAGTCTCCAGTGTTTCATTTTCCCATTGTAGCAACAATTAGAAGAATAATTTTCCCCCCTCTGAACACAATGAGTTGCTGCAGAACCCTTTTGTTTCAGCTGCTGTAAAAACAGTAAATAAATAAATCAATAGGTAGATAAAGCACGTAATACCCCAAACTGGACTGAAAGCAAAATATTTGGCATCTACAAACTACCGATTTCCATAGCCAGCTGAACAACTTGTCAAGGATCATGCTGGAAACAGATGCCAGAGGCAGGAGTAGAATGGCCTCTGCCACCAAGCCTCTGCTTTTCCTTCCTCTTCTGCCTTTGCTATCTGTGTCCCTCCCTAAGGACAGCTACTCAATATGTTGCAGGGTTTCCAGCCTTAAGCCATGGACGTCTGGGCACTGTTAGAAGGAGGCACCTCCCCAGGGGCTGACGGGCACCGCCTTTGTTGCTCAACTTCAGTTTCCACAGAGGTTTTTCATCCTCCCTGACCTTGGATCTGTGGTGGCACAGGGGAAAGGCAGGAAAGACACTTCTCTGCGTGGCCTCTTTTGGGGAAGTTACTAGGTTAAGTTTCCGAAACATCCAGAGTGCATTAGTGGTTCAACACGACTAATTAGAAATTCCCAAAATAATTTTTAATACCTTTTTCAATTATAAAAGGAGTTGCTCGGGGTAACAGCAGATAATGGTCCTTCCTTCCCCCGGAGGCATCTCTGTTCCTTCCAAGTTCATTGGCAACAGATGACTCATTTCACCTCTGCCCAAGCTGACTGCGTTACAACTCTTCCAGCAGCATCTGGCCTTAAACGAGGGAGATTACTCAGGCTCAAACTGATGAAATAATTTCTATTCTTATGCCTGTAACACCCAGTGCCTGAGACTAAAAACCAGCTGAAAACCAGCCAAACATTTAGACGTGACCTGAAAAAAGCAGGACTGTGCTGTGGCCACAGGCCTGGCTGTCATGGAGAGGCAAAACCTGTCATAAAATGCCCTGTGAAGTTTTCTGGGCTAGGCATCCCCAAAGCTGGGTGGGGACTTCGGGGAAACTAAGCTTATATTCACACCCACATGAGCTTTTCAAGTCTGTGCTAGACAGCATTGCTTAAATATTTCTCTTTCCAAGCACAGGCAAAGCATTTTCAGTTGCCTTTGGTACAACTGCCTCGCAAACACAGAGAGATGAAACGCTTCTGGGAGAGATTATTGAGCAACTTTTGGCTGTCAGGGAGCTCCTCTATAGCCCTTTGCTTGGAAAGGTACCGCCTACGGCCATTTTTAGCCTGGTTTCCTAAGGGAATATGTGTGGTCACTCTGCCAGTCCCACACTAAAAGCTGAAGCCAGCTGGCCAGTTGCCACCAAGTTTTTCACAGAGGTCAAGGTCCATCCCAAATGTGGTACCCCCACTGGCAAAAAAGCAGCACATGGAGCTCAGGGTAGACACCAGACCCTGCACGTGGAAGAGAGTGCTTAAATGCTTTAATCATGTAAAATGCTGCCAAACCTGCACCTTGTTAGATAACGAGGTCTCTTGTTTCACAGAACCATTTCCTCCGTTTCCACAGCCCTCAGGAGCCGGCTTTTCCATTGAAGTCAAGTCCCCAACCAAGAGCCAAAGGTCTCTGCATGGCAGCTCTCTTGCAAGGTGGGTTGGACTCGAGGAGGGGGATCCTCCTGGCCAAGGTCTGCTGAGAAAAGAGAACGTGAAGTTTGAGATAAGCAAACTGTTCAATGCAGACGTCTTCACTCGAGCAAGCCACGTACATTTACTTTGCACACAAGCTGCGCTTTGCTTATTACACATATGGCAAGAACCTCAGTACATTCCTCAAGGCTATTTATTGTGACCTGTCAAGTGTAATTTCAGAGGTGAAAACAATCTCACCTGTCTCTTCAAGGGCTAATGCTTGTAGGAAAGCCTTTCTTGTGGTTCACACTTGTATTCTTTTTGTAATTTAATGCCACTAGACTTCAAATGTTTATTGTAGTCAGCAGTTATTTTCCCTCCTTGGTCTTTAACACATGCTAATGTTCACCATCACTTATCATCTGGGAGCTATTAATATTAAGCTTGTTTAATGTTTCCAGGCCGATCTCTGGAGTGTTTTAGCAACGTTAATAATTAATACAGGAAGACGAGCATTTTAGAGGCCTGAAGCAGTTCGGGGCAGGCTCGCAGTTTTGAGCTACAGTGTGAATGATCTGTTCATCCTTACAGGTCCACCAATCCTTAATATTTTAACTTTTTATCAATGTAACAGTGAGGACCTCCATCTTTTTTTTCAATAGCAAAGGCACAACCCTTCCTCCTCTCACAACAAAATGACCTTTTCATGCTCCATGGCAGTGGTGACAGACCTTGCCTGTATGATCTCTTGTGGGCTACCCTGGGTTTTCATTACTTCATCACACACAGAGAAGGGGAAACAGCAGAGACCAGGACATTTCAAGCATTTCCATTCTGTGATTTAACTCCATAGCCACGTTTTGTATGAAAACCAGCAGGCAAACAAGGGATGGCACATTTAACAGCACAGGTATGGCAAACAGTTCTGAGAACATCATTAGTTGTGACCTCTGGATGGATCGATTATTTTGAATTCATTTTGCTGACCGTGGTTTCAGGTGTTTGTTCTTGAAAAAATAAGAAATGAGAGTGTTTCAGATACAAACTGACCCATCTGGAAAAATTTTGTGGTATTCAGGGACCTCAGAGGACCAAAAATGCTGAAGATGAGCATAATTTCTGAGCAACACAGAGTCCAAGTATAATTTCAACAGTGTGGGAGCCTTGACAGTGATCAGACCTCATGCGCTGGGCTGCCTGCACAGGGCACACCAGGGAGCACATGGAATCCATGTGGATGAGCTAAGGAGAGGGGGAGAAACAAGTCAGGGGAGAAAAAATAACTCTTCCCCACAGGCAGACAGCGAACAAGTGGCAAACCTGAGGCTTCAGTCTCTCTTTCCAGCTCAGGGTAGTGCCTTCATTGCCAGACCCTGCTGCCAGACCCACACAGTCACTCTTCCTTAAGCAAGGGAGGATTTACAGTGCCCATGTCGATGCTTCCTCACAGCAGTCAGAGTCAGGGAGAACCAAGTGCTACACAACCACTGAAACAGAACCCTCTAGGAGCTCCTAAACTGCCTCACAAAAATCGGTGTGCTTATGCCTCCTTAAATTCAGAGAAAGGGGGAAGGAGAGGCATCCTGCTCAAAGTTATGCAGCAGGCAGAGCCAGAAATACAAGATTATTAGAGTTATTCTTGTGTGCTTGGCCTAGAAGTTTTATTTTGACTGCTCTGGCATTTTTATGCACCACTGACACATCACCCTTTCCTTCACAGTTAAAAATCAAAGAAAAAGGCTGAGGTAGGGAATGTCTACAAGGGGGTTCCAGCTGCATTTGATCCACACCACTCCTGTGGCCAGACCCATCCTCCAAATTCTCATGATGTAACTACATCAGGTGAGCATAAAATGAAACACAGTCCCTAAACCTCGGAAAAACAGCCCAGGCCCAGTAAGATTTATTTCAGGTGAGGAACCCTTCACTGCGCAAGCACAGCGAGGTGCATCCCTGGGTTTGTGCAGGATGCTCCAGGTGCTCTACCCATCCAGTACTGATGCAGCCACAGTCTCCATTTGCAAAGCCACTGAGAAAGGTCTGATCCTGACCATCCTGGATATTTTCCCTCATAAGAAGCAGGAAAGCAGACAGAGATACATGGGGAAAACCTCTGGCTCCCTGGCACTGCAACAGTGCTTATCACGGATGTTCATGTTCCAGTTGTTTGGAGAACAAAGAACAAGAGAAGCTTGGCTGCCCAGCCACACTTCTGGCAGGGGACCTCAGTCCATGTCTCATGGACTGGTGTCTGTTTGGTTGCCCAGTTCAGAAATTAGACTGGGCAGCAGCAACCTCGCTGTCTTAAAAGGTAGATGAGCTGTGCCCTCTAGTGGGGTCTGGCTCACCAGGAGCTGCAGAAGAGCCTTCCGGGGGAGGCTATCCCAGCCCACGCGAGAGACGCACTCCCCTGGGCTCTGGAAGCCTCCGGGGCATTTACACCAGCCAGGCCACGGCACTTTGTTCAGGCACCCCATCCCCACCATCTCCTCTTATAAAAGCCCTTCACAAAGGCCTCGGAGATGTGACATCTGCTGTGGCAGGGGAGACTGGTATGAAAATAACAGAGCAGCATGAACTGGGGATGAAGTTTCTCTCAGCAGTGACAAAGCTATCCTTTCATAAGGCTTCAAAGCCTCCCAAAAAATTAGGTGCTTAGTTTAGGTGCATACCAGAGCCTGTAGGTCCAAACCAGTGGGTAAAATCACTGCTGTGGGCAATGATTCCTGCTGCAGCAACCTCAGCCTTTCCAAAATCCTGAAACACCTTCCTACGCCCTTGCTGTGCCAGTGCAACTGTGCACAGAAACTTGCACTGAAGGACTGACTAATCCAAAGGCCTAGAAAAACAAAATAAGGCTTAAAGTCAATTCCTTTGGGAAACAAGTTGTAGGAAAGGGGTGGAAGCATAGTAAACTGCTTCTGGGCTGGAAAAATTAAATATATTCATAGGGTTGTTGGGAATTGTGTTCAAAGGATCCCCAAATCCAGCTCTAGCCTCTGCAGAGCTGATGGGAAGGGCTGGGGAAGGTAAACTGTACATAGCTTTTCATCGCTGAAATGGGAAGTAATTGAACTGCAGCGCTTAGGCCTTGGAAGTCACAAGACACATTTTTCATTTCAAAACTAGGATGATATTATTTTTAAGCTTTCTTTTGGGACTTCTGCTTTTCACCCTGTTCCCTATAACCATTAGGACTAGATTTTGTTGAATCTGTTTTACTTCCAGGTATGTTACTGGAAGGAAAGACACTGACTATGACAAGAGGAGTGACAGAAACACAATTATCTTCATTCAGATGTTTAATTATCACATTTTCCCACTCTCACTTCAGACCCGTTATTCCAATCCAATATAACATGCTGTGATTTCTCTCTCAATATATTAAAACTTTAACAAAAGCAGCCTTCTTCCTACAGTGAGCCCCAGCTGCCCTGGGTAACCAGCTATTACCTTAATTAACAGGCAGTAAAATGCTCGGGTTTTGCTCACTTTGTACCTCCCAAGAGGAGTTGCTCGTGTCTTGCAGCTGAAGCATTTTGCCAGACAAGCGGGCATGTCTTCTCCCACAAAACAAATCCCCTTTGCAATTCCAAGACCAGGATACATGAGCCTGTACCTGGCACAACACCCAAGGCCAGGTCTAATGTTCATCAGCAGAAATTGCCATGTTATAAAAACCCAGAGAAGGACAGATCCCGGATATGCCATGGCTCCGGCCACACCCAGCGTGCAGTCCTCAAACCTTGGGGGGTCCAAGGTGCTTTTATCCCCATTTCCTTGGTAGCTGGGCTGCTCTTGGATCCCAAGACATGGGGAAAGCCCCACCCATCCATCCATCCATCCACTCACCCACCCATCCATCCATCCACCCACCCACCGCCAAACCCCAGCATGGGAAGTAGAGAGGGAAGGATGGAGGGCGGGAGGGAGGGGTGGAGGGGTGCTGGGGGCATGGCCACAGTGACAACAGCCCTGCGCCGTCTTGCCTGGCTGCCAGACTTGAGACCGGGTGTCAGGTCTAAGGTTCACCGATCTCGGGCTGCGTCTCACCTTTGACACCGCTCCCGCAGCCGGTGCTTTCGCTTTCAGCCGCTCCCGGCACGGAGAGGCTCGAACGCACGGATGGGGCCGTCATCCTGTCACCCCTGACGCACGGACCGGAACCCTGGGAGGACAGCAAGGCTTCGGGAAGGTAAAGGCATCCTCTGCTCAGGAATTCCCCACCACACGGGCCCCCAGCCCCGACCCACCCTCTCCAAGGTGCCTTTCCCAGGCAGGCTCTGGAAAGACTCATCCTTACAGAGCAGCCTCACGTCCAAGGCACGAAGGGTGCACGAAGGGTGGCACGGTCCTCAGTGGCTCCCTGCCCAAGAGAAGAGGTTTTGGGAAGCCCTCTGCCCTGCCTCCATCCTCCCAGAGCTGCTGTGAAGGTCTCAGCAGAGCTCTCGGTCTCTCCCCCAGCCCAGGGCGGTCCCGTTTATGGCGGCCTTACTTCCCTGCCTGGTTAATGATCCTTATTCCCTTCCCCTTCACTTTGAGGAGAGCTGCGTGTCCTGAGAAATCATCACAGTGTAAATCTGACATTTACACGTTAAGTCTTTGCAGTTGGGATTTTTGTATCCCCTCATAACCCTGGCTTAAGTGAACTTTCCGAGTGGCCATGCTCCTACCTAAGCCGGAGCTTAAGCAGGTAGGAGGAGGCTCCCAAGAACAGAGGAGAGCTTTGAGCTGAATGGTAGAAGTTAACTGGGGAGGTAGGTGCGTGACGACTATCATGTGGCAGGGGGGAAATTAAGTATTTAAATCTGAAAGGACCTAAAATATAATGTCCAAAAGCTGCAGGGTTAAATACTGCAGACTTATACAGTTAAGTGTTGAAGTCCTGCAATTTTTCTGAGGTGCTTATTAATTGTTGTTCTGGTTCACTGTGGCACTCCTGTGGAAACTCAGGAAATGGCTCTAATGGTTTTAGGACCTAGAAAAGCTTAGACACCAGTTAGACATCATTACGCTTAAACAACTTTTATTTCCCAGGCAGTTAAAGAGAGTTTTAAATAAGACTTCTCAGTGACTCCATGCCCAAAGGTATGCATGACTTTTCTTTTTTTACTGCTTTCCTCTGGAAATAAAAGGCTTATTCCCTGATGATAAACACACTAAGATCCCTCCAGCCCAGGTTAAAGATGCTGAACACAATTTCCTGGGTGCAGCAATGTTTAATCCTCTGTTAGGAAGTGAGAAACGATTGGTGGTGTGGCTGTTGGGGAGCTCACCTTCAAGATAAGTGTAGGATCAAGCAAGCCTGCCCCTAATATCTGCTGTTAGACACAGCTGCCACAAGATATTAAGCTGTATCTGGAGACTAAATCTACCAGCAGGGTTTTTACAGGTGATTGAAGATATATTGGTTTATTTGCTCTGACTATGCTGGATCTGAGCAAGTTCAGCTTTCCCTGCCCCTCAGCGTGGCCTCTTGGCACAAGGAGAGGACCTACATCACCTCATCTGTTCCTCAGGCTGCTCTCAAAATTGATCACAGGAGATGTCTGGATGCTTTTCCCATAGTCGCTTATCCAGCAAGTGCAGGGTTTTACTCTGTCCTCTCCTTTTCCAAGAGAAAAAAGGAGGACAACCCCCCCATCATTTCCCCCTAAATCCTGTTTTCCATTGAATCAGAACAAAGCCACGTGTTTTGCTTCCTTGCCATCCTCCTCAGGTGGGAAGGGAGACTCACCCTCTGCCTCTTAACATGGGGAAAAAACTTGTTTCAAGTGAGCTTTGGCAAAACTCATCGCAGTAAATCTCGGGTGAGTTTTGTTCCAGCATCGACCCGACTTTCTAAGGTTGAACAGAGAGCAGCAGAGGGAAATGATGAGAAACTGTGGTTAATATAGACAATCTTGGCTAGTTTTCAAGCAGCTTCCTGCTTCCTTAGAGAGTTTTATGGCTTATCACTGGCAATAACTGCCCAGAATGGATGGCAGTCTTATTTCCAGCCTACAAAAAGGCAAATATATGCAATCAATACCATAAGGAGCACATTTATGCTGTGCCACAGGGCTTGTCTTTTTCCTGCTTGAAAAATATGTCTGACTAGGTGTTCTGCACAAACTGTGATCCTGCTCTTCGTCACAGGGCTGCATGAGCTGGGGGAGGTGATGTTACCTGTGTTTTTCCAAGGGGATTAAAGCCCATCTCTCCCAGCAGAAAAACTGCTTGGATCTAAGACACAGACCTGGGTTCAGCCAAGGAACGCTCTTAATGACAGCCTTACTGAAGAATTAAAGGTCTGGAGCCTGCCAGACTGCAGAGGGAGGACAGGCGAAATAAAGGAGACACGTGGGATGAGCAGCTCCCAGGAACAAGGGGCTTTTGTCAGGGCAGGGAGCTGCAGAGGGCAGGGAGCTGCAGAGGGCAGGGAGCTGCAGAGGGCAGGGAGCTCCATTGCTGGTACTGCTGTAGGTGTCTTTGTGAAGGTACTTCTTGCTCGACAGCCAGGTTCCACAGCCAAATTCCTGACGTCCTGAGGTAGAAATGGCACCAAATCTTCATTATAAATCTTGCAGATCCCTGCTGTCTGCCTGACCATGATGGCTTAGGTTTTAACTTTTATATTTTTCAAACCCTGTACTCCCCAGTGTGCAACTCTGAAGTTTCCTGTGGCCTGTTAGCTGCTGTTCTCTCATGCTGGTTGGACACAACAAACCTCTCTAGGTTTGCTCTTCAAGGACACCAGGCCCCAAAATGTGTAAACTAAAGCCTTGAGGGGGGGGAAATTTGGGGTAATTACATCATTAACTGAGGTTACAACTGGAGAATTAACCCTAACATGCAAATGGACCAAACTTATAAAAGTGTGAAGAACCTGTGACCCGGGGTCCATCTTGGGTGGAGCCTTTTGACTGCCCAGAGTGTACCTTTGAAGGCCCTTCAAATAAATACCTGCTTTTATTCCCTTATTCTTGTCTAGTCTCTGTTTTAGGTGGCCACCACAAGGCATCAACCAGGCCTTTCTTCCACGTGGAGGAAGCCCCCCATTCCAGCAGTGCTCACCCTGCTCAGTCCAACACCCCAGGAACTTTCCTCTCTGCTTTATTACTGACCACATGAGCTGAGTGTTTTTGGAGGAGGAACTCTGCAAAGAGGAACCGGGGCAAAGCAAGGCAAAGTGTTATTTGCTGCCCTGCACTGGCAGTTCCCACCAACAGTGGGGCAGTGGCACTTCCTTGACCTCGAGGCTGGGAGGAGGGGACACACGAGCCACCCAGGAGGGCTCCCACCGACCAGCCTCTTCCCAGGGCACAGCCAAGGCTCTGCAGCAGCTCTCTTCGAGTCAGGTTTGAGGCAATCCCTGTCCCTGGGTCTGTGTTTCTCTGCCATCTCTCGGCACAGAGCGGCTCCAGTCACTCTGGGGTGACATGGGGGTGGCACTCCAGGGGCTTGGTTTGTCTGGGGGTCTTTGCCCAGGGTGCAGGAGTGTTTGCTTTGTGTGCTGCTGCTCCTCAGGGCTGCTCGGGCCAGGCCCTCTCACTCCTGAGGCTCTCCTGGTGTAACTGGTAACCAGGATAAATGTGGGACATCAGCCTCAGCTCTTCACCAGGACCCTGGTGTGCTGGAGAGCAAGGCACAGCCAGAAAGGATTTCCCTCTGCCAGGAAATTCCTCCAGCTGGTCCCCTTAAAGGAGATGCACCAATCTCCTTGCCTTTGTCCAAGGAGGCTTCTGGCATCAAGTTTCTTCCTAAACACCTCCACCTTCTGGTCGTAAGTGACAGTGGCAGATGCTTTGATGCATTAAATTTGCAATTAATGATATTCATGATTTTGATTTTTTTTTCCCAGCCTGTTTTGGAGTTAAGCCCCACCTGCCCTGCTGCTGCTGGGCTGGAGCTGCTGCAGGAGGCTCAGCTGATCCTGGGGTCACTTTGCAGAAGTGCCTTGAACAGAGTTGGTTTCCTTGCAGGACATGGCACAGACGGTGACACCAGAGGGGCCTCGTCCCTCCTACATGTACAAGATTGTCCTGCTGGGCAGCATATCCGTGGGGAAGTCAAGCCTGGCCTACAGATACGTGAGAAACGACTTCAGGGAGCTGCTGCCAACCGTGGGATGTGAGTGAGTGGCTCCAGCAGCTCGATGGCTCTGGGCAAGAGACCAGGCCTGATGCACTTCCCTGCAGCAGGGCGGGATGCAGGAGAGCTGCTTGGTCCATCTTGAAGTAGCACAGACCCGCTTTGGAACATGATGCAGACTTGCCCAAGAGCCAGAACCTCGCCCTTCACATCTCTGCAGCCCATTTCCTCAGCACCAGGCCACAAGCAAAGCCACATCCACATCACACACATCTGGCTCAGCGCTGCTTTTTAGAGGCAGGCGGGTGGCAAAATGAGTGAACCCTGGGATTCAAACTGTGCAGCCCATCTGCTCTTTGCATGCTGTGCTGCCCTCCCAGCTCTTCAGGCACCCCAGGAGGGTCTCAAAGAATGGTTTGCATTAAAGGTCACTTAGTTTCAGTTTTCCCTGCCTAATTCCTACAGCACCTGGACATTATATGTATTCATTTTACGTGATGCACCTGGGTTTTGCTGCAAGAAGGCACAGCAGGCACAGAGGCTGTGATCCCGCCTGTACTGAAGTCAGCTGACGGAGCAGAGCAAAGTGGAGCTTCTCCTCTTGTCTCTCTGCCTTGTCCCTGGCTGCTCCACAAGCAGCCATCTGCTCCTCAGGAGCAGGGATGGAGGCTCCCCTCCAATGGGAGCCCTTTCCATGGATGTTCCCATTCACAGCTCTGACCCACCAGCCAGGTGGAGCTGTCTCTCTCTCTGGGGGCTACACTGCAAAGCTCAGAGTTATCCAACATCAAATCTGCTGCCAGGAAGGGCCACGTCAGCCCAGTGCCAGTGATCACAAGAAGTCCCCCCCACTGAATTCTGTGCATTAGAACATCATCACTGACCCTTGGGACGGGTTTGGCCTCAGGGCAGGGAGTCTGAGCTCCCCGCTCTTGCTCCAAGTGAACACACACCCTGCACCTTGCCTGCAGGCTCCTTCTTCACACAGACACTCACCCTGGATGAGGCCACTGTCAAGTTTGAGATCTGGGACACGGCAGGCCAGGAGAAGTACCAGAGTGTCTGTCACCTCTACTACCGGGATGCCAACGCTGCCCTCATTGTTTATGACATTGCTAACAAGGTAAGGCCCCTGGCAGGACCGTGCCACCACCCAGGGGTGATTTCTGCTGCCATACACCTCATACAAGGGTGACTTATCCCTAAATGTGTTTGAGGGCTGCAGAACCTCCTCACCACACCTCTCTCACCCTCTGGTTTGGTGCCACCCAAGCAGCTTGTTCAGAGACAAAAGGTTTAAATCAAAACCAGATCACTGGGTGGTTTTTTCTCCATCTCTCCAGCAAACACTCAGCAGAGCAAAGCTGTGGCTGGAGGAGCTGGAGAAGAAATTCCTTCCTGATGAAATCGTGATTGCTCTGGTGGGCAACAAGACAGACCTTGCTGCTGAGCGAGAGGTCACCACCGAGGTGAGTGCCTGGGGTTCCCTCATCACCCCTCACAGAAAGCACTGGGATACATCCAAGGAAAATTTCCAAGGAGAGACAAGAGTTTAAGAGGTTTTCAGACACCTCCAAAGTCCCCGTACAATTCTTGACCCACCATGAAATGCCACCATGAAATGCCACCATAAAACTGAACAAGCAGCCCAAAAGAGGGCAGGGGAATAACTCTGCTTGTCTCCACTTAGGAGGGGGAAGAGTTTGCACAAACAAAAGGCCTTCTGTTCATGGAGACATCTGCAAAATCCAACCATCAAGTGAATGATGTCTTCATGGCCGTAGGTGAGTTCTGGGATGGCTCTAGGTGAGAGCAGAGGCAGGTGAACCACGGTCCCAAGCCCCGGAAAAGCTCACCCCCTTCATTGCTCCTACTTGTCACTGAGATGTTCCTCCCAGCCAGTCCAGCCTGTGCCACCCCTTAAGGCAGAAGGATGGACAAATCCATCCTAGGATACTCCAGTGTTGGAGATGGCTTTCAGGCCTTGTCCCAGAGCCACAATTTTATTTTGCATTGGTGTCCAATCTAGGTGCAGTGGTGTCCCCAGCTCAGCTGTTCAGGGAACTGTGGGATGGTCCCCTGGGCTGGGGCAGGGGGTGGCCATGGCATCCCAACCACTGGCAGGAGAAAAGAGCCCTTCCTTGCCTTGTGTTTCCTCCTAGTCCAAGAGCTCCTGAGGAGGGAAAAAGAGAAGGCATCCAAGCCATCCCCACATGGGAGGTCGACCGTCGACCTGAGGGCGAGCGGGGCGAGGATGAGGTGCTGCCGGAGCTGAGGGCGTGACACTGCACTCAGCAGGGCTGGGCTCGGCCTCCACGAGGGGCAGTGACAAAGCAGGGGGGACTCAGAACTGCAGGGACAGCTCAGCCTGACCACCCTCCCTCCCAAAGCCAGCTCAGAGCCCCTCCTGGGTGCACGGGGCCTCTTCAGCCCTTCAGCACAATCTTCAGCCAGGAGCTAAAGCACAGGGGTTTCTCGCACTGAGCTCCCACTTCCAGAGAAGAGCACGAGCTGCCAGGAACACTGCCACCAACCCTGACTGGTGACAACCCCCCACCCCCAGCTGTCACCTCCTCCATCTCCCTTTCCATCTGAAAAGGGAGGGTTTGATTTCCCAAAGCCAAGATCCCGGTGGTTTTACACCCAGGCTGCAAATAAAGAGAATATTGCCCTAAAGGTGTGCTGGTGTTTTTCCCTGTCCTGCATGTCAGCCTGTAGGGAACCACAGGGAGCCTGGAGGTGGTAGGGACCAGAGCCCGTGCTCTCCTCACCCCATCCACCCCATTACAGGGGTCACAGCCCGTCCTTGGCAGCAGTCACCGAGCCAGAATAAGGCCAAAGCCAATGTGTGGGGTCGTGGTGCCCCGTGCCTTGCTGGGCCTCCTTTACACATAATGAGTCAGCTGTGGGAACTCACCTTGCCTGGAAGAGGAGAAAATCCCACCCGTGCTCTCCCCAAAGGCTGCACCACTCACCCTGCCTGTAGGACCGTAACCTCTGAGCTTTTGGGGCATGGCAGCGTGGTGGACAGAGCATCAAGTGCTGCCCGAGAGTTTCTGATCCCAGCCCCATGAAATGGGGCAGCTGTTTCTGACCCCAGCTCATGGAAATGGACCTGTCGGGGGCACCCCTGGGAGCTGGCATGCTGTGGGACCCCAGGGGATACACCTGGGAAAGGGGGTCCTCTGGGCTTATTTTAGGGTGTTTTTTGGGGTGTGAGGGGATAAACACGAGAGGGAAGGGCTGTCATGCTGCACACACTGCCAGGGCAGGCAGGCGACCATGCAGATTTGGGGGTCACACCCCCCACACCCACCCGTGCTGCGTTTTGGAACAGAGAGGCTGGGACACAGGGGTGAGAGGAGAAGGGTTTTTATTGTCAGCTGCGGTTCAGGGGTTCAGCTCCTGCCGGGGCGGGTGGGGGTGCGGGTGCGGGGCTGCACAGCCTCGCTGCCCCCCGGCCAGGGCTTGTCTCCTCCCAAAGCGCCCCACCGGCCGGATCCCGCGGCCCGTGTACCACGAGGGGTCGATGTCCGGGTCTGCGAGGGAAAAGCCGAGGATCCATCAGGGGCTTGGAGGACGTGGAAGGGGATGGGGCATAGCGCCCACGAGTGGGGAGATGGCGAACGCCAGGGGAGCAGGGAAGGGGGATGAGGAGGATCAAAGCTGTTGCAGAGGCTGTTTCAAAGCAGACCTGTGCTCCTGCACAGCGGCAGCGCCTCCTCATCCCCCAAATGCATCTGAGTCTGGGGATGCAGAGGGGGCTGGAGGCAGGGGGTTGGCTGGGGGGAGTCCCTTACTCGTGTTCTCCTTACTCCTGATTTCCATGGAGCGCTCGAGAACGCGGCCGTGGGTGGCGGGCAGGGTCAGGCAGACGAGCAGCAGCCACAGGAGGCAGGTGACCCCCAGCTTCATCCCCAGCACTTTCTGGCCGCAGTGACTTGGCTCTGAAGTCCCCCGAGCCCTGCTGAAGACTCCGATGTGGCTGCGGGAGAGAAGGGATTTGGCTGTTGTTGTGTGTCCCCAGCACAGCATCCCTGGGCCAGCAGCAAAGGGCTTGGGGACAGCTGCGTCGGAACCCGGGGGTTTTGCTCGGGCTGACACCTCTGGGGACAACGTCACGTCCAAACATGAGCTGCAGAAACCTCGTGTTCACATACATAAGTTTTGACCCTAGCCTAGTGCCTTAGGTCAGGCCTGATCTTCTCTGGGACCCCCAGTACACCTGGGGGACCCCATAGCCCAGGGGGTGGGTCCACCACCGAAATGCAGGGCTGGCTGCACCACGCAGAGGCTGCAGAGCTGCACATGGGTTTTGCTGCCGGATGCTGGATGGATGGATGGATGGATGGATGATGACTACCTCTGCACCCTTGGCACCCACCCCTGGACGCAGCTGCTGAAATGATAACCTGGGAACACCCCGTGCCACATTCCATGGCACTGAGGTGGTGAGCAGGACTGCGCAGGGTGGGATGGGTGATGGGCTGGATTTCTGCAGCCTCCTGAAAGGAGGGAGCGGGGCAAGGCACCGAAAAGGGAGAGCTGGGCGAGGCAGGACACAGCGGCGGTGCTCCATTTCCAGGCACTTTTGCAAAGGAGAAGTTTGCAGCGTGCTGAGCAGGAGACAAACCGCGCTCCAGGGAGCTCAGGTTTGCTGTGGCCACCAACTTTTGGCACCCCCCCACCCCCCCCGCAGCCGGCTGGACAGACGCGAGGACAGACACGCGGAGGCAAAGCAGCGCTCGGGAATTACCCAGCGGCAAAAGCATCACGCGAGGGAGAGCAAAGCGTCGCTCCCCGCGGGGGGCTGCACTTACCGAGGCGAGGCGAGCAGAGGTGCCCGGCTGCCGTCCCGCTGAGCCAGGTGCCGGCTGTCTGAGCCGGAGTTCCCTCCGGTCGCTGCTTTTATGGCCGGTTTCGTGCTGATGTCAGAGGCGAGCCCCGGCGGGGACCGAGCCGGGGCATCTCCCCTCCCCGCTGTCCCCTCTCATCAAATCAGCACAGGGATTTTCATGACTCAGAAGGGACCAGCATTTTGTCTTGCGCTGGCTGAGGGAGATAGTTTGGGGATGTGTTTAATCCCTCTCCTCGGCGCAGGGTTATTTCGGACGAGGGGAAATTCTCTGCTCCGTCACCCACCCGGCGCCCACTGCCGGGGTGAGTGTGTGCTGCTGCCCTGAACCCTGGAGAGCATAGTGTAACTCCACCGCAGGATTTACACTGGCACCACCTCCCTTTTCCCTTCTATGCCCACAAAAAGCTGCTTTAGGGGAAGCAGAACATTCAGAGATGAGAGGAGGGCAAGGTGCTGGGACACACGGGCTGGCAGGAACAGGTTTTTTCTCTGGGCATGAAGGCTTCAAATCCCCACTTCCCGCTCCCATTTAAAATGGATTTTTAAGATTTCTGATGTTTATTCTTCTGGATGTGACACTGGAGGAGTCAGCTTGGGGCTCCAGCATTGGGGGTCAGTTGGTGTCCGAATACAGACAAAACTGGGACTAGAGACATCCCAAAACAGGGGCATCTCTATGCTGGCAGGTTTGTGAAGACACTGTGACTAGTGGGGGGTGGGCAGGGGGAAGGTCTCTGTCTGCCACCCCCATGTGGGGCTGGCTTTGCCCTGGGACACAGCTCTGTCTCATGCAGTGCCCAGCTCCAGGGCCCGAGCACAGCCGGTGCTGGGGAGAGGTGACAGGAGCAGCACGGGGCACGGGGGATTGCCACAGACAGGGAAAGGCAGGGAAAGGGCTGAAGAGAGGAGAACCTGCCCCACTTTGGGATTCAGCCGTGGAAATCCCCACCCAGGCTCAGCCTCACCCTCAGGTAGGCTCTCTCTACCCCTGCTAATATTTAATACAGATTTAAAGCAATCTCTTGATGCTGTGGGCTTGTGTTTCCTGTGGCTTCAGCTGCCAGGCCAGATTCGGGGTTTCCATGCAAGTTCGAGCAGTGCATTTATTTCAGGATCAGCCTCTTTGCCCACCTGGCTTCCCCACTGGGCACCACAGACCCACAGTCCTCACACCTGTGGCTCTGTGGCCAGTGTCTGAGTGGTCATGTGGCCCTCCTGATCTGCACCATCTGCCTCCATTTGGCTTCAGTGCTGCTGGTTCAGCTCCTGTCTGCTCCACCTGGCCAGGTTTAAAGCAAGGAGTGCACAGGTTGGTTAAAGAAATGGATGGACATGGAGCTGCTGGAGCAAATCCAGAGGAGGCCATGAAGATGCTCCAAGGGCTGGAGCCCCTCTGCTCTGGAGCCAGGCTGGGAGAGCTGGGGGTGCTTACCTGGACAAGAAAAGGCTCCAGGGAGAGCTCAGAGCCCCTTCCAGTGCCTGAAGGGCCTCCAGGAGAGCTGGAGAGGGACTCTGAACAAGGGCCTGGACTGACAGGACAAGGGGGAATGGCTTCCCACCACCAGAGGCAGGGATAGATGGGATAGTGGGAAGGAATCCTTCCCTGTGAAGGTAGGGAGGCCCTGGCACAGGTTGCCCAGAGAAGCTGTGGCTGCCCCTGTATCCCTGGAAGTGTTCCAGGCTAGGCTGGACAGGGCTTGGAGCAACCTGGGCTAGTGGAAGGTGTCCCTGCCCATGGCAGGGGGTGGGAGGAGATGAGCTTTAAGGTCCCTTCCAACCCGAACCATTCTGGGATTCTATGGGAAGAGGAAGGAGCCTTCACTCGAGCGTGCTGAAAAACAGACACTGGGAAATGGATGTGTGGTTCTGGGCACGAAATTTGCTTTATTGCATGATTTAGTGTACATTTATCATAATCTCTACACAGGCAAATGGGTCAGGAAACCAGCAAAGAGCAACGTGGGTGGCTACTGAACGACGCCTTGGTCCGCACTGCTGAGGCTCCCTGTGAGGGTCCCTTCACAGGGGCAGGTGAGGAAGGATTTGAGTCATGGCTGAAACCAGACAAGCAAGAGATGGGGTTGGGGTGAAGGCTGAGCCCTGACACCAGAAGGGTGGGTGCAAATCCCTCGGATTATCTTGGTGGAGCTCCCTCCTGCCAGCCAAGGAGCTGCCATCTCGGCACAGCCACTGGCTGGATCCAGTGAAGCTGCAGTGTCTGGGAGAGTTTCTGCAACAGCAGAGGTTTGCACTGACCCTTTTGAGCTTCAGGCCAGAAGGGTTTAATTTTAAATTAAGAAACTGGTTTTGCTTCCAGCTGGGAAACCCAGACTATGGACTTACAGTACTCTCTGGGATGACCACAGGACCAATTCCTAGGCAGTCAGCAGCCTCTACTTCTACCAAAGCCAAACAAATGTGCTACTTGCATGAGAATTCACCCTACTGCTCGTAATTAAAGTGATTTTAGCCCAGATGCACAGGGATTGCCTAAAATGATCCAGCCTGGGTGGCCATGGCGGGGAAACTGCCAGCATTTGTCTGACATCGCTGCTCCAGCTGCGAGCGATCCTCCTCGCTTCGCCCACCGGGCAGGGAGGGAAGGAGGGAGGAAAGTGGGGGGTACACGGGACAGGGACTGAGCAAAAAACCTCTTCCAAAGTGACCTGCAAGAGAAAGCAACCCTCTTCCCTTCCTGATGTTTGGCACCCCCCCACGGGGCTGGTACTGATCCACTGGGCTTAGTGGATGTGGAGAATTGAATATCGGGGGAAAACAAACATCTTGGGGGATCTGGGAGAGGCTGATACCAGGGGCCCAGGGCTGCTGCAGCCCCCAAGGGTCATCACAGCCCCTCCAAAGGTTGGGATGGTCCTAAGAGGCTCTACAATGCCAGCACCAGAGACAGGGGACAGCTCATCCACAAGGTGCATCTTGGCAGGGGCTGACCCCTCTGTGGAGCAGAGGAGCACCTCCCCTCTGCTTGCTGGGGTTCTGTATCTTGCTGGTACAGCCTCACGTGGAGCAGAGATATCTTCAAGAGCTGGAAAAGCAAACTAATCCCCAGCAAGCCCTCCAGCCTTTCCTCCACTTTTCTTGCCACTGCTTCCCTCAAGCCTCGCCTCATTGCCATTCTCAGATGGCCACAGCTGCATCAGGCAAGTGGCAGGAGCCTCAGTGAGTGTTTGCATGGCTTGGGGCAAAGACCAAGCACTCATTGGGAAAGAACCAGCACTGCTCTCATCCTGCTTTGCTGCTCAGGGAAGGGAAGCAAAGCTCCAAGGGACATGGCAGGGAGTTGGGACCAGCATAGGGATGTGAATCCCAACACTGGGATGCCTGGGTCCCTCTTCTTCCTGGGGTATCCCAAGGGCATTCCACACTCGCTGTCAGCTCCTGCCCCTGCTCACCAGCAGCCTGGGAGAGAGCAGGGACAGGCACTGACAGCTTTTGCCAAGCAAGGGCTGTGTCCCTGCCCCAGTCCCTGTGCTGAATGTCACCCTGAATATCCAGCTCCCTCTGAGGAGCTCGCTCCTGCTCTGCACCTCTCTGGTCCCCTTGGCTGACCCAGTACCAAAGAGCTGCCCCAATCCAAGGTGTCATTCCAGCATCCTCCCCTGAGAGCCCCTGGCCACGTGTTTGCAGCACAGCACTTCGCTCCTCTTTCCGTCAACTCTCAGCAAGGCCTCCTGCCCATGGCCTCTGGTTTCCCTTCTGTCCAGGGTTTCAGAGAGAGAGGGGCTCAGGAGAAGGAGGAGAAAGTGTTGCAGGGAAGGCGGAGAGAGGCTTTGCTTTGCTGAGGTCTTGTATCTTCACTGCAGTGCGGTAGCGGGGAGGTCTCCTCTCCTCAGGACAGGTGCGTCATCACAGGCTTCTGCAGGGCACAAGAAGGAGGAATCTCAGCCCACCACCGTGCCCACGCCACCCTGAGCCACCCCAGTAAGCTCCTTGTCCCTTGTAGCTGCCACTGCAGGGAGTGAGGCCCTGCCCCATCCCACGGACCACACAGGCAGCGGGAATTCAGATGTTCATCTTTCCCGGGGCTTGGGACATCCCAGACCTCAGGGAGTGACGCCCAGGCCTTCCTGCCCTCACCAGAACGCATAGTGAGACCAAGGCTGAGAGCTGAGGGCTCCACCAGCTTGAGGAGAGCGTGGGGAGGGACAAGTCCCCCTGGAAGCCAGGCCTGCAGGCCTCCCATGGGGCTGGGTCCGTACCGCAAAGAGCCGCTCCACCCTCCTGTTCTTCCCGTTGGGGTTCCTCTGCGTCAGGGAGCCGCGGTACACGGAGTTGCGGTCAAAGGAGTCGTCAAAGCCTGCAGTGAGGGAAGAGAGATGGGCAGCAGCTCCTCACCCACCTCACCGGAGGTTTCAGCAGCCCACCGAGTCACCTGGGATTTACTAATCCCCGCTGACTGCGGGTTTGGATGCACCCCGGCACTCCCCTCTCCGGGAGGGCGATGGGAAGCACTTTGGTAACACTGAAACAAGAGCTGCTGCTGCTCAGGTTTCCAGAGCACTGTGTGAGCTGGGTCAGCCCAGCAGCAGTCAACTGCCAGGGCCTCTGCTCTGGAAAGCTCCGTGGCACAGCAAAACCCCAGCCTGGGAGAAGTTCTCACTGCCCCAGCCTACGACACTTTGTTGACCCGTTAAGTCGTCTCCTTTCCTCTGCCAACAACTTCCAGCAGCTGCACCTTTTCAGGCCCGATTTTCCAAGTCGCCAGGCAGGCAGGCAGGAGACCAAATCACCCCCTGGCCCAGCCCCGGCACGGGGGATTCGGTTTGCCTGGTGACGTCTGTCCCCATTGCACATCCCTCTATCTCCTGGCAGGGCTGACGTGTCCCACGGGCTGCCTTTATCCGCCTGCCCTTTGCAGGAAGGAGAGCAGATGACTCCTCCTCAGGATGAGGACAAGGGACCTTGCCACCTACGAGCCCCAGCCTGGGAAACAGCACTGTTAATTGTCTGTGTGAATGGGGGAAACGCTGTTCTACCTCTGCATTAAATGATCTTTCCCCACTTCATCTTCCATTATCTGGGAGGAGAGCCACTCTTTCTGCCTTCAAGCTTGCGAAGAGAGATAAGAGAGAAACAGAAAAGTAATTTCCTAATAGGTCTCGCTGATACTGGTCAGGATGAAACATTTCCAGTGATTGTCCCCCTGCCACACAAGCTGCTGTGCCAAGTTTCAGGTCACCAGCTACTTTGAAGTTCTCCCAAGCTGCTGCTTGTCTGTAGCTGGGCCCTGGAGGGCTCCTTGCCCCCCAGCAGAGACCAGTGGCTGAGTCAGGTGGGCAGCAGGGTCGAGATTCATAGAGTCATGGAATGGTTTGGGTCAAAAGGAAATCCCCTCTTATTCCACCTGCCTGCCATGGGCAGGGACACCTTCCACTATCCCAGCTTGCTCCAAGCCCCATCCAACCTGGCCTGGAACATTTCCAGGGGTGGGGCATGCCATCCAGGTACCTTTCCCAAGATGGCCAAGCAAGGGGGAAGTTGCTGTCAGAAGAGAGGATGGGCTTAGGTGAGGCTTTGAGACCTATCAGCCCACGGGATGCCACAGACAAAGGAATGCTGCAGGTGTCTCCCTGGACTCTGGGGTGGCTGCAGAGAACTCTTGGTTCTTGGAGGACTGAGCCACCTCGGCCTGATCTCTGCTCTCCCATCATTGTCCCCAATCCTGCCAGCTTCTGCCTCCTTTCCCAGCTATCCACCACAGGACTCCCCTGTGGCTGTCCTACCAACAGGCTGTCAGCACAGGGAAGGGGATTCCACTGCAGACACACAGCTGGATGCAGAGAGAGAGAGAGGATCAGCATCCCCCAGAGCCCAGCCCAGCCACCCACAGGTCCCCATCTCCCACGGGCAGGGCTGTGCTCCTTACTGGTGATTTCCAGGGGGCTGTTGAACTTCCTCCTGAACCTCTGCAGTCCGGGCATTGCCTGCAAGAGAAGGGGAGCAGCCTGCTGTGGGGAAGGGATGGGAGGGCAGAGGTCCCCACTGAGGCCACTGCTTTGAAGGCAGCCCTGTGGAGACCCTGGCTGTCTCCGGGCTGAAGGCTGTGCCACGTGCACAGCCTGTGATTGAACACACACTCACTTTAATGTCATCCAAAGACTCCCCAGCACTGCTGCGGGCAGGACCAGGAGAATGGAGACAGGCAGCCTGTGAACAGAGGAAGGCAGAGGTGTCTCTGGGGGTGCAGAAGGAGGCAGACAGCTCGGTCTGCCATGGCAGAGCACCAGGCAGCACAGGGAGAGCTGGGAATGGCTCAGCAAGCCAGGCACAGCCCTTCCCAGCACACAGGGGCAGCAGCAACAGTGGAGGGCAGCACGTACATCTTGGAGCTGGGACCTCACAGCCACCACCCTCCGTGCTCACCTGCACACTCGACTTCCTCTTCGCCTTCTCCACAGACTTCACTGTCAGCCCTGCAGCAGACAGAGCTGCAATTCGGGATTCAATATCCGATATCTTTAGAAGGAGGAGAAAAGACACACAGATGGTGGTTGGAAGATCCATCAGTGGCTTTGTTTGCCATCACTGGCCGGGCAGAGCACCTCTCAGAGCCAGGCCCTCACCTCGCTCTCTGCCTGCTGCACCTGAGCAGCTGCTGAGGCCACTTTGTCCTCCAGCTCCGACAGCTCCGAGTCCGTAGTGCCGCTGTGCTGAGCCCCTTCCTCAAGCTCCTTCAGGGTCTTCTCAAGCTGGTAGGTCTTTCCAGCAGTCAGGTACACCTGAAGTAGAGCAAAAGGAAAAAACACATTGAAGAATGAACCTTCCTGGAGTTCTTCTCTCCTGGTGTGACCGCAGGCCCAGATGCAGCAGCTCTTGCCACTCTTTTTTCACTGCCCTCTTGCCTTGCAGCACAGACAGTACCACTCAGCTGTGACACGGCTTTTCATCTCATTTCCGCCCTTCCCCGGGCTTTTTGAGAGCAATTACCAACAGTGTGAAGAGGTAAGAGGCTCAATGGGAACACAGGAAGGATCAAAACTCCGTAACCTGCTCAAAAAGCAGCAGTATCGTTGTGCCGTGTGCTCAGAGGGAGAGAGGTCCCTGCAAAGCAGCTCAGGCTGCTGTGTCCTGTGAGGGCAGGGCTGGGAAGGAGACAAACTGGCTTTCCAAATCTGCTCAGTCTATTTTAAGGATGTCTGTGGTGCTGGGAGCAGGGTCAGCCTGCACTACCCTCCCTTTGCTGCCCAGAGAAGAAGGGTAAAAGGATCTATCCCAATAAAACCTCTGGTTTTACTGCCACTTGTCTCCTCCCAGGTTACTACAAGGACACTGGTCCAACAAGGTGGCTCTGGAAACATTAACAGATCAGTATGCAATCACATCAGGTGTTCAGAGGCAACCACTGTTCTGCTGACTGATCCCAAAATCTCAGTACTGCCACTGCAACTGCTGCTCCTCCAGCCCTCTCAGCTTTCCCTGGGCTGGGCACTGTGCAAAGCTGTCTGGCAGGAGCCCTGTGCATGCACTGAACTACAGTTCATCCACCCAAATCGCAGCACCACACATCCCAGAGGTCCCACTCATCCCTGTGCAAATCCTAAGGCCAACCTGTGAGTCACAGGGATTTGTTGTTGGCCCATCAGACTCTCCCAGTGCCCTCCAAGGTGGGTGGCATGCCTTGGAGAGGAGAACGGCGTGGCCAGCCTGCTGTGACTCAGCCAGGATCCCCGAGGGAACGGCAGGATGACACACATCTCCCAGGGCCATTGGCTACCCACCCCTGTCCCGAGCTCACAGCAGCAGCAGCAGTAGCACCAAGTCCAAAGTTCACATCCTTCCCAGCTCTTGGGAGAGGGGAAACCCCAAAACCTTAATGCATCCAACCCCCTTCCCCTGGGGTGCTGTATTTGGCCAGAAAGCATCCAGGTGTCGCAGCTCCTTGCTTTTGTTTATAAGAAACACCTCTCCAGAGAGAGATAAGCCACAGAGTGTGTCCTAAAACCCTGCTCCCCATTGCAGGACATTTCCTACAGCAAACCCCGACCACCCAGATGGAGATGCAACTTTTCTTCAAACTGCTTCTTTGAAGCACCCACCACTGGGGGTGCAATCCATTTCCATAGGGAATCAATTCCTATGGGTTTATAGTGGTTTAAGAAGCTGTCAGTGCTCCAGGGTCACACAAACCTTGCAGGGGATCATGCTCTGGCTGTGAACTTGTCACCTGCACAAGCCCACCAGCCCCAGGCACAAGCAGCCTTAGTGAAGAGGTGGGTCATGTTTGCAAACCCCTTGGTGAAACACAGTGCTGGGGAGGAACTGAAGGAAATGGGACACGAGTTTTGCTGGAGCAGGGACTGCTGAAGTCCAGCAGAGTGATGCTACAGCGAGGTGGAGACCACGCTCATCGTGTCTCCCTGGCACTCACCCAAGGGGAACAAGGAACTAAGGAAAGGGAAACCATGAGACAGAGCATCTGCTTTTGCAGTTGTACCATCCTCTAAGACCAGACTCTTCAATCCCTCTGCTGACATCCTTTCAGTGCTGACCTACCCACTAACAAGAAACTTGGGGCGGGGGGATTCCCTTGTGTTCCCACCCCCCGCTGCCCAAAATCTCTGGGGAGCCTTACATTTTCCTCAAGCTCCTGGTACACTTCGGCCACCTCTTTCCCATCTGCCAGGCCTGGAAGCTGCCCCGCAGGGAGTGCACAGCCCTGGCTCTCTCCATGCAGCGACTCCCACACCGCTTCCTCCGTGGCGTTTATGGCTCTCAGCACTTTGGCCGTGATCTCACTCAAAGCCTGAGCCGACGACCTCTGCGAGAGCCAAAGCGGAGGGAGGGAGGAGGGAAAAAATACGGATGTTATTTTAATGTGGTGTATAAAACAACACAAGCCAGGGGTGAGAGGGGCACCAGACCTCCAGGAGCTGTAGAAAGAGGGAGGAGTGGTAATTAAGAGGTTTACGCTGCTCCTGGAGGGCTCTCCGCCAGACGGATGCGCGGCTACGGCAGAGCTTTGATCTCAGCCCATGCTTTCTGCAGGACGGCTGAGACAAAAGAAGTCATCTCAAAAGGCTCGGGAAAGAGGTTATGGAGGGATGTTTCACTCACGGCAAGCACCTGGCCACCTGAGGGCCACTCGGTTACTCAGCAGTTAAGATCTAATTGCAGCATATTGCTTTACACCTCAGCGGGCCCGAGCAGGGATGCAAACAACTCCTTGAGTTTGTGGCAAAAGAACAAAAACAACCAGACCCCATAAAATGGTCGTGTTGCCACACCGCCAGAACTTGGGGCTAATATCCTCTCTTCCCATCCCAAGGAGCACTGACTGGCAATAATGCCCCTAAGTGCTGCCCTCGGCTTGATGAGGTGCTAAACACATGTAAAAACGGGCTGAAGAAACTCATCACCTCTCTCCCAGCTGATAATTCCCTAGAAACCAAGGAGATGAAGGTGACATAGGTGCTGCTTGTGTTTACACCTGCGTGTATTTCCAGGCAAGCTGCCCTGCAGAGAACCAGCTAACTCAGTCCAGATGATATTTTTATCATTTTATGGTGCCTTCATGGTACAGCAGAGTTTTTCCACATTTTCCACTAGGATGGTGTGCTTCCATCACAGTGCTCCCCCACTTAAAAGATTTCCTCCTGACTGGAGGAGCCTCATGCTAAAAATCCCTCAGAATCACACAAAATCCAAACCTGGATCTGTTTTAAGGAAAGTTGCTGTTAAACATCATCCATGCTGACAGCCTTTAACCAAGGCTGGTCCAGCTACTGCAGACATTTCTAACTCAATACTCCTCCCTGCTTCACAGCTGGGCTTGGGGGCAAAGAAGGTAGCAAATCTGGAGGATTCAGGCTTCAGTTCATAAGAAACAAGTTTCTTGCACTGATACCACACAAACCTGTTCAGGGTTTGAGCCTCTGTCTGCTGCAGACCAGCAGCTCACACAGGAATTAAGTCACCTTGGCTCGGTGAGTTACCACTTATCTGCACTTAATTAGAAATGGTTATTAAGATGATGCAGATTGTTCAATCCACGAGAAGTCATTAAGTCTGGCTGCAGCAGTCATCTGAAAGCAGCTTTCAGGAAAAAGGAGGCAGTAAAGGATGCTGCAGGTAAGGATGCACTGCTCATCCAGGGGCAGTGAGAGCACAGCAAACAGCGGGTACCCACACCCACCAGGTTTTGTGTTGTGAGGCTGAGGAACAAATGCACATTAAAGGGAGGCCTCGTGGCACCGTGAAAGTCACCATAACCTCGGATGAATGGAGCTTTGCAAGAGAGGAGAGGGGGAGAGTGGTGCCTGCTTCCTTCCTTTGCCAGCAGTGTCAGAGCAAAGGCACACATCCCCCTCCCACAGCCAAGGCAGGAGGGAGGGAATGGACAAACCAGCCATCAGAGACCCAACAGGGAATGCTGACCTCTCCTTCTGTGCTAATGGATCATCTGGGAGGCTCTGCACACTGGAGACACACTGCAGAGGTGCTGTGATCTGTCCTCCTCTCCCTGACCCCTGTCCCCACGGGTCACCCACCACTGAGCAGGGACAGGAGCCAACACAGTGCTGGAAGTGTAAGAGATGCTGATCTGGCAGAGTGGAAGTGGGATCAGGGATTTAGGGCCTCAGGAGCACTGACAGGTGTGGAAAAGACATTTCAGGCTGTAGCAGGTACCTGACAAAGGCTGCTGGTACTAAATCATCACCGAGCTGTTCTCCCACCCCAGGACTCTTCTCCATAGTGATTTCCAGATCCTGGGACAACTCCTCTAAGTAGATGTGGAGGTTGTGTACACCTCCATGACAGGCAGTAGCCTGCAAGAACTCTAAGAGGCTTTACTTTTGAGTCTTGGGTGAGATTTGGGAGAGCCTACAAGGAGAAAGGTCCAGATCTAACACTCTGGGGCTTCCCTATCCCTTGACATTGTTAAAGCAGACATAGACACAGCCTCGGGAGGCATCCAGCTGGAGGCGTGGGACAGAAGAAGAGTCACATTTTCATGGTGTAAAGCCATAAACCACTGAGAGCAGAAGGAATCATGGATGCAGCCTGGAATGATGTGGGTGGTAGGGCACAGATTACCTTTCGGACATCTCTGGCCACGTCATCACTGGAGGAACTCATCTCTGGTTTCTTTGCTCTCTTCTTTTCTTCATGCTCCTCCTCGTCAGAAGAGACTTCTTTATCGCTGATGTTGCTGGCTAACTCCTCCAGCTTCCTCTTCAACTCCTCCTCCTCGGCATCGGGATCAGTGTGGGACTCTGGGGCCGGAGACTGAAGGAGCAGAAGAAGGGAGTGGTGTGAGGGTGTCCTGTGCTGGACAACGGGGCACACCTGGGTCCAGACACACTCACCAAGCAGAGGAGCTGAAGGAGTGTGACCCCTTTCCAAAGGGGACTTCGAGCCCCAGCAGCCAAACCCCCCCAGGGAACAGCAGAGCCCAGCGAGCTGCACTCCAGATCCTCACTGAGGAACACAAACCCTTGACCTAAAGAACCTTCATCCCCATTTTCCCCATGCACAGAACTTGCTTGGTTTTCCCTGTGGAAAAATTGCCTTTTCCCCACCCTTAGAAAGGTGTGCATGAGGGATTTGGGGCCAAAAATCACCACATTTCCTTAGGAACCATGGCGTGGCTGGTGGCTCTGAGGGCAGCAATCACAGTGACTCAGAGACAAGGTCCACCAGGGAGAGGGAAGCAGCCATGGGAATTGCCACTCCCTGAGGTAACTTTTGGAACCTCTGGGTAATCTCATTTGCCACAAGAAACCACACAGCAAATTTCCCTGTAGGATAGATGGCACGTTGCCACACACCCCCTGTCTTAGGTGCAATTCATGGCAGCCTGAGAAGAATCCCATTAAACTCCCAGGCACTGGAAGAGATCTCCAGAAGTTCCTGAACTCGCTGACCCTTGCATTAAGGTGGGAATGCAATTACCTGCGTCATACCTGGTGGGGTTTTGTCTGAGCTGTTTTTGCAGTGGCATCTGCAGCAGGCAATCTTTTCCCCAGACAACCTATTCCAGGGCTCTGCTATCCTTTCTGCTGGAAAGCTTTGCTTCATAGTTAACCTCAGCCTGTCCCAAAGCTGTTTAGACCCACTGCCTGTGCTCTGATTTGCCCTAGATATGGGAATAAAGTGTGGGAACCTGACACTGTGAATAGCTCTTACTCCCTTGGTCAGGATTACTGATGGAAACACGGAATGATTACGAATGCAGCCATCCCCCATTGTGAATTTCAGACAAAAAAGGAGAAATTGCATTGTTTCATCTGTGCCTGGGGGCCTTGCCTGTAATTATCATCATCCATCCTACAGAGCCATCAGCTGCCAGAGAGGTGATGGGTTCACATGAAGGAAAAGAGAGCATAGTGTAAAATTAGAAACCCAAAAATCAATGTTAAGCGGTCTAAGTATTCACAAATTCTACACTGTTGCTCAGCTCTAACTTAATTTAGCTGTTTTCTTCCACGTTTGATGGCATGGTAAGATGAGGGCAGCTCAGAAGAGATACAGAAGTGCTCCTTGACTCAGATCTCACAGTCACAATAACCAGGTGCCTTCCTCATAGGTACTAATTGAGTGTCCCATGATTTCAAAATGAGCTGTCACAGCTCTGCAGACACAGACACCACCTAACAAAACTCCTGAAATCAGCACTTCGTGAAGCATCAGCCTGAAACCCAATTTTCCTTGTGCAGAAGGGGCAAGGAAGGCACTGGTTTGCACAGGGTCTAAACGGGTTAAATTTGCTGCTGTTTCTGTCCTGCCATGCAATGTTCCCCAAGGCACTCCATCACCTGGAACTGGAGAACAGCCTGCAGGGCCCAACCAGAGGAGTAAACTCCAACAGCCCAGGTCCTTGTGGCACTTAGGGTTTAGTGATGGACTTGGCAGTGGTAGGTGAATGGTTGGACTCAGTGATCTCTCCCAACCTAAATATTTCTATGATTTTGCCTATCCCTGCAATGCTGGGTGCTTCAGAGAAGCCAGGGGAAGGGACCAGCACAGCCCAGGCTCCATCCCTGAAGGATTCCTGCCCGGTTACCTCGTCAGAGCGTGTCAGGATTTTTTCCTCCAAGCGGTTCAGCATGCGTTCGATTGCAGACATGCGAGTGTTGAGCTCATGGATCTACAGGAAAGGGGAGAGACAGAGAGGGAGGGAGGGAAAAGGAGTAGAGAACAGACCAGCCACCACTGCCAGGACAGTGAGGAAACTGCAACCAGCAGAGGAAAGCAAGAAGCAGGACACTGCCACTGTGGGCAGAGTTAAAAGACATTAAAAAAATATCTTTTATGTAATGTCTTAAAAATGGCAGTAAGCTCCAGGAGGTGCAGAGCAACCTCAAATCTGGAAAACTCCAAGCGACGCCCAGCCCCCAGCGCATGACAATTCCCACCAAAGCATCTGGAGCGTTGATGCAGTGAATGCAAAACCCCATCACCAATAAAAGCACCAGCGTGTAATAAAGCCGCCCATCTCACCATCATTCCCATGCTGCCCCAAATTCGAGTCAACATCCATTTTCACCTGCTACTAACATGTTTGTCAAGCTGTAACCACCCCATCACACTCTTGCCAACACACTGGTGGAAAGGAAGAGAGCAAGAATTTCCCATGAAAAAATCCAAGTAGCAAAACCAAACGTGAAAGTTTTCCCCACCACTTCGAAATTTTCTGACTTCTCTGCACTGATTTACCCAGATGCTTGCCCCTCTCTCCTCCCTCACTCTTCTGACTAAAAATGGGGCATGGAGAGAAGGGCAGAGAAATTAAAGACAGGCAAAATCCTGAAAATCAAAGAGAAGTTACTTTCTGTACCCAAGAACCAACACAAACCTTCGTGGTGAGGGTGGATGAGGATTAGACACTAGGAAGAAACCCTTCCCTGTGAGGGTGGGGAGGCCCTGGCACAGGTTTCCCAGAGAAGCTGTGGCTGCACCTGGATCCCTGGAAGTGTTCCAGGCCAGGCTGGACAGGACTTGGAGCAGCCTGGGATAGTGGGAGGTTCCCTGCCCATGGCAGGGAGGTGGAATGAGGTATTTTTCAGACCATTTAAACCAAAACATCTCTATGATCACTGAAAACATTAAAGGAAGCTTTTTTTTTCCCCTTTGGAAATTGAAGTTTTTCTTTCTTTGAAAAAAACTCAAAACCCCCAGTCTCTCTCCTTTGATCCAAACAAATAAAACACAAATGATGAGGAATGTTGCCCGTTTCATGACACCACCAGTGCATCACTGCTCTTCTGAGTGGCTGCTGCCCATTCAAAGGGGAACAAGCAGCAAAAGCAGTAAGCAAAGGTGGTAACAAAGAGATGTGAGGGGTGGGCTTTGTTTTTATAACATTTCCATCCTCTCACTTAGTTTTTGTGCTTGCTAGCATTTGATTAATTAGACCCTCACAACAGCTAGGGACGATTGCATCTGCTCAAGGGAAGATGAATAAAAAAACCTGGCACTATGGAGAGCAGAGCTGTCACTACCACCCTGAACTGAAAGCATCTCCAAGCAGCATTAAACCCACGGGAATGAAGCACTTCAGCCCATTGCTAAGTGGTTTTTCAGTCCTGTTTAGTGCCTGGGTCTTGCATGCTCCCAGGGACAATAGGAAGCCTCTGATGGCCCATCAGCATCAGAGATGGTGACAAACCAGGAGTCACCACTGCCTTATCTCCATAAGGAAAAGGCTGGGAGAGATCAGAGCCTAAAGCACAGGCTGCTGCTGATATAGATGGATATCTACCAGGATAGGGGCTGAAGAGCTTCATTCTCCTTCTCCAGCAAGGCTGGCTTTAATGCAGGGTGGGCACCCCATAAGGGCACAGCCCCATCAGGGACTGGATCACCCTGCACCTCTCTCAGTGTGGCGAAGGCTGACAAACTGTGCTCTGCATTAAAACATTCATGGGGAATAAACTTAAAGCACAGCCCACAACATCAGGTAGGGGAAACTACCCCTTGCTGCTGAGGAGGGAGGACAGGTTACTGTACCCAAGTCCCTCCGTACCAGAAGCTTTATGCAAAGAAGAGGAGCCAGACAGCATCAAAGCTTTGGGAATCCAGAACCACTGAGCTCTCCTGAGGTACAGCAGCATGGCTCCTGGGGAGAAACTTGGTAAATTGGTGCTATTCCTTGTGGCTTGGTCCTGTTCCTACCCGATTTCTAAAAATCTAAAGGCAGGTCAATCTGCACAGGTACCAATTCAGAGCTTCTTTCTGTGTCTCCTCAGGTTTAAGTGCTTTTTTAAATAGATTTTTTATTTTTTTAAGTTTTGTTCTTGAACCCTCAGCTCCTGGAGTCACAGGACTAGGGAACAGCCTCTGCTTTTGTTACTACAGAAACTAAGCTTCTTGTGTTTGGGACTGATCAGTGTATCTTCTCCAGAGCTAGAGCAAAAGTGGTTTCCAAAACAACCATATTTTGACAAACTTGCCCCTAAGGTAGTTTTATGAGAAGAGAATTTTCATCTGTGTGGTTAAAGAGCTGAGTTCTCCACCTCTTGACACCTTCAGATGCCAATGAGGTGTCTGCCAGGACAGCACTGCATGTGAAGCCAGGCTATGGGATTAACAAACGTGCTTCTGCACCCTGCCCCAGCACAGAGCTGGGTGAGGAGCAGGCCGGGTGGGAGGATGGTTACTGGCTGTAAACACTTCAGCAGCACAAAGGGCAGGGAGGATGGGGAGCTAATTAAACTAAGAGCAAATGGGGGTAAAGTGGGAGTGAGAAGATGCCTCGTAACCATTAGGGTGACAAGGCTCCACACCAGCCTTCCTACAGGTGTGAGGGAGCAAAACACAGCCGGATATGAGAGCTTGCCCAGCTCCTGGAGGAAGTCATGGGAGGCATTGGTAGGAATTTGGCCCCATTTCTGCACTGCAAAGTGTGGTGCACATTTCATGCCTAACCTAGCGTGGCCTCATTAAGGACACCCAGTCCAGAGTTCTCCCATTTACTGCTGGCTGAAGAAGGAATGGCATTTACTAATTAAAACATGGGCCCACAGATGTGAATGGCAGAGAGAAGTTTTCCCTATCCATGCACATGAAGTGTGGTGCCGTGGGATGGTTGTGGTCACAGATCTCACTCTGATTACCCAAAGAGGGGTCCAGGACATGCAGCACTACCAGCTGTGAGACTGGCAGCTGATTCTGCCCCTGTACCTGTAGCTAAACACCACCCTGCATTTTGCTGCTCGTGAGATCTGAGGAACCAGATCAGCTTTACCATCCTCACCAGCCACCACTGGCAAAGGCAGCACCAGGAACAGCAGGTCCTTGCTCGACAATTAAAACAAGAGCTTAGACTCTGTTTGACACCTTTTTTTAGGCTGTTCCCCCCATCACCATCACTTAGGAGAGATATGTGACAGGTCATCCTGACCCAGTCCTAACGAGGCAGGAACACACTGCAAAGGAAGAGAAGGATCTTGGTGCTTATTAAATATCTGTCTCCAAACCTCCACCTGATTATTAAGCACTGGCACATTCAATTAAAGAAAGCCTTCCTGGAGACACAAGAACCCACAAGTAACTCAGATTAATAAGGACAAGCTGGGAAACGAGTGGCAATGAAGGCAGGTTTGTTATTGCAATGGCAGGAGGAGCAGAGGGAAGCACAAACCAGTGCTTGATTTTCTTTTTGCTGTGACTGGAAAAGCATACCCCACTTGGCCATTGCTGCTTCTCTTCCCCTCTGAACCACCCTGCACCTCAGAGGCAACGCGAGGGACGTGGCCACAGGCCTGGTGTTACCAGAGGCTGTTTGATACCTGGTTTGAGGAGTGGCTGATGTTCTCCTGGGAGGGGGCTCTGTTCCGGCGTTTCACGTGGTGGGGTGGGTAGGCAGGGAGCTGGGCTCCCTTCACGTCCTCATCGGAGGTGTCCATATCTGCCGAGTACCGCGCCCGCGGCGGCTCATTCCAGGGGATGCCTTTGGGGAGAAAAAGGTACGAGGCATTCACACCCTTGAGTTCCTTCCTGGACATCACCGTGTCCTTAAGACAAGCAAATAATGAGGCATTTCCCCAGATCAGACTTCCCACCTTTTGGCAGGAGGTGCTTCTGCAAGCCAGACCATGGTCAAGGATGGCTCCCCTGACCAGGCTGCACTGCCCACACAGCACCAAGCACAGCAGGGTCCCACACAGGGCACAAGGAGCTCCATCCTTGCTCTCATGCCCTGAACAGCCAGGCCCCTCACTAAAAACCTCTACTGACTTCCTAATTTTTTGGGAGCCCAGACATGGACACAGCCCTTTGTGCACTGCCCAGGTGCTGGAAGATGTTTAGGCTCAGGCTAGAGAGGTACCAGCCTAGGATGGAGCATTTGAAAAGAGTGGAAAGTCTCTTGTGTAAAGGAGAATTTCAAATGAGACAAAAACAATGAGAGAAAATGGAATTAACACGCCTGGGGACCTTGCTGCTGTGTTGCTCCAGCAGGACTTGGAGTGGGAATTTAAACAGCTGTGTTAATGTCTACCCAGCATTCCCAAACGTCCTGAAAATAGAGCCAGGCCACTGGAGACACAGAAGGACATATTCTACATTTGCATATGCACAAGCCAGTATCCAACCCTCCTGGCTCTGCCATCACTGCAGGGAAAACAGAGGTTGTAAAAGGCAAATTCTGCCTCTTAGAGGGTATTTATAGTCTCACAAAACCACGGGTCATTTAGCATACCCATGCACCCTGCCCAGCTACAAGGATGCCACTTAGCAACCTCCAGTTCTTGCCTCCAGTTCTAGTCCATGTCCCCTAAAAACTCAAAGCTTTCTGCAGCCAGAACATCCTTTACTAAGGAGTTGAACTCCTCTGCCTGCAGCAGGAAACACGTCCCATTGTTTCTAGCAGTGTCCATTTGATTGTATCTTGTTTCTACCCTGGAAATCACCAGTAGGTATGAAAGGGATGGATACCTGAGGAACAACCCCTTTGGCTTTTTTGGGAACAAGATCAGCCCTTTACAACTAAACAACATCAGCGGACTCTTTCACAAGAAAAATCAGTTTTTGCAGATGGGTAAATTGTGTTGACCCTCAAGTCTCTTAGCGGCTTTGAGGCTGTTCAGAAAAAAACCCAAAGATGTTTTCACATTGGTGCAACACTTGCAGCCACTTGTCCCAAGAGGATACAAGAGGAACCTGGACAGGGACACCTACCAGGCTTTGGGCTTCTTTCCAGGCTCCTTCTCCGTGCATTGACAGTGAGCCGAACCTCCGTGCTGAAGTGCTGCTCTGGAGCGCTCACGCCCGGCTCCTGCAGGACGTGGTGGAACACCAGGTCTGCATCCGTGATCCTGGACTCCTGGGACCCATCTTCAGCTGAGTTGGGGAAATCTGGGAAGGACTGAGAGTTGAGGATGCTGCTGAGCAGCTGCCCATGGAGATTCCACTTGTGTGACCCCACCTGCAGTGCTGCCTCCAGCTTGGAGGCCCCTAAAGTAAGCACAATGGGGAGCTGTGGCTGCCCCATCCCTAGAAGTGTCCAAGACCAGGCTGGATGGGGATTGGAGCAACCTGGGATAGTGGAAGGTGTCCCTGCCCATGGCAGGGAGTTGGAATGAGATGGTCTTTACAGTCCCTCCAATCCAAACTGTTCTGTGATTCTGTGACTCCTTGTCTCTCCTGACCTTCACTAAGATCTCCTCTCTTTATTCTTCAATATATGCATGGATTGGCCTTTTACAATGCCAATTATATTTATATAAATTATAAGAATTCATAATAATCCCATTTAAAGGCTTTGCCTGGCTGCTGAACCCTGAGCAATACTTCCCATCACTGCCAGAGGGCACTGGTAATTTTTACAACCTCAGAGTTCCTTCAGCCCGGCTGCAAAACCCTCTGATCTTTTAGAACACCATCCCCTTCTACCTACTCGACCAAGCATCACCTCAAATAATCTGCAATCCATAAATCAAATTCGACAGAGGCCAGCCCTCACACTGAATTCTGCGGCAAAAAGAGGGGAAATAGACAAACAAAAAGAGGGATCTAATTATTTCCCCCAAATTCTAGTAATTTTATGCAGAATTTAACAGATTTTTTAAAATCTGTTGTTACAGATCTCAGCACATCTTATTTCTACCCAAGAATAGCACTTAATCAGAGCATTATTAAAAAGAAGGAGTTGTTTAATATTTTAAAAGTGCAATTTCACCAGGAAAGGCAGACAAGAACAGTCCAAAAAGCTTGACCTGAAGCCTCTCAGGCTCGAAGACCGTTTGCTACACCCAGGGTTACCCCACCTGTGTTCCTCTCCAGAGCTGGAAGGTGGGGTTGGCCGACCCCTGGCCCTTGGTGGGATCACAGGGTATGCTCACCTCACTGTCTGGAGCTGTCTGAGCCTTGCTGCTGGCCAGAAGCACTGGATACTAAGGCACATCTAGTGTCCTTTTTAGAAGCAACCAACATTCCTGCAGTTTTTGTCCTCCCCATGTTCATCCCTCTGCCTGGCCCTCACTCATGCTGGCTCTGTGGGATTCATCTCAACCTCACAAAAGTTGTGCCCCATGGAGCTGCTGGCCAGCTGCACCCCAGTGCCACCACACGGCAAAGCCAGCCACAAATTGGATGGGAACATGGGAGAAGAATCTGATTTCATTTAATCCCTTGAGCACCAAACTCGCTGGAAACCAGGGTGTCCCATAGCCTTGGGACAACACAAGAAAAGAAGATTGTCTGCTAAGAGCAAGGAAATCTGCAGGGACACGGCCAGAGAACCTCTTCCTGTCTCATCTTACCACTCATCCTCGATTGAATCAGATGTCCTGCTCCTGACTCAGCCCGAGGCAAAGGACTTCAATTGTAAGAAGAGCTAGATGGGGAGCAGGGATTGGCACCACTGCCTCCCAACACCAGCTGAAGGAGGTTCTGAGGCTGAAGGTGCAGTGGTAGCAAGGAGAAGGAGGAAGAAAGGAAAGGAACCCCCCAGGAGTCTCCCAGTACCTGGAAAGCATCTGGGCTGCTGGCTGCTGGAGAGAGCTGCACAGACTGGCGGCGAGACTGAGCAGAGTAATCCGAGTCCAGTTCAAAATCAAAGGGATGCACAGAGAGCAGCCGCTTTGTCTTGCACATCTTTAGCATAGAAAGTGCAAGAAAGGAAAATCCAGTGTAAGACACAGTTGACCTTGAGGAAAGGGGGAGGTAGGATCTTTCTCTTCTTAGTTTGCCTGAGTTTGCTTTGCTTTGTGCAGAGAGAATTTGGGCCTGACGCTGTCCTCCTTGAAGGAAGCCAGGTACAGAGTGTGCTCGTGCTAAAGGCAGGGAAAAGTGGGTTCATGATTTCCACAGCCTCTAGCTCAGGACTGCTGCCATAAGCAGAGAGTGAGAATCTCTCTCCTGGTTTATAAAGGCACTATGGGAAAGCTGAGCCAGGTTACAGCTCAGAGATTGAGGTGGTGCTTTTGAGCCCTGAAGCATCTTCCCATCCTCAGAGAAAGGATGCGGCAGGCAGATCTCTCTGAATATTTGGGAGGTCATCAGTTAAAAAAAACTAAAACAGGTGGGTTCTCATTATACAGGTAGGAGCTGGGACTTTGATATTAATGGGTGACATCCATGGTGTTAGGAGTGGGTCTTTCTTCCAGAGCACAAATATTTATGATGTTATTGACACAGTTGTTTCTACACAAACTGGGAGAGGAGCTTATCTCGGAGAAGGAAAACAGAGAGAAAAGGTCTAGTTTTGAAAGTGGCACAGAAAGCCACCACCACTGCTACCACCACCACCTCCCAAAGCAGGCCAGGGACACGGAGTGAGGCAGTGGGACCTCCAGGACCCAACGCTTACTCTGCTGTAGCGCTCTGCTTCAGCCCCACGAAGGACATTGTCTTCCTCATCACTGTCATCCCCGGCGTCACGGCTGGCGAGCAGCTGGCACTCTCCTGGAGGGGACACAGGCAGCAGGTAAGTCCCCACCCTGGTGGTCACACCAGTGTACCTGCAGGTGAGGCCATGCTTTTTACATGGTGTGAAAAGGCCCAGATGGGAAGTCCCTCCTCGATTTTTTTTCTGCAGACACCCACTTTTAGTACTTGATCTTGCAAAGGCTTGGCTGGCCTCTCATTGCTTCACTTTCCAGATGTGCACCATCACAGATGTGGAAGTGAAGGGGCACCTGCACCTCTGAGAGCACCCTGAGGTCCACCTGAGTGACTCCAGTGCTTGAAAGCTCAGGAGCTACTACTGATTCCCATCAGCCAGCTCCTCTATTTATCAGTGACCCATTGCTTTGAGATAACGAGTGCTTGCAAACTTCAAGTTTGGCATGTAACCCAAAATCTTGTTGTATACAAATCTACCCTTGGAGACCCCAGATGTACCACAACACAGGAGTTGAGCACTGCAGTCCACCTCCACTGCAGTGTAAGAATGTTTTCCCTGGTCTGACCACTCCAAATCTCTCCAGAAGTGCTCACAGCTGGGGCGGTGTGAAGACAAAAAGACATTGGAAACCTTGCTTGAACTGCAAGTCCCCTGCTGCAATCACTTTTTACTTACTGTTAATGTCTGGAAGGCTATAAACTCTGTCATGGAGACCTAAACAAAGAGAAAAATGGTGGGAAAAATGAATAATCACATTTTCTCCCTGTTCCTTGAGCAGAGAGCAAGCCTCAGAGCCACGGCTAACTGGAGTTCTCATTCTCTAGCCATCACAAGAAACAATGGTTAAAAAGGCTCTTTAAAGAGAACAAAACAGGCACTTGGAGATGGGACTTGACTTTTAAAAGTCAAAGAGCCGCTTGCCACCACTTCCCCAGGCTGATGCAACATGCCTGGGAGCTGCAGGGGAAGGCACAGCCATCAGTTGGCCAGAGATACATCCCAGGAGGAGATTCTTGCTTGCTCGAGGGCCAAGCCAATTCGCTGGTGTTAATGAAGTAATAGACAACAAAATCATTTCCTTTTGAAAAAGGCATCAGAATCTCAATTTAAAGCAGACCAAGGCGCTGTTACCCTCATGGTTGGTTGGGTTTTTGTGTGCTCTGATGCATTTTCAGTCCAAACAATGCATGGATTTTCTCTCAGTCCATTAATTTTATTTTTTTTCTGCTATTTCTGCCGTGAGTGGCCTGGCTAAAAGAGCGATTGGAGCAGTTGAATCAGGTCACGTCAATGGTATGTGTGCAAACTTTTCCGTGGCTCCTCAAGATGGGAATAAACTCCACATTGGCTTCCAAAGGAAATAAGCCAAGGAGTAGGAGCTCTATGAATGACAGCTAGGAGCTGGTTAGTAAATAATGCTGTATTAACATCATCATATATTTATGCACTCTTGGACCAATATCAGAAATATGGAAGGTCCATGAAGCTCTGAAGAAAACAGTTATGGTGACAGGTAGCTCACTAATTTTGGCACAGTTTTGTCAGTGCCAGGGGATCATCAGGTTGGTTGCAACAATCATTAGGTCACGGGGGAAAAAATGAGGGCTGGCTTTATCCTGCAGGTTAAACCAGTGTTAATTCTCCGAGCTCTGTGATGAAAAGACCAAAACCAAAGAAAAATAAGAGCTGCAACTTTTACATACTTAAAAACTGCAGGACATGGGACTTTTAAAATTAAACAGGAGGTATCAGGGAGTGTTTTTCATTTAAAGGGTGGTCAAGGAAGTGGTGGAACCACAATCCTTGGAAGTGTTCAAAAAACATGGATCTGGCGCCTGGGGACATGGTTTTGTGGTGGTCTTGGTAGTACTGGGTTGGACTGGATGATCTAGATGTGTTTTCCAGCTTTAATGATCTTACATTCTCCAGTCTGGGGTAAAAACTTAACAGTAGAAAAAGCCATCAAGAACATCTGCTCTGTGTATGAACAAACAACCCTAAACCTCTGCTTCCTCCCCGAGATGTTTCGAACAGTCTCGGTACCCCCACGACACTCAGAGCAGCATCAACACCACTGCTCCTCCCTTGGTGCATCCCAGGGTGGTGCAGCACAGATTCCCCACGTGCAGCAGTGGCTGTTCCTCACCCAGAAATGCAGAGTTGAGCCCCTGGCCTGGCTGCAGCCTGCCACAGAGGGACTGCAGCACTTTGGCACTTCCAAACCTCTTGAAGCGGGACCGCACGTGTTCGTAGTACCACTCCAGGGAGCCGATCTTCACGATCCTGCCCAAAGAGAGGAGGCACACCCAGGTGAGCCACTCTGGCCACACTCATGGTGAGCAGACCCTCAGCCAAAAAACTTAATCTTAACAAAAACACTGCATGCTTTCATCTAAAAGGATGCTGCGTTTGGGCAAGTCTTGTTGAGCCTCATCCCCAAGGCTTGCCTTGTCCCTCAGCCTCCCTCACAGCAGACCAGTGAGGAGTGGTGTTCCCAGGAGTTGAAATGGGGACTGGAATTCTTTAACATATATGTTGGTAACATGGACAATGGGATTGAGTGCTCCCTCAGTTTGCTGACACACCAAGCTGTGTGGTGCTGTCGCACGCTGGAGGGAAGGAGTGCCACCCAGAGAGACTGTGACAGCCTGGAGAGGTGTGGCTGTGAGACACTCATGTGGCTCAACAAGGCTAAGTGCAAGGTCCTGCCCCTGGGTTGGGGAAATCCCAAGCAAATATACAGACTGGGTGGAGAATGGATTGGGAACAGCCCTGGCAAGGAAGGCTTGAGGGTGCTGGTGGGTGAGAATGTTGACAAGAGCAAGAAATAAGCACTGGCACCCAGAAACCCCCTTGTGTGCTGTGCTGATCCCATAGTGTGGGCAGCAGGGGAGTGGGGGATTCTGGCCCTCTGCCCTGCTCAGGTGAGACCCCACCTGCAGAGCTGCCTCCAACCCTAGGGTCACCAACATAAGGACATGGAGCTGCTGAAGCGAGTCTGGAGGAGGCCACAGAGATGCTCTGAGGGCTAGAGCCCCTCTGCTCTGGAGCTAGGCTGGAGAGCTGGGGGTGTTCACCTGGAGAAGAGAAAGTTCTGGGGACACCTTAGAGCCTCTCCCAGTGCCTAAAGAGTCTCCAAGAAGGCTGGAGAAGGGCTTTGGACAAGGGCGTGGAGTTACAGAACAAGGGAGAGCGGCTGCCAAGAGGGCAGAGTTAGATGGGATATTAGGAAGAAATTCTTCCCTGTGAGGGTGGTGAGGCCCTGGCACAGGCTGCCCAGAGAAGCTGTGGCTGCTCCATCCCTGGAAGTGTTCCAGGCCAGGCTGGACGGGGCCTGGAGCAGTCTGGTCTAGTGGAAGGGCAGAGAGGTGGAACGAGATGGGCTTCAAGGTCCCTTCCAAGCCAAACCATCCTGTGATTCCCTGAGGAGCGGTACCTGGAGAGGCGGCAGGGATCGCAGACCCAGCCCTGCTCCTTCTTGTTGTAGCGGCTGCAGTTCTTGCAGGTGTAGAAGTGGCAGTCGAGGCACTGCCGTTTGCTGTTCAGCAGGAACTTGAAGGGCTGCAGGCAGTGGACACAGTGAGTTTCATTGAGGTGGGACTGATTTGTCAGGAACTCTCTCTTGCTGCTCTCCTGGTCGATCTTGCACTTCAGCTCCCTGTAGAAAACACCCCAAAATGCAGGAACTTGAGCTTGTTATCATGTCACTGCAAACTCTCACATGGTGAAGCACATCACGCCACAATCATTTCAGGAACGATTTTCCAGGGAACATTGCAAGTCTGCAGCTTGTGGAAACAGCTGTAGGGCAAATCTAATAAATAACATATCATGAGTTAAATAAGCTAACAACAAAGTGGGCTCCAGATTCAGGGTAACTGGAGTTTAATATTAGATTTAATTTTAGAATCCCAGAATATTCTGAGTTGGACAGGACCCACAAGGATAATTAAAAAAATAATTTGATTGTGCCAAAACCTGTCCTGTTTGTTTCACAGGGTGCTGATCACAAGTGCCAGGAATCCTGGGAGAGCAGCTCTTCTCAAACCCTCTGGCTGTATCCCAACCTGACACAATCTTCAAGCCTGGAATCCTGCAGGGAATTAAAATATTTCTGGAATTCTTAGTCAAAAAAAAAAAAAGAGAGAGAGAAGAAAAGAAATTTGGGATTAAAAAGGATTAAAAGGGGTTTTAATATAGTCCTCCAATGCTAAAAATTCAGCAGAGAATTTTATTTAAGTTGTGTGCAACAAGGTTCTGGCTGCTCAGAGGATGCAGCAGGAGGAGATGCTTGTGACAATCCCGTGAAATGGAAGTGCTTTCCAAGAGCACTTTTCCCTGGCAGTGCATCCCTGCAGGCTTCCTTCACTGTCCAGACCCGACTGCCGGAGCAGGTGCCCATGGAAAACAGTGTGTGCATGAGGCTGAGCCCCCAGCATCAGCTGGGAACAGCTGAGATGCCTGCCAAGCTGGTGGGGGCCCCTGCACTGCCCAAAAGCTCTCTGTTTGCTCCCTGTGCCACGCACCACCTCAAGTATGTTTGCCTTTGGGGCCACGGCTGAGAGGAAAATGTTTGACTTGTAGGGAAGGTCCTAGAAAATTGTTTTCTCTCCAGACAGGGTTAGGAAGCTGTGTTTTCCAGGGGAGAAGTCAGCTTGGGTTAAAAGCCTCAAGCAATTGGGTCTGGAGGCTGCTTCAGGATCACAGTGTAGACCACGAGGCGCTGGTGATGCTCCCAGTGCCGGACTGACGCCAGGGTGACCACAACGGGAGCTGGGGTGACCACAGCAGGAGGCTGGCTGGCCCTGGGCACAGTGGTGTGACTGGTAGTGGGAAGGACAGGCACGTCAATCAAGCTAATCTCTGTTTAGCCCAATCAGTTTGCACATTAGGGTTCAGCTCTTGATTTTTTTTTTTTCTGAGGAAGAAGTTTCTGGCCAGCTGGCTGCCCGCACACCACAAGATACATTTCTTGGTGTCACTCCTCTGTTTGTGGTCACACAGGAGTGACACCAACTTGCATTTGCATCTGGGAGATGTAAAATCAGTGTAAAGATTGAAAACTGGGCACCTGCTTTGTATTATCAGCCGTTCACCATCCTAGCAATGCTTTGGACAAACTTGTGCAAATGTCCCAGCAGTAAATTTAAGTGGCTTCTGAAAAGAAACCCGCAAATAGAAAACCCTTGGATTGGACTCAGTACTCCTTTTCCACTCCCGTGCTAAGGCTGCTGCCAGCAGAATCCGATCTTTTTTACTGGAACTGCTTTTTCTGGTTCCCAGAGACCGGTTGGATCCCTTCACCTCTCCTCCCTCACCCACCAGACCTGCCAAAGGAAGGACAAGTCTCAGCCAAACCAGTTTAAAACCCGCAGGAACCGCATGCCTCTTGTCTCCTCTTGCTGACAGGAGCACCAGCCAGCCCCTTCCCTGCTCTGCTCATGGCAGAATGAATAAATCTGTGGTGCTGGGATGCTAGCTGCAGCAGAGTTAGACCTACAAAGCTCCAGGAGAGATGCAGGGAGCCATCCACCAAAAATGGGGTTGTGGGCATGGATGTTTCAGGAAAGAATCAGGGAGACACCCCACAAAACAGCCATTATTTAATTTTTTGGGCAAAGCATTGCCCTCACATGCCTGTGCAGTTTGTGGCCAGCTGAAGCCTTTGTCCCTTGTTGGTGAATAGCTTCTGCCAAAAACAAAATACAGAGAAGCAGTAAAAAGGGAAGCAAAAGACCAAGCTGGGGAGGGGGTGGACGGGACATTTCTTCGAGGCTGGCAGGTTGAGACAAGCCCGGTGAATAGAAAAGTAAATGAATAGAAAAGTAAATGGGGCTGGTCAGAGCACAGAGTGAATGGCTGCAGGGTCTCCCATAATGTCACATCGTGTGCCGGCTTGTTACAGGCAGGAAACGCTTGTGTAGCTCCATGTCCAGCATGCAGGAATGTGGCAGACTTTCCCAAGACTTGTGATCTGGTCTGTAGCAGAAGTTATTCAGAAATTACAGAAATTTCTGTAGTTCAGAATGCTTAATGCCAGTCCTCTGCAGGGCAGGATTAAACAAGAAAGTCAAAATAAAACATCAGGGGAAATGATACTTAGGGGAGAGACAGCAGCCGGGTAGAAGCATCCTGAGACCTACTCCCATCCTACATCTCCCTGAAAATGACACTCAATTTGGAAGCTTCCTGGGCATCAGAGAGGGCCCAGATAAGCCAGTCTGGCGCCAAGGTCAAGTAGGGAAGGAATTCACCTCGCCCAATTCTTTGCTGCAGGGCACAGCAATGTAGGTCTCCACCTCCTCCTCCCTCCAGGCTGAGCTTGGATGCATCACAAGGGAGACATTCACCCTTTGCAGGGTGATAGTTTTTTTAAATACCTCTGTCTGATCTCATTCCTGCTCTTCAGAGCTACCAGCAGAGGAAGGGAGTAGATGATGATACTGAATTATCTCTGCCTGTCACGCAGGCTGGCTTTTCTTAGGCAAAAAAAATGATCGGGAGGATGAAAAATATATGACTGAGAGTTTCTTGTAGCCAGTGGTGTAAACGGAGAGGCTTCCTTGATGGTAAGGTAGGCGGAATGCAGATATCCCAAACCAAGAATGGCTGTCAGTCCTCACCTCCTTTTGGATCTGATCGAGGAACTAATGAGCTCCTGGTCTCCAGGCATTGCCGTGGTATCAGCAGCAGCCCTGGCTCACACAATTCAGAGCTAGGAGGGTCTGAGGTCTCAGTGGGAGTGTAGCACTGCCCAAACCCAGTCTGAGAGCACGGACCACCCCCCTGGGATAACGAGAACTTGGCCAGATCCTGAAGAGGGTCACTGCAGCTTCTTGAAATATGTTAAGACATGACTAAGTTGACTGTTTGATAGAGTTAATGAACAAAACCTAAACCCCTGTGATTTCTCGTGCTCAAAATTTAATCCGATCTGACAGAACATTTTTCAAACAGCACTTTTGTCCAACGCCCTGTTTATAGGACTTAGAAGTTCATAGAATTTGCTGCTCCAGTGATTTTCAATCTTTTCCCAATCTGTGGGCCCCTAAAACCTTCCCAGGACAGCCCAGCTCCCTCTATTGCATATTTAAGGCACCTAAAACAGGTTTACTAGTAGTAGTAGTAAACTACTCCTCTTAGTTATTTATTCAGGATTCTTCAGGGATCTGTGGACTATCAAGACCCACTGAACAACTCCTGCCCTGAACACACAAGACCCATCACGTGAAGCAAAACCGAGGGAGCCAAATCCAATCCTCCGCTCCCGGGTGAAGTCTCTCCTTGAGAGCCCCACCAGCCTCAAGCCTCACAGAGGCATTTCCTGGTATTTGTGCACATAAAGTGCCGCGGTGTCACCGATCCGCATCGCTGCCGGTGGCACGGCGCCAGTTTGCACCTTTGCTGCCCGAATGCGTCACCTTGCCGCTGATAACGTAATCTATTAACCGTGTTTGACTTTCACAGCCCGGTCTCCTGCCGTTCCTCCTCGCCCACAGCCTCAGCAGGTTGTTTTATCCCTACAGCCCACGGGGACCAGAAGTTCTGGCTTGCTTGCCCCCAACTCAGGGACCGGAGAGCAGATACTCACTCCAGCCGTTCCTCCTCCTTTTTCCGCAGATCAAAGTCCCGTTGCACGACTTCCCAAACATGCTTGGCTTCTTCATCGGTGAGCTTGGAAAGGTCCAGCTTCCTGCCCATCTCGTCGCGGCGAGAGTTGAAGCCGATCCCGTTACTCGCTACCCCGAGCGCTCGCTGTCCCGGACCCTGGGATGCTGCTGACGGAGAGGGAAGAGCTCAGCCCCACCTCCGCGGCTGCCCATATAACCGGGCAGGGGCAGAGCTGCGGGCAGGCCAGCCGGCTCCTGGCAGCACCGCAGCCGCTCTGCCGGGCGAGCCTGCCCGCGGAGCCGGCCGCCGAGCAGGGCTGGCACGGTGCCTATCGGCTGCGGGGACTCCTCGCCACCCGGGAGGGCGGCCCTGCCTTCCCCCGGGGTCCTGCCCGCAGCTGCAGACCTCGCCCGCCTGGCTGGGGCGACGGGAGATGTTTGCTCTCTGCCTGCTTGATGCAGGGTGTGCGAATGAAAGGGAGCCTTCAAACGCCTCCCCGGGGAAGGCAGGCCGGGCTTTGGGAGGGAGCTGCGCATCCCCTCGAGGAGCTGTGCCTGCACACCCGGGAGGACCGGCTCCATCGCGGCGGCTCCTGCCCCACCAGGATGCTCTGCTCCCCAGCCCGCTCTTCTGTGTCTGATCTCGTCACACAAATTTTGCCCCCAGCAACAGTTTGTGAGGAAAACTTAAGTGCATCTGGCTTCCCCCCACACCAGAGACTGGCGTCCTGCGTTGCTCTCACAGCAATTTGGGGAGCTGAGCTTTGCTTGTGGCAAACAGCTTAATTAGGACGCAGCACTCCCCTCGTTTGCCGTGAGCAAGAAAAGATGGTCTGACAGGATTTTAAGAAAAGTGCTAAACACACCACATAGCCAGAGAGGTATAAATTGCAATATATATCCGACTACCAAGGCTGTTCTCTTGCTCAATAAAACACTCCCTCTATGTCTAGGGATATTAAAGTAAACCCATTTCTCACCTTCATCAGAGCAAATATTGATGGTACTCATGTTTTTTTCTCCCCTGACAGGGATGTAAACAGGGAGCAAGATGGCAAGGCCAAAGAGGAAAACTATTCTGCCTGGTGGGACTAAGATCCCTGCTGCCCACCCAGGGGTACAGGGAATTATCCACCCTGGTAACTCACTTGAAACAAAGATTAGATTAAACTCTATGAACAGGGCCAGAAAAGCATTTTGGATCCAAATTTGGATGGATTTTGTGCAGGAAAGGTGATGACTACAGATGCAGCGTTTGAGCCTGGGTATCGGGAATGCATGATCTTCTCTGGAAGCCAGAAATTGATTTCCAGCTCCTAGTCCAGCAGAGGTCCTGACAAAAGCAATCAGTTTATTGGCAGGAGCCAGACATCAAATGGGCAGGTCCTTATGTAAGCGTGTTTGAGAGCCCTTGCGCCCCACTGCACCCGAACAGGGAGCGGTCAATAGCTACTAATTAACATCACAACCAGACCCTGTTCCAGGGCCTCTCGCTCCAATCTTGCCAGGAGCTCCAGCCGCCCCAGATCCCAACACATTCTCCTCCAAAAGGATAAAGAGGTTGCGTTAAATCAGGAAGATGTGGCCTGCTATGCAATGAAAATGTGAAAAATGCCAGCGTTCAGCAGTGCCACTACCCCTTAAAAAGGGCTGGCTTAGCCAGAAAACCACCTCAAGGGAAATGTCCCGGGTGCAGGAATAAATTCAAAGTATTCCGTTGGCAAAGTATTGCCTCTTTAGCAAAACTCTCCTCCCTCAGCTCACTGATGTGTATAACAGCAAAGACAGAATTCTTTCTCTTTTTTTTCCTCTTTCAAAGCAGTTTGCTGGATTTTGTAGCAGGTCAGACCCAGAAATCACCAGCTTCCAGCAATCCTCTGTCTTAAGGAGGACAATTAAATCTGCCCAGCCACAGCTCCCTCCCCTATCACACAAACATGAATAAAGGCTCCCAAATCTTCCAAACTCATGCAAAAGGAAAAAACCCCACACACCCAGAACCACTCAGGCAGACACTATCATATGGAAGTCTTCAAAAAATACGTGGATGTGGCACTTAGGGACACGGTTTAGTGGTGGAGCTGGCAGTGTTATCTTAATGGTTGGACTCAGCCTTAGAAGTCTTTTCCACTCTTTAGGATTCCAAGCTGTAGGGCTAGATTATGTTATGTGTCTGCCTAAGTCCACCAGCCTCTGCAGTGACCACACCTGTGTAGGGTGGAAATCAGGATGAGGGATGTAAAGGAAAAGTTATGTGTTTCCTATTAGCTGGAAGCTCAAATGGACCTGTATTCCAGTTGAATTGAGGACCTGGTGGAAAAAAATGGGAGAGGGAAGTGTCTTAAGCTAAGCCTCTCCTGGGAAAGCAGGCATGGATGGATCCCAGGCTCAATTTCTGATTTTCATTATTGCCAGATGATAAAATAATGGATTTCTGGGGTATCTTGAAGAGAAACATGCACTTCTAGCTGCAGGGCCACTCTTTTAAAAATAACAGTCACATGAGCTGTTATCTTTGCTGTTCTTGGTAATCATTTCTAAGACAACTGTGAACTGATATATGGGACATGTGGCCTGGACCTTCTCCAGCCATTCATTTCACAATGTTTTAACTGATAACTAGAAGTAAATCCATAATCAGAGTTCAACAAAACTGATGGGTGAAGATAGTATCCAGTTGCTTCTAAAGACAGCAAACACCGCCTCAGAGAAACCACCCAATGCTCTCACCCCCACATCCTCATTTTCTTCCTGATGAAGGGGTCCCTGTTTGGTCAAACCAAGGGGCAAAACCCCAATAATTTCTCCAGTACCCACTTTTCCAAACAGCTGCCTTAAGTGCTGCAGAGGGAAGTGTGCTGAAATGATGTTTGGGGAGGTGGGTTGATTTACAATGGCTGCAGCTCCAGCTTTGCTTCTCACTCCATCAACACTGATGGGTGTTTTGGCTCCCATCGACACAGGGTCATCCCAAGCACCTGGATAAGCTACAGGAGTTTCCAAAAGCCAGATGGAGTCACACCAGGAGCATCCATCAGCAGCTCCAGCCCTGGAGCCACAGGCAGAGAGGTCACAGGACCCTTTATTCACAGGAGCATAACAAAAGCAGGAGCTCCAACAAACAGCTGCTGCTGAGCCCAGGAATTTCCTGGGTGCCTCTGTCTCTCCACTCATCCTCCTGCAATCATCTCCGAGTCATGAGATCTCGCTGGGATGGCATTCCTTCTCTCTTCAGTTTCTTGGCAGCTTTACAAAGACACCTTATCAGCACCATCACACTGGAGAAGAACAAGCAGGACAGGGGAAGGAGCGTACAATGCCACTGCTCTTTCTGTATGTGACTCACGAGGGATTGCCATGGGTTTCATCTATTAATACAGAATTAAATTACATTATGGCATGACCACATCTCATTTGGAATGACCCCAACAGCCTCACTTAGAGAAAATAACCATCTGACTGTAATTATCATGGATAACGATGCTCTGACATCTGTAGCCATTAGGAAACTATCACTGGGAACTTGAAAACAAGGTTTGTGGAGTATCATTTATGGGGTGGAAGCTGAAAGGACATTTTTCCCAACCAATGTGAGTATTAGGGAGCCCTCTCAGCACCTACAGGCCCCATAGCCACCACAGACCTCACAGATTCCATAGCCCTCACAGTTCCTCAAAAACTCCATAGGCCTCGCAGCACCGACAGCCTCCCGAAGCCCCCATACCCTATACAGACTTCAGAGCCCTCAAAGCCCACATATCCCAAAGAGACCTCAAAGCCCCGACAGCCCTCACATCCCTAACATACCCCATAACCCTCACAGACCCCACAACCCTTAACAAACCCCACAGCTGTCACATCCCTCATATAACTGATAGCCCTAAAGACCCTATAGCCTACACAGACCCTACTGATAGCCCTTAGAGCCCCCATAGCCTTGACAACCCCGTAGCCCCCATACCCAAATGATGAGAAAATCAGGTAATATCCCTCAATTTAAACCCTAGAAAGTGAGGGACAACAGGGATTGCCTCTCAATTTAAACCTTAGGATGATGAAAATGGTGGGGGGGTTGCCCTCAATTCAAACCCATCACATGGCATAAAAAAGATCTTTCCCTTCCACTTAAAATGGAAAATCAGGATTCCTGGTCAATTAATTGGTAATTTAACTCCTAAAACCACGAAAAAGGCAGGTTTTCCTTCAATTGATAACCTTAAAATCACAGGTGAAGGGGTCTTCTCCCTGGCTTAAACACCAACAATAACAGGAAAGGAGGTTTTCCTCTCAACTTAAACCCCTTTTCCCCTCAACTCCCTGCCTTTTTTTTTTTTTTTTCTCTCCTGGGGTCACTGGAGGTGCTGGGGAGAAATTGGGGGCACTGGGATGCACTGGTGAGGGGTGGGGAAGATGAACTCAAAAGGAGGAAAGAAAAAGATCTTCCCAGAGCCCCCACACACTGCCACACTCATCACCCTCACCGGCTACACCTCGGGCTGCCCCACCGCTCAGCACGAAGGGTGGTGGTTTTAAACTGAAGGATAGAGGTCAGTATAGATATAAACACTGGGAAAAGTTTTTTATAATAACGGTGGGGAGAACCTGGCACAGGTTTCCCAGAGATGCTGTGGCTGCCCC
>VZRR01008730.1:0-119006 GCA_013398015.1 Oreocharis arfaki | reverse complement strand
GAGGCTGTGGCTGCCCCATCCTTAGAAGTGTCCGAGGCCAGGCTCGACGGGGCTTGGAGCAACCTGGGATAGCGGAAGGTGTCCCTGCTTGGAGCAGAGGGGTGAGCTTTGAAGTGTCTTCCAACGCAATACATTACATAAAAAACCCCCATAGACTCCCACTGGAGGAGTCTGTGGGGGTGAGAACAGACCTTAAATCTCTCTCTTTGAGATCCCCCGCCCGGGGTTGTGCGGTGGGGCCGGGCGGGCTCTGGGACCCGGCCGGAGTGTGACTCCACGCGCCCCTTCCCCTTCCAGCCGCCCTCCGCACCAGGGACTGTCATCAGGATGGGTTTTTGTTTGTTTTTTTTCTTGTGGGAGCGCTGAGCTGTCTCTTTTGTTCATTTACTTTTGGCGGGGGAAATAAATAACGACATGGAATCCCTCTCCGGACCGCGAGAAACCCGAAGGCGCGGCGATGGCGCGGCCGGGATGAGCGGAGCGGCCGTGAGTGGCACCCAGGCGGGTGTCCCAGCTCCAGCCCTGCTGTCCTACCTCCTCTGCGCCCTCCCTGGAACGCAGGTGAGCACAGGGGCAGGGAGGCTGCTTCCAAGACCTTTTTCCCTTCCAGCCGCCCCGGTTCGCTGCATTCCCAAGGCCTGGAGCGACCCCAAGCTTCCCTGGAAGGTGCTGCACGGCAGCTCAGCTTTGGGAGCCTTCGTCCTGGCCGTGCTGGGGCTGCCGGCCGTTTCCCATTCCCTTTTCTGACCCTTTTACCCTCATCTCTCCCGCCCTTTTTTCTTTTAATTTTCTCCTCACCATTTTCGCCATTATTCCCCCCTTTTCCCCGCCCTTTCCTCCCTTATATTTCCCACTCTTTTTCACCTCACATTTTCAGCCCTTTTCCCCTCATTTTTCCCACCCTTTTAATCTACCCTTTCCTGCCCCTTCCCCGTCATATTTCCTACTCTTTTTGCTCTCCCTTTCCCCCTCGACTTTCCTACTCTTTTCCCTTCCTTTTTCCCTCATTTAAATCCCACATCTGCCCTCCCCCTTGTCACCCTCACCGGCCACACCTGGGGCTACCCTGCCCCTTATCCCTCTTGGCCCTACCAGTCAATCACTGAGGGGCTGACCCCTGTCTCAATCACTCTTAGTGCCACCTGTCAATCATTCTGATAGCCTGATCCCACCTGTCAATCACTTCTTCTCCTACCTGTAAATGACCATGCTGTCCCCATGGCTATCTTAGCCCTCACAGGTGCCATAGCCCTAGCAGGCCTCAAAGGCCCTATAACCTTCACAGCCACCATGGATCTCATGGCCCTGAGAGCTCTGAAAGACCTCACAGACCCCATAACCTTCCAAGCTCTTCTAGCCCTCACAGCCCCCATAACCTTTATAAGCCCCTACAGCCCCTATAGTACTCACAGCCCCTGTAGCCCCAACAGACCTCAGAGCACTTAGAGCCCCTCACAGCCCCTCTGTGGAAAGCTTGAAATTTCCTTTTTCTCCTCCCTGTTCCTTCTGTTGATAGAGAAGGAAAACCACAACTGCTATGCCATGGCTGGTGGAGCCCAGCCAAGGCTGGCCTCTAACAGAGGAAAAAACCCAAATCTCCTCCTCTCTCACTCTGGTATTCCTTGTCCTAGCTGAAGACCAAATTGGTTTTTCTCTGAAGAGTTTCAGGTCGTTTATGCAAAAATAGCTCCTGTTGTTAAATCCCAAAGAAGATTTGATCCTCTTTTGCCATATATCTGCTCCTGGGCTCCACCAAAGCACCCAAGCTGGGGGAAACCACTGCCTTCAAGGCACTCCTCAATACAGGCCCTCATATCACAGGTCAGTTTTAAGCCACATAATGCACCCCAAAACATCACAAGAAGTCAGCAGGCCTTGGGAGATACTGGACACAGCAGTGGTCCCTGGACATCCCTGAGCTTGTTGCCTTCCATGAGGAAGCTTTTCCAGCTGCCAGGATGATGCTATAGAGAAAGCCACTCCCATGCCAGGTATCCTGTTCCTGCACTACCACTATTAAGGAATCAGGCACATCAAATCCTCAGACATCCTTGCTCCAAGATTTGAGTCTCAGTGGGAAATTTGTTCCTGTACAACAGATTTTCATTCAGCCCACAAGCATCTAATTTGATCCAGGGACTTGGGGAGCAGAGAGCTGGCAAAACTCGATGGCCAGATGTTTTCTGAGGAGACCTGCACTCCTCTGTGGCATGGAGGGGGGGATATCAGTGGCAGAAGGATGTAGATCAATGCAGAAGTCAGTGAGAACACGCTGCTGTCAGCACGAGCGACGTGCATGCCGTACCCTGGACGTCACCGCACGTTCCTGCTCCACCAGAGCCTCTCTCCTGCAGCGCACGAGGGGGAGGCCAAATTACTGAGCTCAGGCTTTGCATCCACAAAAATCCTTCAGTGTCAGCTCCACAGCAGGTTGCTCTCTGCTCCAATACTCTCCCTAGAACCGGGGCACCAGCTGGTATTTTTATGCCCGTTAGGTGGGAGGTGAAGAGGGAGTGAGATGTTCTGTGTTGTGGCACCTTGGCTCACCACGACACAAAGATTGGACCATGAGCTGCCACACAGCAAGGTCTTCTCTTTGGTCTGGGCATCATTTAAGTGCCCTGCCAGAGCTCACCTTCTGGTGTGTGCACCCAGATTGAGGGGGGAATGGCAATGTGGAAAAGCTGAGGGATTACCTAGAGCCTCAGTGCTGCATCCTGGGCTGTACCTTTGCAGGATGCAGCCTTTTCCATGACGCATTAAGGTGGATAAACCGAAAAAGGATCACATTCACCCAATAAATTGGATGAGTATTTTCTGGCTGGCAATAACCTCACCTGGAATCAGCACAGCAAGGAAGGTCTGGGATAGGCAGAGCAGGAGGCAGAGAGCCTCTTGGAGTCACAGGCAAGGATGTGCTCCTCTAAGAGGCACTTTCCTCGTGTGTGTCTGGGTTTCCATCCCAGGTAGGGTAGTGCATCCCTGGAGCCTTGTGTTTGAGAGCAGTGAATTTGCTTAGCTTCTACCTTCATATCCAACTCAAATTAAGTGTGGTTTTGGGACAGCTGGCAACTTCCTGGCATTTCGCTTTCCTGACCAAAACAGTAGCTCACCAAACACCTCTCCTTGTTGCTGATACCTCTGCTTTGTCCTTGGAAATGAAACAAAAGCAGAGAAGATCCATGCATGGGGTCTGCCACCACCTCCCTGCCAAAACTGCTCCTGTGCTGATGGCAGGTGGCAGGAGAAGACCCATCCTCTGTGCAAGATGCTGCTGCCACAAGACCCTACAAGACCCCACAAAGCATGTCACCTGTGGCCAGGTTGGATGCAAGTCCTTCTAATTCAAGGACAATAAGTCTGATGGTTGATGAATCAGAGGTGCCACGCCAAATGACAAACCCCCAAATTTCCGAAGAATTTGATTGCTCTGAAGGCAGAGAGGGAGCCTAATGCAGATTAACTGTGAAAGAAATGCCGGTGTCTGTGGATGGTGCTTGTTGGCCACTTGCCATCTCTCTCCTTGGGATGGATCAGAGACCACTGAGTATTAGATAGAACTGGAAAAATCACACACAGATTAGAGCAAGACAATCCAAGCTTTGGGACCCATCCCTACAGAGGAAGAGCAGCTCATGGGTACACTACCTCTGTTTTCATGCGTTCCATGGAGGTAAATCTGGGCTTTAATCTGGAGCATCAGTTATCTTGGGTACAGGGCCTCATCTTGGCACGGGGCTGGGCAGCAGCAGTTCTCCAAAGGGACAGGATGGTGGAGGTTCCATGTATTTGGACAGGCTATGGCTGGACTTGCTCACAAGAGGATTAAGAACTCCCTGTGGAAGAGGATCAGGCTCCATACTCCAAAACCGCCAGTGTCTGAGCTTTGCAGAGCAGGTTCAGATGAAGGGGACACCCTTGGGGTGACAGTGCAGAGTGCCTGTTCACAGTTTGGGAGCAAGGTGTTCACCCCCTGTGAACTCATCTTCTCCATGCTCCTCCTGCTTAGGCATGGTGATGTGCCAACCCAGAGGGAAGGGGACAGCGTTCCTGGCCATGTTATTTATTGACCTCAGGGAGCCAGAAATCTCCATCAGACTTTGCTGGCACTCAGGCTCGTTCTGCCTGAGCTTTACTCCCATAGATGCTCAGTCCCATACAGATCATCCCTGGTCTAGCTTGCTTGTAGGTGACAGATGACTTGCTGCCACACTGGGATTTTTTAGGGACAAGCACGCTGCTGTTCCACCTTGGGGAAATGATGTGATTTTCACGTGTCCCTGCTGCAGAATGAATGAATGAGCCATTTGACAGAGGATACTTTGTAAGGCTGGCAAGGCTGCTGGCTCCAGGTTTTATATGGAGCGCTGAAGGCTATTTTTCCACTCCTTCTGCCATGAGTGGTTGGAAAGGGTGATAAACAGCAACTGTAACCATGCAAAGCCGTCCCCACCTCTTCCTGTCCCAGCACAGGTTGATCTTTCACATCCAGGGACATCCCCAGCCCAGGGGCTGCAGCAGGATCCAATCACCACGAGAGCTGCAAGTGCTGGTTGCCAAAAGGGATGCCTAAATGTGGGGAAAAGTTCATTAGAGGTTTCCCATTGATTGGGAGATGCTTCCCAATAACAACCTCCTGAGTCTCTGTTTGCTCCCCAAAACTGAGAAACAGGACAAAAAGACTCAACTTCTCTGGCTCTGTAAAACCAGGCTGCCTTCCTTAGCAAAAAAATCCCCAAACAAACAACAAATCCACTTGCCAAGCAAACTAGCAAAACAACATTATTTTCTCCAGGAAAGTAATTTCCTAATGCTTTTTTTATTACCCTTTTCTCCCTAGTTTTAATCAGGAGCTTACACCTGGTCACTCGTGCAGCTTTACCAGATTAATTTGGTTTGTTTTTCCCATTTAAAAATAACTTCAATACCAAGTTAAGGTCTCTCACTTTCTTACTGGTTTGTATTTGACTGCGTGGGAATAACCTGGCAGTGCTGAGGAACTGATGTTTGCTTTAAGAAAAATTCTTCAGCAGAGCTCTCATGCAGCAAAATCTATCGCTCTGAAAATTGCCTAGACCAGCTTCAAGTGAGTTTCTAGATGGATTCGGGCCTAACCCTTGGCTTTTTAGCTTCCGGAGTTTTTACCGCCTTGTTAGAAACTCAGCATCTCCAGATGTATCAAACATCTCAAGGCAAACATCTCAAGCACAACTTGTTCCATATGCTCAGTATAAATTGTGGACAAGCCCCTCTGGAATAAATACGTACCGACCACATATGTGCTGTTTCCTGGGATTTTTTGGACATTAACTCCAAACAAAACAGCCACGACGTGGAGATGATGTTTATATAAGCTCCCCCATCAACCGACGGGAAGTTTATAGGGAAGAGAGCAAGATGATGCAGCCTGGATCCCTGTGCCCACCCAGGGGGACTCCCACGGCTTCAGGGAGACCTTAGAGCACCTTCCAGGGGCTCCAAGAGAGCTGGAGAAGGACTTGTAACAGAAGCATGGAATCACAGGGTGAGGGGAAATGGTTTTCCAGTGCCAGAGGGCAGGGTTAGATGGGATATAGGGGAGGAATTCTTCCCTGTGAGGGGGGTGAGGCCTTGGCACAGATTGCCCAGAGCAGCTGTGGCTGCCCCATCCCTGGAAGTGTTCAAGGCCAGGATGGATGGGGCTTAGAGCAACCTGGGATAGTGGAAGGTGTCCCTGCCCATGGCAGGGGGGGGACTGGATGAGCTTTGAGGTCCCTTCCAACCCAAACCCTTTAGTGATTCTATGGAAAGAGATGGAGAATGGATTCAACCCTCCTCAAATCCCTGTGCTCACCTTGAGCAGAATGTAGGGATTTTTCCTCCCCTTAATTCAAAGCTCGAGTCAGGAGAGTGGCCCATTTTTCACAGCTGAATTAAGCCTGTTCAACTTAGCCCCAAAGGTTAAAAAGAAGCAGCATTTTGGACAGACCCCCTGTCAGGAAATTACAGCTGGGGCTGATTCAGGACCTGGTGCCCCAGGGGAGAAGCAGCAACCCTGGCAAGGTTGGGGTGTGGGCCATGATCCCCACAGGTCATTTCAGACTCCAACATTGCTGCTCTCCAACTTCCATCTCACCCTACTCACACGCAAGAAAAGTCATGGATTATTCTATCATGTAAAAAAAACACGTAGGTAAGGTAAAAAATGTATTTTTTTATTTCTTTAGTAGGGAACCCTAACAAGAACACCCCCCTGGGGCCTGGGATGTGTGGCACCCCAACACAGAGCTCTGCATTTCCTGGGCTCTCCTCTCCCTTTTGCCGTAACACACGATTTTTCCTCTTCAGCCCTGGTGCACAATGACCACAGGTTTCCAAGGAGCTGCCTACAGAAAACCCCCAGGTCTGTTTTTCCCCTCTGTATCTTCCCAACTAACACAACACTCATTCATGGGTATGAATAATTCCTTACAATTCCTCTTTGAGGACGAATAATTCCCTATAACTCCTCTTCAGGTCGTCTGCCGTTACATCATCCTGTCCGTGTGGGCAGTGAGTATTTCTGGCTTCTCCGTTCTTCTGACTCCAGCTCTTTTCAAGCCACCTCACCTCTCTCCCTGTAATTAGTAACAGGCTTTTCCATCACAAAAGTTGGAAGTTTCATTGAACTGTTGAAATCCAGCCCATTTCAAACAGTTTTTTTGTGTGGCACAAGTTGCCACAGGACGTGGAGGCCAAGACTTGGGAAGATTTTTTCATCCCCCTGTGCAAGGCATCACCTGGAAGGCTCTAAAACGAGAAAACAGGAGTAACCCAAAGCAAAGGCTGGCAAGGTCTGTGTTGGCCAAAACACGTCTCATGCTCCCTGAGGTATCTTTTATTCTGGAAAAGAGCTGAGTTATCTTTCCTAGAAGCTGAGCATTATGGTTCACATTACAGTTTACTGACCTACAGGCTGTGCATTGTGTTAGAGGGGAAAATATCCACATTATTTACATGCTTGAGAGTAGTTTGTTCCCTGTAATCACAGAAGCTGGAAATCCCTTCAAGCAGAAGGGCTTTTTGCAGGATGTGGTTGGTTAGAACTCCAAGTTTCACCTTTTGAATTATGATCTCTTTTACAGGGCATGGATTAAGTGTGTGTATATACACTCAGATAATGCACACAGCCTGGTGTGGGCTTGTTTTTGTTGCTGAGACTTTTTAAAAGAGGGAAAAAAATCGTAGAATCATGAAATCACAGAATGGTTTGGGTTGGGAGGGACTTTAAAGTTCATCTTGTTGCAACTGCCTGCCATGGACAGGGACACTTTCCACGAGACCAAATTGCTCCAAGGCCCATCTAATCCAGCCTTGAGCACTTCCAGGGATGGAAGATGGGAGATTTTGCAGAGATGTTTTAAATTCTTGGCCAGGGCTGCAGGATGGGAAGGACAGAGCCAAGTGTCTCTTATCTCTTCTTAATTCCCACTCTGACCTGCCCATCTAGAGAGGCTCTTGCCCATTTCCCTGGCTGTTCCAAAGTCATTTGATGAGGCGAAAATACATCAAGAAATATTTGCACGAAGGCAGACAGACAAAGAGAAAGCGTAGGAGAAAAGCAGAACCAAGAAAACTTCAGGAAAATATTTCCTGGACCACTTCCTAACCAGGGTGCTTGGGAGGCATTTGGATAAAAGCAAATCCTTTGGAACTAATTAAAACCATCTATTGCAAGCAAAATTAAAATGCAATCTGCAGCCCTGCCCTTGTCCCAGCAGAGCTGCTCTTTGCCTTGATTTCCGAGCAGGAAAAAGAGTTTGTTCTTTAAAATAGGGCTGTGAGGGGTGAGACCCTGTACCCTTGATCCGCTGTGCAGATGCTCAGCTGGTGATGGGAAAGCAACGGAGCAACCCTTGGTTTTGGTGGTACTCCCTAAGTTCAGAGCAAGAAGCATCTCTGCCTTGCAGGAGCAGCTTTTATTTTGAGGGGAAAAAGATGAATTTGGGTTTGGCAGATGCCTGAGGAGTCCCTGGAGGAAAAGCCAGCAGATGGTGCTGAAGGATGGAGCCAAGGCGGGATGCTCCTGGGTGTCACCATGTGTCAGGGACCTGGAGCCAGCCACCCTGTGCCCGTGAATCACATGGGCGAAATCCACAGACGTTTCCTAAGTCAGGGTAGAAATGGCCCAGCTGAGGCACATTAGAAAAGAACTTCAAAATCTACCCGCTCTCTGCCAGTTTCACTGGATTTTTTTTAAGCTGGGACCCTTATTCTATGGGTGAGAGGGTGTCAAAGTTACCTTTGCATCCTGGAAACAATGTAGCACACAGGGCTTTTTATTTTTTGTCGTGGGTAGGAAGAGGATTCCTCAAAACCCTCTTCCTGACTCATAGCGTTGATCACGTCTAGTTATTAATGCACCAGGGAGGAAATATTGCTATACTTAGTCCCAGCTGCCTTTAGAAATTACCAGTGTGATGTGATCCAGTCTTTTACTAATTATCAGAGGGTTTGTTTAGTGTCTGGTTTTGGAAAGTAATCTGTTCCTGCAGATGTCACCCTCTCCCCGGGGGTGTCATCCACCCCAGAATGTCACAGCAGCCACAGCCCGGGTTCCCATGATGGATGGGGATGGCTTTGCAGGGAGTCACCAGCATAAACAGACAGGGAACTGCTAAAGGAAGGACTGTAAAGGATTGTGAGTGAAAGGGGGAAAAAGATAACAACGCCCCAAAATGCCCTGAGCATCCTGTCTGGCTGCTCCCCCAGTATGTGTTAGTGATAAAGTCCCTTTTTGGAAATGAAAATCTTCCAGCTTGGTTATTACAGCCACAAAGGCAGTCAGATGGGAATTGAGGAGCTCTTGCAGCCTCATTTAATTATTGGAGCACTTGGTAAAAGTCACTTCAATATTAAAACCATGTTAAGACAAAGAAAAAAAAAGAAGAAACGCTAACAGCACAAAGAGAAATCAGTCTAACTCCCAAGTTAAACATGTTCTCAATTGAGCTGTGATAGGCACATAACACAGGTCACACACGTTTTACCAGGGTTGTTACATTATTTATCTGGAATTCTCTGACTTGGCTGTTTTTCACTGCTGTTCTGGGGGTGCGTGGAGCTTTCCTGTGGTTTGTTCTTTTGGGGTTTTTTTTTTTCCTTCACTCAATTCAAAGTGTTTGCCTGCACTCCTCCCCTGCCGCACAGAAAACTCTGGTTTTCAAGGCAGGTCTGAAGCAAAGGCAACACAGATCTCAGCTGCTGTGGGACTGGTATGACCAGACCATACTGGTTACCACTGGTTGTGGCAAACTGGAACCACTGGTGGATATAATTTTTCATTACAATAGCGACTGTAGCCTCAAGTTCTTGCTTTACTGAATCTCAGAATAGCCTGGATTGGAAGGGTCCTTGAAGGTTCTCCTTGTTCCATCCCCCTGCCATGGACAGGGACAGCTTCCACTATCCCAGGTTCCTCCAAGCCCTATCCAGCCTGGCCTGGAACCCTTCCAGAGATGGGGCATCCCAGTTAACTCTGCCTGACAGCTGAAACCACCTGGAAGGGCCTTTGGTTTGGATGCTTCTGCCCACATTATGCTCCTCCAGCATATGTATTTTTACCTTTTAGCAGCTGTCCCTCACCCTGGGTGAAAATAAAAATAAATAATAATTTAAAAAAGCTCTTTGTCATGGCTTTCCAGCAGTTCCTGTTTCCACCATCTCCTGTTCAATGCCCACTGACACCCAGTGAGCAGCTGCAGCTTCCTTTTGCCAGACTTGTTTATTATTTGGGAACTCCCTGCCTGTAAGCTCCAGCTTGATAGATTTTGGAGGGAGGACACAACACCCTGCTTGCTTTTGGGCACGAGGCTGGGGAGTTTCACTCTGGGTCCCGCTGTGTCTTCAGTCTCTGCCAGCACCAAGCCAAGCACGATTTCTAAAAGGAGTTATTGCCTCAGTCCAAGGGCTCAGCGCTTTCCTGAAGCATTCCAGCTATTTCTTTATGTGGCTGGTCTTTCAAACAGCACAAACCCAAGAGCAAACACCATAAATCCCCCTTTGAAAAGAAAAGAACTTGACTGTTTGATTCCAGGGACGCCATCTCCACTGCAGCCTTATATGGAACAAAACAAGAGCAAGAGATAAGAGTTAAAGTTTCCGTACCAATGTTTATTGCAAAACATAACCCAGTCCAGCCTGAAATGTTTAACTTTGGCCAGTGATCTGCTGTCGCTCAAGGCACAGGAATAAAATTAGCCCCGAATTTATTAGGCTCTGCCCAATAAAAGGTTAAAGTATTCTTTCACTTCACATGTGCTTAAAATATTTTTAAAAACACCAGTCAGGAACTTGCAGACTGGATTTGTTGCCTTTTAAACTTTTCTTTTAAATCTATAGGGCTTTAAAAATACTTATCCTTATGATAAGGTGTTAACTTGCATTTATAAGTTATGCATAACATAAATCCCCCACTTCTGCCTCCCCATCTGGGTGGGTATAAAAACCTGCTGCTACATTTCAATGGGGAAAGTGCAATAGAGAAGAGACTCTCTCCCCGTGTGCTGATGCTGTAACTGTTCAGGAAGAGAGGCTGAGCTTCCCGCAGCCTCGAGCATCTCCCAACGGCTGCTCCGGATCCCTGCGTAACTTGGTATGGTCCTTGGCACATCCCGGCTCCTGCAAACATCCAAGACCAGCCCTTGCCGACCAAAAGACGTAGTTAAATCAGCTTCCTCCAATTCCGCAGTGCTTTCTCTTTCCTCTTTTTAATTTTTTTTTTAATTTTAATATCTATCTCTCACCAACAGGGGAGCAGCGCTTTGGGCACGGCACGGCCAGCGCGGAGAGGAGAAGCCACACAGCGCGGAGGCGTCCCCCGAGGAGGAGGGGGGGACTGCGTGTGATGAGCAGCTCTGACCTCAGCCCCGGGAACGGGAACCAACCATCTGGATCCCATTTGCCGGCTCGCCCGCCTCCCCGGCATTCCCGAGCCAGCTGCCTCCTCCGGCCTCGCTCAGACCCACGGCGGCCGTCGCGCAGGGACCAGCGTCCCACCAGTCCCCTCGTCCCACCAGTGCCCCACCATTCCCTCATCCCACCAGTGCCTGCACCCTACTGAGCGAGGCGAGAGGGGACTGGGAAGGCTGAGCAGCACCGCACGCCATGAAGCAAGGGTGAGAGGCGCTTCGGAGCAGAAAATCCTGGAATAAGCAACTCTTCTGGAGGTTCACTCAGGGGTAAGTGTTGCTTTCCGTGTGGGAGCCCTTAGCCTAGGCTCAGCAGCTGCTAAGCCGTGGTTCCCCTCCTTGCTGGGGTGGTAGTATTCGGAGGTTTTTCAAGGATCTTTGGACAAAACCCATTCCCAGATTTGCAAAAGTGGAGCGATGCTGCCGGCTTGCTCACATCGGGAGCTCCTCCCGGAGCTGATGCACCACAGGTGTGCGGGAACACTCCTGTCCTCACCACTGCAGGGGAGCTAAACCCATTCAAAAGAACGCACCAGTGTATTTCCCCTGCCACCTCAAGATGGGTTTTGCATTTGTTGCCTCGGAATCGCTGCAGCAGCAGCTTGATGGGATGGGAGCAGGATGACACGGGAAGCAATGCCCCAAGAAGGGCATGTGGAGGTTTGGGAAGATGCACCAGCACAAGGAGGTGGGGGCATCAATGGGATGCTGCAAGGAGTGTGCTGAGGGGGTGTCTCAGTGTCTCTTTCCTGCTCCCAGGGCTGGGGAGTGTTGGATAGCTGCTGTCAACCCTCCTGCCCCAAGGTGGGGTAGGATGAGCCCAGCAGAGGTGCTCAGCTGTGCCACTCAGGTCCTGCTGCCAGGCGTGTCTCCACTGCTCCGGGGTGGGCCAGCATGTGGCTCCAAGGATAATCCTTATCCTCTTGTGGTCATCCACAGAGAGGGAAATTAGCCAAACAGCAGCTTTTCCCCTAAGGGAAGAGGCTCTCCAGCCGTGCATGAAGCCACCGTCCCTCTCCACTGCTCCCATCTGCTCTCCCTCCTGGCTTCCCCAGCCCTTTCCCCCCACAGCCCCAGTTGCCCTCAGCCTCCTGGGACTTGCTGAGGGGGCGGCTATGACTAATCTGGAGACACCCTGCCACCATCCTGCTGGGCTCAGCAAAGCCCTCCCTTCCCAAGTGGAGCTGGGGTGAGAAATGGTTGTGGCCAAGCTGGTTTCCTGACTAAGCAAAAGGGCCAAAACTGGCTGGAATGGGGGTGGCCAAAGCCTCTCTGATTCCAGTGCATGCAATGGGAAACTCTCAGCTTATTTCTGCTTCTTGTGAGGATTCATGTGTGCTCTTGGGGGAGGAATCCTGCGTTTTTCAAAATTCTGGCTTTACCCCGTTTCTTGCTGGTTTAAGGAAAAATGAATCAGTATTTGTGGTTGGATAATTACGGTGCTTATATAGTGCTGCTTTTGGGCCACAAATGCCCAGTTTCGGAGGTTTATATAGAGATGTCTCCAGACTAAGCCCGTTGCAGGGAGCTGGAGAATTCCTCCAAGGTCATGTAAGAATGCAGCGGCAGAGGAGAGACTCAACTCCCCATCTCCCTGGCACCATCCCTTGAGTCAGAGCTCAGGGGAACAGGCTTTTCAACCCCAAACTTAGTCTGTCTTTGCAGAGAGGTTGACCTCAACCAGGGCTGTGACAGTGTTTAAGACAGGAGTGCAGGGCTGTGTTCTTGCTGCCACCACACCATCATTCATTCATTCATTCCCTTTCCAGTTTCCAGCACCCTCCCCAGTCCCCTTTCTGGTTTTTCAAACATCTCCACAATTTTCCATTCAAACGCAGTAACTTTCTCTGATTTCAGGGTGAGCTAAACCAGCCCCCGCTTTATTCCCACATGTCAAGGAGCGGGAAAAAAAAATTTTAAAAATAATGTTCCTCTTCTACTTTTGCTACGTGCCTGTCCAGGAACAGGAGGGAAGAGAACATCATATTCCTTCCATCAGTACAAACTGTGGTAACTGCACAGCCTTGCCAGCCTTGGATTGTATTCCCCACTGGATTTCCAGCAAAAGGGTGAGCCTGCCCTGTGCTGGGCGTGCACGGCGCCGGGTGGCATTGCGTGCCTGCTCCCCGTGTGAATCACAGCCAGCCTTACCCCTCCACATGCCCATCACTTTTTCCACCTTTTTAAGTGATCTGTGTTCCACATTAAGGAGCTGATTTGTTTGGGTGGAGAGGCTCCAGTTACTATACATAAAGAGTCATTGATCTTCGAGGGAGTTTCCTCTTTTTTTTTTTTTTTTTAGCAAATACTCCCTTTCCTCTTATTAACGACTCTATTTTAGTCTCAGTCTTTGGATGGAGAAAACAACCAGATTTTAAGCCAACAGCATGCTTAGAAGGACAAAAATGAATATGTGATTCATATTAAGTTCTAGCACCCGAGGAACTTGCCTGGGTAGGATATGGAAGCACCGTAACTCTATAGCTTTGCCGAACACTGGTTTTCAAAAATCAGAGCTCCAGTGGTTTGCAAAAGCAGGGAGATTTTTTCCCACCCTTTCAGGCTTGATTTTTTTTTTAAGGTTCAGGTCTGCCTCTATAGGAATAAATGTTTTCAGGGGCAACCCTCAACCCTGCAAGCCTCACCTTTACAGTAGCACTTGGCAGCAACGTTTACACTTCAAAAGAGCTGAGACAAATTTAAATGTCTCCACCTGGAGCCAGGAATAAATCCAGGATCTGTCCTATTCAGCTCATCCTTAGTCTCCAGAAATAGCTTTGCTTCTCCTGAGGGCTGTGGAGCCAGGCGGGATTCGGTGCTCTGTGATGAAGAGGTGGCCAGGCATGGGGCACTTACGTGCCTTTAAAAGGTGACCAAGCTTTTTTCGCACGGAAAAATCATGGCATTCAGCCTCAAAGTCACGCTGGGAGTGGCTTTTGGCTAACATTTTCCCCAGCTCAGGGAAATTTAAGGGGGAATTCGTCCAGGCGAGAGAGGAGCGTGCCTCACCTCCAGAGGGCAATCTACACCTCTCTGGCTCCACATCAGGATTTTGGGAGCTGGTTCTCCCAGCTGCTCGCTCCCCAGCCATGTCTGCAATCATATCCCACTGCGGGGGATGCAAGTAGTTGTTCTGGGTGCCTGGTGTCCACTTCCAAGCCACTGGCAGGGCTTACAACTGCTGCCTCCCACGGCTGTGGGCGCAGCAGAGAGCAGCCAAGCCAAGGGAATTTGAGGCTGAGCAGTCCTATTGGGAAACAGGGTGATGATGGATGAGGGAAAATCCCTGCAAAGCAAATGCAAGTGAAGGCAGAGGCCTCTTTGTTTTGACTCTGACATCCCCATGAGACAGACTTCTAGAGGGGCCTAGAGGATGCTCACAGCAGTCTGCACCAGCTATGGGATGATGCTTTGCTCTCCCTGGCCCCCTTTTGGAAAAGCTGTTGGGACTCAATTGGAAATTCACCTCTTTCTCCCAGTACAGCATTATCCACCCTACATGCACAAGAGAATTTAAGGGCTACAATTGCTTCTCAGGTTTTTAGTCAATACATTTTTTGGGGATGCTCCATGGCTGGGCAGCCAAATCGGACCAGATATCCTATGGTCTGGAGCAGTAAGGCATCCCAAAGGTCCCTGGTTGTGCCAGCTGGGAAAGCTGCACAAGGCCAAGCCCAAACCCAGGCCATTTGTCCTCAGAAAATGTGCCAGTCATGGCTCTGCCTCCCGTGCTTGCCATGCTCTGCTCCTTCCCAGAGACTGCTCAGCTTTCCAGCAGGATTGTGCCACAGGAACAGGGATATTACGGGAACAAATGTCATAAATACAGTCACAAAATGGTTTGGGTTGGAAGAGACACTAAAAACCATTTTGTTCCAGCCCCCTTCAACGCTTCCAGGGATGGGGCAGCCACAGCTTTTCTGGGTGACTTGTGCCAGGGCCTCACCACCCTCACAGGGAATGATTTCTTCCCATTATTCCATCTATTTTATTTTAACTACACTCTAGTGAAAAAACCCACCCCAACATACACAAGCAAACAACTGCTTAGAAAGTGAATTTGAAACATCCACTCAAAGGAAAAAAAATATGTAAAATGTCAAATTTTATGTGCAGAAAAGTATGCAATATATGCAAAAAATAGCTGCTGGGGAAAATATTTAAGGAAATCACTTCATTGTGTCAGGGGTAGAAATGATTGCTTTTTGAGAGCAGTATTAGGAACAGATGTATTTCTTCTGATGAAATACTGTAATATTAAGAGGTCGGCACTCACTGTATAAACTCTAGACAGACATAAAACTTTCAGATTATTGAAGGCTACAGGAGTTAATCTTTTAGCACATGAATCATGAAGAAATTGGCTCCCCAGGTTTTGGTGCTAACTTAACAGTGCAGGAAAACTCTTTCCTTTCCTAAAGGCACTCAGCAGTCAGGTTTTTCAGCATATTTTTCCAGCTCAAAGTGGATATAGCAAAAGCTTCACCAGAGCTTTCACCCCACAGGACCACAAGGAACTTTTCATTTAAAGAATGAAATAAATCCACAATTAAATTGCCTTGTTGAAAATACATTATTGAAAACCCAACAATGCCAGAGAATAAAGTTGCAAAACAAAGTTACCATGACCAAGTATTAAAATTTATTGGCATGTGTTCACATCTCTGGTTTTATCATCCATCCCCTGCAAGCGGGTGCCACCTCCAGCTTCTGTGACCAGTGGTAATTTGGGAGACAAAGCAGGAACATATTGAGCAACGGAAATTACTTTTTGTGCCTCACTGAGGCAAGCCAAGCAATAAAAGTCACATCATTTACTGTCTTAAACCCACTTTTCTCATGGAGCCAGGGACTTGGCGCAGTCAAAACAGATCTGAGTAGAGTTTTGGGTGAACTCCCCACGCCAAAGGAAAAAAAAAATTACCCCCACCCACCCAACCCCCATGACATTACCTCTACAAAAAAAGTTGCTGTCCTTGCTGCATCTTCTTCTTCAGGGCCATCCCCTACAGGAAAATCATCTCCTTGCCCAACCCCTTCTGCAAGCACCCAACTCTTCCTCGTTAGCTAATGAGCCCCATGGAGAGGGGGCTATAAGAGAAAACCCTGCTCAGGAACAGCTCTTCTTAAAGGATCTTCTTTTCCTTAAGTTGCCAGTCTCTAAGTGACATCCATCACCTCTTCATGCAAGACTTTGCTGCCTTTTTCCTTCTGATGGCTAATCCTGGCTCCTATGACTTTAGGATGGTTTTGTGTGATGATAAAACTCATCTCTTGTTGATGGACAGGTCCCTCTGCTTGCAGAGAGCTATAAATACCATGATGGAGGTTACAGAGAAAGCTGGGAATAGATAGATCTGGAGGCCTCCTAAAGGATAAAATGGGGAAGGAGGTGAAATGGGCTGCCCTGGGAGTGGTGGAGTCCCTGGAGATGTCCAAGGAATGTCTGGATGTGGCACTCAGTGCTCTGGGCTGGGTGACAAGGTGGGGATCGGTCCTCAGGTTGGACTCAATCTTGGAGGTCTTTTCCAACCTAAGCAATTCTGTGACTCTGGAAAATCTCAGCTTCCCACTGCTATGGGATCATGGGGGATCCTGTGGGCAGGAAAGGTTCCATAGCCCCGAGAGTTTCACTTTTCCCTTTGGCTTCATTTTGTGGCTGTAAACAGGCTCTGAGCAGCTGCTCGATGTTAAAACCAGAAAAGCCCCCAAATGTTTGCTTCAGTCCTGTCACTTTTTAGCCAGCAAGACATCAATTTTCACTGGTTTGTCTTGATGCTCTGCTCATCCCCAGCTGTTGTGACTGAAGAGGGATTGACTGCCAGCAGCTAATAAACAGGATGATAACATAACTTCCTGCATTTTGGGAGAGAAGTATAAGCAGTTTTACAGCCCACATTACTCTAATGGGATGGTTTTCCTTAGCATGCATTTTATTTCATGGTTTTCATTCATTGCTAGCAGCATTTTCACTCTGTGGCATCCCACCCTTAAGGGGAAGGGGGCTCCCAAGGTTTGTAGATGCTCTTGGTTGGAGGAAAAGATGAAAGTGAGAGGGCCTGCAAAAGCTTACAAAGTTTTAGTAAATAAATTACACACTTGGCGTGGAATTTGGTATATTAGTCCCTGATCTCTCTGATCTCAGTATAAGCACGTGGCAGTGGCTTTTGGATAAAGGGTAGAGTGAAAGGGAAGAGAGAGAGTGAGATGGATTAAAGAGGGAGAGACAGAAAGAAAGGGAGAAAGAGAGATCACCATTCCTGACTCCAGCATTGATCCAGCTGATGGGGTGTCCAGGGGCACAGATGCACCTGGGCTTCATGGGGGTACCTTTTATAGATACGTTTTCCCTGCCCTGGAGATAAATTTCTCACTTTCTATGCAAATTAATTAACAAGTTTTTCCTAGACCTTTCTTGAAACGGGTCAAGGGGCTCCAGAGGTCTTCCTGCTTCTCAACATCATCCCTGTGCTGTGTTTATCTCTCCTAGCCAGAATAAAGATGTTTGTCCCATAAAATGCTGCCCTACCTCCATGTGGCCCCTTCCCCAGCCACATGGGGTCCTGTTCATTCCAGAGTGTGTTACTGCCAGCAATCCTCGGTTGTTTTTACCAACAATCCTTGGTTGGCTCCACAGCTGTCGGGGTTTGAGACATACACATCTTGAATCATAGAACCATGGAATATCCTGAGCTGGAAGGAAGCCACAAGGATCATCAAAATCCAACTCCTGGCCCTGCACAGGACACCCCAACAATCTCACCCTGTGCCTGAGAGCGTTGTCCAGTGCTTTAAGCTCTTCTAGGCTTTTATACAATCCCAATGGATGCTGCAAGTGAATCCCACTCAAAAACTTGCAGCTCTTCCATAAATCTCTTTCCAGAGGGAAGACTCTCCCATGGGGTTGGGTGGGTGGTTGTCATGAGCTCAGTGCTTTTTGCAGAGCTCAGCTCTGGGCTCTAAAGACCTTTCCGTATTTGTGTGCTCAGGGGACAAACCCTCTCCATGTGTTCTTTGGGTGAAACTATTTTTTCTGGGAGCAAGATGCCCATCAGGGGCACAGTCCAACCAAGCAGGTTTTCTCCTGCTGGAGGCACTGAGAGGTTCGGCTTGTACTGGAACAGCCAGGGGGATGGATGTGTGCCAGCTCACAAAGGTGATGGTTTTGTCTCTTTAGGAATGACAATGATACCTCTGGGCTGCAGCAGCTGCCTCTATAAATTGAGGGGTTGCCAATAAAAGGGAAGACTTTGCCATATCTTAATTAACATTGTGTGCTAGCTGCTGGCTCTGGGGGACTGTTCAATGTCTCTCCACTTATTATTATTATTATTATTATTATTATTATTATTATTATTCACAAGTATTGGGGGGGAAAGGCAGAGGAGAACTTTTGGCAGACTCGTGCTGTAGGACTTTCATAACTTCCATCTGCAGCACGTGGAAGACCAAATGCTGCAAATCTCTTCTCCCAAGAAAGACCAGACCCCTGCCCAGCTTCGACATGCAGGGAGCCAGAGGAAGTGTCAGGATTGCACTGGGTTTTAGGAAACAGGTTGGAAGTTGTCCTCTCCTTGCCGCAGAACTGCTCTCTGATATCCCTGAGGAGTGTCCCTTCAGTGGAAGTGGGATTAGCTGCTTGTTTCCAAATTTTCCTGTATTCCCAGCTCTTGGTTCTGTTTCCAGCCATGCCAGCAATGGCCATCAGTATAATTACAGCTGTTTTCCTCAAAAAAAAAAAAAGAAGTTACTCTTCCCCCTAACCCTCTTAGGTTCTTGTATTGGTCATAACTCTCTGCATTGATGGAATTGGCAGGGGTGGTCATAAGAAAATTGAATTACTATTTTTTCTTTTATGATGACCTGGATAACAGTTTGATGTAGAGGAGTCACTTTTGGCTGATTTGAGTAATTGAGCTCCTTTGGGGAGTGAAAGGTATTAAATCACTGTGTTCCCTTTTGGGAGGATATTTTCCCAGTTAAGCAAGCCTTGCTGGTTTCTGCTATGTAGGCTTGGAAATGAAGATTAAATAGTAAATTGGTCATCTCTATGACAACAGAAACACAGCCTTCATGGCGGAGGCGTTGTTTCAGAAGGCTTGCCAGGTGGATCACAGATAAGAAACTTGCTTAAATTAGATTTTTGGCTCCAACAGATAAAATATTATTCTAGGTGCCTTTCCAAAATATGATCAGCCAGCGCAGGCTATTCCACAACCAGGGCTCTGAGCTTGGGGGAGTCCAAGGGCTTTTTGCTGTGCAGCCAGATCATGCGGCTCACTTGGGTCTGGAGTGCTTAGATTTCCATTTGTATATTTGGGACAGCTGAAAAGGTGAGCTGAGGCGAAGGGGGATGTTCAGGGCAATTATTGTGGTGTTTGGAAGAAACAGAGTAAGAAAAGGCAACAGCAAGAGGAAGGATGTTGGCCAAGATATATCAGCTGGTCATCCATGGGTGGGGAGGGCAGGTGAGAGGCCACAGTGTATTTTGGTAGTAGAAGCCTAAGAATTTTCCTATGTATTACGTATTGCCTGGGACAGCGCAGGCAAAACAAAATCATCAAATTCCACAGAGGTGATTAAAGGTCAATTATGCGAATGAGGATTCCTCTTCCAAAGGGATGGTTGTATGAAGCAGACTCTGTCCAGCAGCAAAGAATTTTCTTTGCCTGCCAAAGTGCCACAAAAACCTTGTAAATCCACATGGTTTGGCTGTTCTACCTCATGCCTCATCTGTGCCTGGCCAGCACCGCCGCTGTTTCTCACTCTACCTGTTTTCCTCCCTTAGGTCTCACGTCAGGTGCTTTGAAACAAAGAAAATAAAAGGAAAACTCAGATAAAAGAGCAAAATGAGGAAACATCGACATTTGCCCCTCGTGGCAATGTTTTGCCTCCTGCTCTCAGGCTTTGGCTCGGTTGGTGCCCAGCAGCAAGCAGGTAAGCCCGGGCTGCTTCTCCTGCCTTTGGCCCTGTACAACCACTCATCCGCACTGTTTGATGTTTAACATGCATGTCCGTGGGACGCTGTGGATGGACGACCTTCTGCTCCTCAGCTCCCACCTTGCTGAGGGTCCTTGGGACCCAGGCCTTGGCCAACACTCACGTTGCCTCCCTGAGCACGTCACTGCCTGGTGCCGCGCCTTGGAGGATGCTCTGCAGAGCACCGGGGTGTGGGACCTGCACTCGGGGTGGTCCTGAGAGGGTCTTCTCCTGGGCAGAGCTGTTCTGCCCTGCCTGCACGTGTAGGAGAGCTTCTAGCAGTGAGAAGAGCATCACCACTGACCTGCAGAAAGGCTGTTTAAAGAGGTGGTGCTGACACCTTTGGGACCAGAGCTGGTGTCACTAAGTGGGTGTTAACAGTAGGAAAAGTAGGGAAAACTCATGCCAACACCCCGGCTGTTCAAGCCAAGCTGTCCTTCTTCTCTTGAGCACCACCACGGAGCCAGCAAAGCTCCAAGTCAGCGAAAACCATGCAAGAGGCATGGGCAGCTGGAAACAATGAGCCTGAATTCACAGGTGAAGCTGCCAGTGTCTGGCTGAGGGCTCGTGTCCGAACCCATGGGCGAGGGTGTAGGAGGGGAGAAGCACCTCGGCTTCCCCTCTCTGGGCAGGGCAGGTCGCATGCTGTCCCCTCCTGTCCCCCAGCACTGCAGTGCCAGGGCTCTGGTGGCTGCCTGGTTGCTCACCAGCACTTCTTGTTTTGCTGCGGGCGATAAGGGGAAGCTGAGCTTCACTGTCACCATGCCAAGGAGGCTGTTGATTGTTTGGGTGAGGAGGAGGAGGAGGCGTGCTTGTGCTGACCGATAGAAAATCCTAAACCCCCATCTGTTCTTTTAAAGCTGTCAAAACCATTGCCGTGGCTGATATAATATTTCTAGTGGATTCCTCCTGGAGCATTGGGAAGGAGCACTTCCAACTCGTTCGAGAGTTTCTGTATGATGTTGTAAAAGCTTTAGATGTGGGAGGAAATGATTTTCGCTTTGCCCTGGTCCAGTTCAGCGGAAACCCTCACACAGAGTTCCAGTTAAATACCTACCTCTCCACCCGGGATGTCCTGTCCCATATTGCCAACATGACTTACGTGGGGGGCGGCACCGAGCCTGGAAAAGGATTAGAGTACCTAATTGAGAAGCACCTCACTAAAGCTGCTGGAAGCAGAGCCAGTGAAGGCGTGCCCCAGGTTGTTATAGTGCTAACAGACGGACGGCCCCGGGATGATGTGGCTCTGCCCTCATCTGTCCTTAACTCGGCCCGTGTAAACCTGTTTGCGGTCGGCGTTCAGGACCCCGTGGAAGGGGAGTTACAGGAAGTAGCGAGCGAACCCCTCGATACGCACCGCTTCAACCTAGAGAATTTTACCACTCTCCACGGCATAGTTGGAGACTTAGTGGCGAGTGTCCGCTCCTCCATGACTCCAGAAAAGGCTGGAGCCAAAGGACTGGTTAAAGACATCACAGGTAATTGTTGACTGGTGGTATCGGCTGGCATTGTGCTGTTTGGCGTTGCCACTCTGTAGGGGCAAGACTGAGATGGACGTTCAGAGGTTTAAAAACAAAGGTTTGAAGCGTGTGGCCCCGTGTTTGCAGCTGCCGAGGTGCTGTTGTTTGCAGACTGAGCCAGAGCTGCCAGGAGTCAGGGCAGGAATCCTTGAATGGGCAGTGGCACCTTGTGGCCATCCTTTGGCACATACAGCATGGAAATTTAAGATTAGGGAGCTCTGCGGAGTTAGTGAATTGCCCTTTCCTGTTTACTCCCAAGGTGGGGAAACAGGAGATGAACACACTAGACCTGATGGTGACCCTGACCTAAAATCCTGTGGAGACTGAGAAGGTCACTGCTGGATGCGGGGACACCATGATGGATATCCCCTTAGAACCAGGTGTGGAGACAGGGAGATTTGCAGTGTGCCGTTCTAGAAAGTCACATTCTTGGCTGAAAACAGCAAAAGAAGCTGGGTGGGAAATTTCTCTGCTGAAAGCCCACCCCTGAGCTGTCCCTTAGCCTCTCTGCTCATGCACCTGGAGAAGGTGTGTGGTTGGAGAGTCTTCTCTACAAGCTCATGGCTTCCACCTGCTGGAGCACTGGATCCTTCCCGTAACTGAAACCTCCTTGCAAACCACGTTGGCTTCAACAGACCTGCACTGACTGCAACACAGGGCCCAATTTCCCTGGAAAAAACAAAAAGACAGTCTTCCTCCGTCCCTTCTCTGTTTATGAAATTCCAGCATGGCAAGAGCCTTCTGAGCAGCTTTGTTGTTTTTCAAAACAGAAGTCCTGGGGATCAAACCTTTCTTTTTATTCCTGAGACTCCATCTGAAGGTCGAGAGCTTGTGGGGCGACGTAAAGCCGCAGCAGTGTGATGAGGCAGTGTGACATTAATCCCCCTGTGTTGTCTTGCCTAATTAACCCTCACGCCAGTCCCACTGGGTGCTCTCCATCACTGCATGATACCGAGCAGCACCAAAAGGCCGTGCTCATGTGTGTTTTTGTCGTGCAAAGCGCTTGGCAGGGGAAATATCCAGGTCACAGGAAAGCCACAGGGGACTAGCTGCCCCACAAATATGACAAAAGGCTCGCAAATGCTAAGGAAATGACACCAATATATGTGGAAAATGAATGTTACACCCAGCCTGCTGACAGCACTCCGGTGGCTGTTGAGCATCTTAGCTATGAAGGACCCCAGTGCTTCCCTGCTGAAATCAATTGGGGAATTGGTCTCTGGAAGCTGGCTGTCCTCCTCTGGGCCATGCCAACAGGTAACCTCATTGAATGGAAATATCTGGAATCACAGACATTCCTTTAAAAGCTTTAAAGGCAAATTCCTACTTTGTGTATATCATACATTTCCAAGTTTGTTTCTGTTTGAAGATATTTTTTGCAAGCATTTCATTCCCATCCTATAACACAAATTTAAGTTAATTCTACTATTGTAGTGTTGTCCCTCTGTGACTTGCATGGATGATATACAGAGTATTGTTAAACACAGGAAAAGATGTTACAGATCCTAAACCTTGGACTATAACAGTGTGCAAAGCATGTTACAAGTATCTACATAAGTGTTTAAGGAGTCATTAATTCAGCTGATAACTGCATGTGGCGTTAAAATGTATAAAAGTGCCATGGATGCTATGTTAGAAACGAGCCCTAATATGAAATGGCAGTGTAAAAAAACCCCGGTCCTGTAGTGGTTCTGTAAAGGGAACCAAAACTGTTGGTCTATGGCAGTCCCTGGGGCTGACTCACGTAAGTACAACAGTCAGCCCCGAGTTTGCCCTGAAGTATTTGTTAAATCTGAGCTGTCTGTCTCATCTGACCCTCTTTGCTTAGTTGTGTAACCAGCATGCTTTTATTTGTTCCCCACACCAGCTTGTTCCATAAATGTGCACTGAAGTACAAGGTTTTTTTTACAGTGATGACAAATTATCCAACGCATCTGTTTCATATCTATTTTCTGTTTGGCGGGAGCAACCCATTAGTGCCTGGAATCTTGTTCCTCCAAAAAGATATCCAGGATATCTAAAGCAGCCCTGGGTAAAACCACTGTGAGATTTCCCTTTCATTTTTATGATGAAGTAGAATGTGTACGTACCAACAGAAAATGGCTCAGTAAAACCAAGCCTAGGCACCCCTAAATTTTGCCTCAATGGAAAAATAAATCCTGGAGCTCCTTGAAATTCTGAACCCAGGTGATACTCTCCTCGTGATATTCTCCTCATGATATTCTCAACACTGGCCACTGAGTTGGTCCAGGGGAGTGATGGTGACCTGGAGACCTTCTCCTTTGTCGCTGGAATTGCAGCATTATTTGAATCTCCTGGTGTATGAAAACGTGTACTAGAAAAACAACTGAATTGGCAATAAATAAATAAATTACTGGCAGTGGTGGTTAATAGCAAAGACCTCGGGTTTATTCCTGGCCTTGCTAAACCACACGCCAGCTTGGCTGCTGGTTTCACCTTTGGTTTTCAAAAGTTGAGAGCTGACTGAGAGAGATTTCCAAATGTCACTTGTCGGTCATTTGCAAATAGTCTGAAATTTGAGTTCTTAATGAGAGGGGAGAGTAATAGCATGGAAACATCCCAGCATGCTTTGGGGTCTTTCCCCCCCATCTTTTTTGCATGCATGCAGCTCTTGGTGATGTCGATGGCAAAATTAGTTGAGCAAAAGGAGTAAGAGCAGACACCAGGGCATTTTGGGTCTGCTTTGGTAAGTCTCAGAGCAAAAATACTCCCCCCCAGCTCCATGTTCATGCCATGTACAAGCTTTGTTTGGTGTGTGTGTATATTCTCAGCAAATGCTTGTGATCGTCTGGATATGGTCACAACCACTAGAGTTGGATAATTGTGTCATGACTGATTTCATCACCTTTTTTTAACCTGATTCTGCATTCCTTGATTGAATATCCAGAATCCATATGAAAAACACAGATGGGACCCCTCTGCCAATATTTAACCCATCTTTGTGCAAAATATTTAAAGTGACACAATTTCTGTGTGGCCTGGGTTGAGAATTGTGTGGGTCAGACTGCTAGACAAATAACAGGTGGATGCTGGCAGCTGGTCAAAGAGTTATAGTGCAAGAAAAAGAACTAGAACCTTTTTAACTGTTTCTGACAAATGCATTTCAAATAATACCTCTTCGTGGTGGGAGAAGCCCATATATTCAGCTTCTGTGTTTAACCAGCAAAAGAGCAGAATTGTGACAGAGAAGCTGAAACTTTCCCTGTATCCAGTAAATGCTGTCTTTTTTTCTTCCAAAAAATAAAAGGCTGCAACAATAAAAACCTCCTCACCCTCTACCTTCGACATTATTTGCCACAAAAATCCACCTTTTTCTTCTGGCTCTGTCTAAATATTTGGACAGTACTGGCCACTGATTGAATGGATCTAGGTTTCCAAAAACTGTATTTTGTCAAGGTTTCTCCTTGCATGCCAAATGCTGACCTCCATGTTACTACAGCCATTGCCTCGTGCTGTGTCCGCTCAAGCCCTCCCTTGATGGGCTGTGGATGCTGCTGGGCAGGGCCTGAGAGCTCATATTCAATCAGAATGCAGAACTAAGAGGCAAAAGTCACCTCCTCAGTGATCACGTTGTTTTGTTTTCTCATTTTCGTGTTTCTCACTGGTTTTCCAAGAAACATGTCAGAACACTGTTACAACTGCATGTAATCACCCATTTTAATGCTTTCACCTTTTGCATTTCTTTTTTTTAAAGCTCAAGAGTCTGCTGACCTTATTTTCCTTATTGACGGATCAAACAACATCGGAGGTGTCAATTTTCCAGCCATACGTGATTTCCTTGTAAATTTGATTGAAACCCTCAGAGTTGGAGCTCAGCAGATACACATTGGGGTGGTGCAGTATAGTGATCAACCCAGAACCGAGTTCGCTTTGAACAGCTACTCCACAAAAGCGGATGTCCTGGATGCCGTGAAGGCACTCGGCTTCCGCGGGGGCGAGGAAGCGAACACCGGTGCGGCACTGGAGTTTGTGGTGGAGAACCTCTTCACCCAGGCGGGAGGCAGCAGGATAGAGGAAGGAGTGCCTCAGATTTTAGTGCTGATAAGTGGTGGAGAGTCTAGTGATGATATCCGAGAGGGCTTGTTAGCGGTGAAGCAAGCTGGTATATTTTCGTTTAGCATTGGGGTCCTGAATGCTGACAGTGCAGAGCTGCAGCAGATTGCTACTGATGGAAGCTTCGCCTATACTGCCCTGGATATTCGTAACCTTGATGCTCTTCGGGAATTATTACTGCCCAACATTGTTGGAGTGGCCCAAAGACTCATTTTGTTAGCGGCCCCAACCATTGTGACTGAAGGTATGTATACCTTTCTAGACCCTTGCATTTCGGTGAATCGATGAATGATTGAGTTTTTGCGCGTTTTACAAGCCTATTTAAAGCTTTAATTATTTTAAATTTTTATTATTTTTAAAAAAATTCATCTCTCTGGTCTGGTTATGGAGAAGCAATGTCTCTGTACAGAAACTCATTTGCCCAGTGGGTTATCTCACAAAAACCATGAGGCCTTGTTGCAATAACTGGCATTACATGGGGTGTTTTAAAAGACAGGAGCAGAGTATTAAAAAAAAGAGTATAAAAAAGCTCATATAATCTTTATTTGGGATATCTAAGCACTCTGAGAGTAAACACCGCAGCACTGCCAGTTGTAAAAACATTTATACCATGTAAGCTTACATTATATGTCAGTTGGAAGTGTCATGACCATAAAATGTGGCTGAGGAAGGTAACAGGAATGCTAAATGGATCCCTATGTACCAGAGTTGAAATTATCTGCTTGCTTAAACAGTAAAATTCTACAACTCAGTGAAGCTCTGGGCTACCCTTGGTAAAAGGGTGACATTCCTGTGTTGTTGAACTTAAAGGCTGAACAGCCCTTAGTTCTTCTGAAGTCGAATCCCCACCTTTGATCCATCAGCTGAGGAAGTTTACAGCTTTCCACAAGGCCATGGGAATTAAAAATGCAGAGGTTAATATTCCAGTTAGGTCAGTCTGTCACCCTTAAGTCCCATTGACATTATTTCCGGACTAACATCAGCTTGGGTGCAGTAGAATAATGAATATCTGGATTTATGGGGCAAATAGGTGATTCATGGAAGATACAATATGTCATATTGCAGAGGCCCCTGGAAGGGGCCAGCCTGGAGCTGCTGTACTTAATTAACAGGATGCTTAATGCGAACAGCACTTTTGGGATCCCGTTGTCAGTCTGGAGTTCTGTACACACTGTTCCTCATGGTGTATGTTGACATATAAAACTGCATTCCAGATGTCTTTGCTGATCCATGCCTAAACATGACTGCTGTCCCGTGGCTCAAATCAAAGGGAGGAATTTGCCTTAAAGATCATTTTATGACCTTGCTTTGATTATTCCAGGAAAGAACATTAAGAACTTTTTCTTCTAGCACCCTACAAGAACCATGTTTAGCCAAATATTATAAAGTCAGCATATGTGGCTAAAATGTGTATGCTGGGATCCGCGCAGCTCAGTGGAAAACCTCTCTTTCCTCCTGTCTGATTTTTTACAGTTTGAATGGCAAGATTAAAAAATTTTGGTACATTTGTTTCATCTGCACTTGCTTATTTCTCACTTAAAGTGCCAGCTCATTTGTGGAAGGTGCTACATCAGCCTGTACAGTTACATACAGATGGATGTGCTAAATGGGGAAGTGGATTATTTTCAAAGGAGCTTTAGGGAATTTCCTACCCCTGGAACCCATGAAAATCAGTTTTGACTGGTTTTCTTGATTCACATCAACATCTTGGAAGGCTGCAGTGCAAAGCAGTTTGGGAGATGCCGCAGCCCAAAAGGGATGCCAAACCCCAAGGTGCCAAGTGCTCCTATGAAATACTGAAGACATCTAGCTTCACTTTAGCTCTCCAGCTGCTCATCCTGGGATGAAGGATGTTCCAAAGTGCCTTTCTGCTCCTTCAGCTCCTGGGGGAACCTGGATGATTAAGTTAGATGTACTTCACCAGACAGCTGACATGACAATGAGGATGGAACTATGCAGGGCTGGGTTCAGCACTGACACCCTTCAACATTACCAGCTTTGAGAGTCAAAGATACAATGCTTTGATCCCAAATTCTTTGAAATTCTTGGGAGACTTGCCATCAGCTTTATAGGGCTTTGGATTAAACCCTATGAGATGTGCACAGCCCTGCTTAAAGGCTTTTGCACTAATTGTGTCCATGCAAACCAGCACCGTGGGTTGTTTCTTCCTGTGTGTTTTGGGTTTCATTCTTGCATTCCTCTGCGGAAAAATACTGCAGGGTTTGAGAACTGCAACAGGAATGAGAAGCAGAGGGAACTCTTCCTTCCCAGCCTCCCTCATCTTTCCAAAGCCCTTTTGATGTTTCCCCCAAAAGTCAAAAGTTTCCAGGGTTCCACTTCTGGGTTTCCAGCTGCTGACAAGCTAAGGATGTGCTTTGGACATTTCTCCTGGGTGACACAAAGCAGCGATGTCAGCCCTTGCTATCCATTTGGAAAGCTTCCTGTTTCCAGATCTCTCCTCCTTGAAGTAACTGAGGAGGAAAAAAAGCCTGGCTGGAGGGATGAATGCTGGAAATCATAGCCCTGGGAAAGGAATCATTTACACAAACCCTTGTTGCTTTGTGCATTGCTCTGTTCTGACAGCCTGGGCAGCCAATTGCAGGCCACTGGCAGCTCACTTGAGGTTATGGCTTGGACAGGGCACCACTATGTTTGCTCTGTGCATGTCCTCCTCATTGCATGCCTGACAGCATCATGGCAGGCAATTTAAAAATTCCATTCTTTACAATTGGTCCTTAAGGAAGCTACTTCCAGCATGACTCGATGAGAGGCGTTTGCAAAGGCTCACACTTGCTGGTGCAGGCAGGTCTTTCAGGGTCTGAGGGCAAAGGGGCAGCCGAGTCACAGATGTCAACCCCAGCTCCAAGTCGCCCCTTGGGGCAGCCCAGTCTCACGGCACTCACCCGTAGTGAGAAACCTGACAGCACCCAGCCTTTGGGAGCACCACTGTCCATGGCCAGATGGCATCTGGCCAAGGAGGACTGCAGCCAAAGTTTTGTTCTTTGTTGAAATCCAAAGCAAACAGCCTCCACGCAGAGGAGCCCTGATGGGCTGGGGGCTGCTCTCCTCCATCCAGGCAGGGCAAGGCAGTGTTTGCTACCGCATGCCCCAAGGGGTGTGAGATTGCCCACGATTCCGGGTGTCCTCTCCCCCCAGGCTGTGCACTGGGTGTGGCAGTGAGCCTGGGAGGTGATGGACCTGCCTTCTGGAATGCTGAACCCACCCCAGGAGCTCTTAGGTGGGTGGGTGATTTAAGGATACAGCAAGTCCGACATAACACAATGATCCGTAGTGCTCCAGCATAACTTGGAAGCAACACAAGGTTTCCTTTCTCATGTCAATGGCATGAAATCAGGGAGGTGATGATGTGAGAGGATTTGTCTAAAAGATAGTATTAAGATTAGGCACATGATAATCATATATAATGCTGTTATCACAATAATATTTGTCTTGTTAATATTTACCTTTTAAAAAAATATATTTGCTGTATTAAATATGATGATGCTTTGGTTCCAATGCCACACAACAGGGTTTTTTCCCTCCCTAACCATCTTTCTTCAAACTTAGCCAGGGCACTGGAAAGCTAATTGTGCTCTTTCTGTGTCTTGTGCCATCACAAATAATAAAGTTTCAGAAGTTACAGCCCAGGGAACCTGTTTGTTAAAGACATGGCAGCCAGAACGTAGTGCAGCTCATCCATGACTGGGCCAGCTGCGCCAAGAAAAAACAAAACTTGTTTTTGTTAGATAAGGAATAAGATTTAGGATGCGAAGACCCAAAATCCAGGTATGTTGAGTAGGTGGAGACTGTTCTTTCCTTGTGTCATTGCTCTCAGAAACCTCATACTTCTCATACCAAACCACCACCATTCAAGTGGTTCCTCTGCAGACAGAAGGAGCATCACCTGCTTATTTTATCTCATGTGCCCGAGGAGTGCCAAGATTTCTCCTTACTGCCTTTCATTCCTGCTTTGACATGTACACGTATTTTAATATTCAAGTGTGTAAAAATCACAGTTTTTGCAATTCTTCAACTCTTTGGTGTTTTAGAAAGTGGAAACAGTCAGATTTATTATTAGCCCTCTGCTAGACCCTAAAAAATAATTTTGTTTGGAAAGCAAGACCTTTTCAAAGGCATTGAGAGTAACTGTACTCCAAGCAAAAAGCAAACTGGAGGTCCTAAACATTGCTGAGCTGTTGACATAGAATTGATGCAGAGTGTTTTGAAGGCTAACATGATGTTCATGTGTTACTTGCAGTTATTGAAGTGAACAAGAAGGATATAGTCTTCCTGATAGATGGCTCAACTGCTTTGGGGGCTGCCCCTTTTAATGCAATTCGTGATTTCGTTGCCAAAATTGTCCAAAGGCTGGAGGTTGGACCCGACCTGATCCAAGTGGCGGTGGCACAATACGCAGACACTGTGAAGCCAGAGTTTTATTTTAACACCCACCAGACCAGAAAGGATGTGATGGCCAATGTGAGGAAGATGAAGCTCATGGGTGGCACGACACTCAACACTGGCTCGGCACTGGACTTTGTGAGGAACAACTTCTTCAGCAGTGCTGCTGGGTGCAGGATGGAGGAAGGGGTGCTCCCCATGCTGGTGCTCATCACTGGGGGTAAGTCCAGGGATGCTGTTGACCAAGCCGCGGCGGAGATGAAAAGGAACCGGATAGTGACCCTTGCCGTTGGGTCAAGAAACGCCGACCTGGCAGAGCTTCAAGAAATTGCTCATGAAAGAGATTTCGTGTTCAACCCAAACGACTTCCGCCTTCAGTTCATGCAAGCCATTCTTCCTGAAGTGCTGTCACCTATCCGGACACTCTCTGGAGGACTGATTGTCCAAGAGCCACCACCAGGTAATTAATGGCCTTTTTCTAATTAAGGAGGTACGGTTTATATTTTCCCAATTCTTGTTCTGTGACATGTAGAGATAATGGGGAAAAACATATCGAATGCATGTTTTAGCATGGTTAAGCGTGAGTGCATGAACAGGCCAGTGAACTTGGTAGTGTGGTTGTTGTTACAGCTTTATCATTCCTTCCTGGAGATTTTTGTCCTGTTCTGATTTTGTCACCAACTTCTAAAGGCCTGGATGTGGAAGATGGGCTTTACTAGTCAGGTACCTAAATTGTTCAGTGGAGGCTTTTGCTCTTCTTAGGGTTTGTGTAGCCCATGAATGGGACACCTGTGAATGTTACAATCTCTTCCTCAGTTTGGGAATCATCCATAGTGCGTGTTTGCTCAGGAAAGTAGAGGTTTCTTTGGAGTGTAAAGAACATAAGACCATTTGTTTGGGGAGATATTCAGAGCTAACACTGTTGGACTGAAACTCACCCTTTAAGAACATGTTTAGTTTTCTTATGATTTACTCAGCTCAAGCTCTAAGAGGCTTACAAGGATATTTCAGTGTTGATTTTTATGTAATCTGTTTGGAAGATGATCCAAAACTCCATTAAGCCAGTGGACTCTTTTTAGTTGTCCTTGCCATTGATATCAGTAGGCTTTGGAAGCAACCAACCAATAGGGTCATGTCTTTTGAGGACAATTCTCCCTGCATTTCAAGAAATGTTACAGGAGCATAGAGATTTTATACCAAATTTCTCAGGATTTCTTCACAATAGAGGTACTTGAGGTTAAATCTCTGTTGCACTAGATCATATTTGAACCTTGTATTTCTGTCTCATGGCATATAAACACTAGGAAACCAGGATTTCTTCCAGCTCTCAGTAAGATCAATAGTGAGGTTCCCATCGGCTTAAGTGGCTGTTGAATTGTGTCCGTATTTTTTCTAGTTTCTCACGTAATTTAAAATTATAAACCACAGTGGAAAAGAAACAGAATGTTTGGAAAGAATCCTGAAAGAATTAAAGCATGTGTCCAATTTACATGAAAAGAAGACATTTTGAAATCGGTTTGACAATACTTGTCCTTAATGAAGATGAATATCACGGGACTTGTCATTTAATGAGCTTTGTTTCAGGGTGTGTTTCTGGCTAATACAGTTTTGCATGGCTATACACCAAACCTGACGTGTTTATTTTTCAGTGTAAATTAAAAATGTTCCTGTGTTTTCTTGTTCTTTGAAGGTTGTTCATGCAGCTTCTCTATTTTTCCAGTCTTTTTTTTTGTGCTCACAGCCATTCACATACATAATAAGCAAGTGATCATATCCTACCCCTACAGATTATTATTGTTAGTAACAAAACTGATTTTGACACTGGGCAGCTGCATTTTAACTGGATATTGTCTCACCCTGGGCCTGGAATGGCACTTTTCGGGGAAAAAATAAACATACAGAGAGCCAAGACAATCTGTAAAATCTGAGAGCAATCTCTATATTCCAAAGAGTCGTTTTTTCCTTTTTGTTCTGAATAGCTCAATATTTATGTATTTTATACACAGGACAGCATGCTTACAGGGACAAGGCAAGCTAGAGAATGAATGAATCTAGCCAGAAATGCTTTAAACAGAATTATAATGGGCAGAATTGACAATGGGCATAAATAAATCCTTGAATAACTCATTTGGAGGAAGGCATATAGGGGGATGTCTTGGATGGCATCAGTTCTCTGAGATTTTATTTAAAATCTTGGCATTTTGGTCTGTGATCTGGATGTGTTTAGAGCAAAAAAAAAAAGCACAGAGTGATGACCTTGTGGTGTCCTTGGGGTGTAGACCTATGTCCTGGAGCTCAGATGCTTGGAGATAGCCCAGGAAGGGTTTAACCTTAAAAAAGGAACCAAGAGCTGGCTGCTTACTGCCAAAAGTGGGAAATTTCTCCCCCTTTAACAGCCCACAGAATGGATGTCTGTAACTACAGACATTAAAGTGCAGAGCTTGAGAAGGCAGGTGGCCTCAGGCAGCTGTTGAGCCTGACATTTAAAAGAGTTAATAATCCTTCCCTGCTCAATCCAGTCATGTCCAGCAAGGTCCTTGTTATTTCTGTGCTGATCACACCCTTGCTCCTCTCTCTGTCTCTCTCCCCTAACACAGTTCACATGCGTGTACGGCGTATGCTGCATGCACACATGATAAAAAATATTCCATTTTTGTTTTCTGTGATGTCTCATGTTGTTTTCTGTGCTCTACTGCAGTTCAAGTAACCAAAAGGGATATCATCTTTCTTTTGGATGGATCACTCAACGTCGGAAATGCCAACTTCCCCTATGTGCGGGACTTTGTTGCCACCCTAGTTAACTACCTTGATGTCGGCAGTGACAAAATCCGAGTTGGCTTAGTGCAATTTAGCGAAACTCCCAAAACCGAGTTCTCCCTGTACTCCTACCAAACCAAATCAGACATAATCCAGCGTTTGGGGCAGCTGAGGCCCATGGGGGGGTCGGTGCTGAACACTGGCTCCGCACTGAACTTTGTGCTCTCGAATCACTTCACGGAGGCTGGTGGGAGCAGAATAAATGAACAAGTGCCCCAGGTCCTAGTCCTGGTGATGGCAGGGAGCTCTGCCGATCCCTTCCTCCAAGTTTCCAATGAATTAGCTCGGGCCGGAGTGCTGACTTTTGCTGTTGGCATTAGGAATGCGGATAAGGCAGAACTTGAACGGATTGCCTTTAATCCAAGAATGGTGTATTTTATGGATGATTTCAGTGCTCTGGCAGCTTTACCCCAGGAGTTAAATAAGCCTATAACAACATATGTTAGTGGAGGTGTGGAAGAGGTTCCACTCGCCCCAACAGGTAATACCTACCTTCCTGCATGCTGACTGCATGAAGTTAATCTTGTTTAAGTGAATTTCTTGTTTCCAATGTACACCTTGACATGTGTCCAAGCCCTTAGTCATCAAAGTGGTTATGGCTGTGCTTAACTTGATGATCTTGAAGGTCCCTTCCAAACCAAACCATTCAGTGGTTCTATGAATACATGGCTTGACACTGGCAGCTGTTAATTTTGTTCAAGTCATTGCTACCACACTTTAAAAGCACAGTTTTAAGTCTTTTGGTAGGTCAGGACCAAAGGACGACCTGAGTGAGTCTGTGCCCACCAGCCACTGACTCTGATGTTCCTTTTCTGTTCCCAAAATAGGGCCACAACCTGTAAATGCATCATGTGCACTGAATCCGGCAATGGGAGCGTGAGAGTTTGACCACAAGAAGTGGTGTGGGAAGGTTAAAGTCATGCCAAAGAGCACAGAGGAGCAGAGATCTAGCCAGGAACAGGTGGACAAATCCATCCCCAGAACCACTTGGTCAAAGTGATGTCATTAGGCTGTCACAGAGTCTGGATTTGGCTCCAGAAATTCAAAGTTATCCTCCAATATTAAACCCAAAAGCTGTTGGCAAGTTTAACCCTTTTTAAACAGGTATTTGCTCACGAGTTCCATTATTGTGGCTATGTGCCCATGAAGACATAAGAACAATCGGGATGGGTTAGTATGGAAAGGAGGCCATTAAGATTAATATGAAGGTATGAGGGGCTTGGGTTTGCCTCAGACATTCAATGAGATCAAAAGGGCATAAAATGGAAGCAGGTGAAAGGCTTTTATGGATTTAGATGTTCCTTGTGATGCAAGCGGGAGAAGATACAGAAAATGCTCTGTGTACCTGTGCATGAACTGTCTACTTGTTGTTTACTGAGCCTTTAAATAGAAAAAAACCCCAACCAACCCTTCACTGCTGCTTTACTTCATGCCTGTATTGTCAACATATTGCTAGACCTTAAACATCACTGAATCAGCCAATTTATGATGTGATCAGATGTGATACAATATATGATATTTCTGTGCAGTGCCCGAATTTACTCAGTCTTAGGATAGACATGTCCTTGCTTCCCCTTCTTCCTCAGATGCTGTATAGTCCTGCAGACTTTGAATACTTTGGTAAATGAGAAAAATTGAAACACAGCTAATTTGTAGACAATTTTCTAGGATGACATGTAAGAAGAAAAATGCTTTTATTTCTTTTTTTTCCCTCCTCTTTCCATTTGTGAATTTATTCTAGAAAGCAAGAAAGATGTTTTATTCCTGATTGATGGCTCAGCCAACCTCTTGGGCAGCTTTCCTGCCGTCCGGGATTTTGTACACAAAGTCATTTCTGACCTGAATGTGGGTCCCGATGCCACGCGAGTCGCTGTAGCTCAGTTCAGTGACACCATCCAAGTTGAATTTGACTTTGCTGAATACCCATCCAAGAACGATATGCTTGTCAAAGTGAGAAGGATGAAGATTAAAACTGGGAAGCAACTGAACGTTGGAGCTGCACTTGATGAAGCTATAAGGAGGCTGTTTGTGAAGGAAGCTGGAAGCAGGATTGAAGAAGGTGTTCCTCAGTTTTTGGTCCTCCTTGTTGCTGGAAGATCAACCGACGACGTGGAGGAGCCATCAGACGTTCTGAAGCACGCTGGAGTTGTAACCTTTGGTATCAAAGCCAAGAATGCCGACCCCGTACAGCTGGAAAGGATTGTTTACGCCCCGCAGTTCCTTCTGAATGTTGAATCCCTCCAACGGATTTCAGAGCTTCAGCCAAGCATACTCAACCTGTTGAGAACAGTCCAGCTTCAGCCAACAGGTACAGGGAGCCTCAGGGTTTCCAAGAGGCTGAAAGACATGACTTACATGCCCCACTCAGTTGGTAACTGGAGCATTTGGGTCTGGTGATGTTTAAAATTATTATGTAGAAACTGCTGTTGTACTTGGAGTTTCCTCTGCGCACACTCTGATCCAGCAAAACATTAAGTTCCAAACCAAATTTTAATGATAAGTAGGGAAAATGCCTTTGTTCAGCTGCAAGAGCTGCAGCGGGTGCTGTTTCCAGTGTGTAGGATGTGGGACAAACCTGAAATAACAGGGAGTTGTTGCCCCAGAGATGTTGCATAATTTGATGTGTGATGCTGGGCAAGGGCTAAAAGAAGCAAAAACTGGCTTGTCTCAATTTCTCTTTCCATCTTCCCTTTTCTAGAGGAGTGGAATCCAGCATGCTGGATTCACTCTTGCTCTGTAATGTCTTCCAGGATATGATGGCAGTTTCTACATTGTCTACATACACACCAATAAATCAGATGCTCTTGACTCAGTTACCATTCAAGCTCAATAGATGAGATGGATTAACTGAAGAACAATTTTTTAAAAATCATCACAAGAATCACATGGCCACAATAATAAATTCACACTGCAGTACTGGAAATTATGCATGTCTAGATTTCCTGAGGCAGCCGTAACTGGCACATTAGCTCCTCTCCCAACAGGAGGTGGAAACAAGGAAAAGTGTAATAACATCCATATCATCTCTCCATAAAGGGGCAGATGGACTTAGAATCATAGAAACATAAAAACAAAATAGGGCTGGAAGGAATCTCAGGGTGCCATCTGCTACATGCCCTTGTCCCCAACAGGATCTTTTTGCCCAGAACTAGATGATATTGGTCTAATCTGTTCTGGAAACCCTCTGGGGGAGGTTTCACAGATTCCACAACCAATCTCTTCAGCTGCTTTTGTCAGATGACACTTTCCCTTCATGTCACACTTCTGTCTCCCTAGTCACAGTCCAAGCCTTTTACATCTCCTTCAACGTTGAACACAGATGTGAGCTCGCTCCCGAGTTTGGTGTGGCAGCCTTTTGTCTACTTTAGGCTTGACATGTAGGTCTAATCTGAGTCCTCCCGTCACCAGCTGTGTACCCTGCTCATTCAACCCTTCCTTGCAGGTCTTGTAGGATTTCTCCTACATTTCCACCCTTGTCTCTCCAACATTAGCCTGCCCAAATGACCAGAGCATGACAGTGGCATCCCCTGGTCATCTCTTACCCCATCTTTTCCATGCAGATTCATGACCCTTCCCATATTTGTGCAACTTCTGCCTCAACCAAGACTTGTGCCATTAGTGTTCTTGAATTCCATCCTCCCTTTTAAAACCGTTTCTGTCTTGTCCAGACCATTTGGAATCTCTTTGACCACCAAGAGCTATTAATAATTGCACTATTTGCTCATGGATATCTGCATCCACCCAGTTTTCCTAGTATTCTTGGCTGAAAGAGAGCCACTCCATGAGAGCACCCATATTGTTTTCTTCTTTATCTGCTACCCAGGTACTATTAATAGGACTTTTCCCTTGTTCCTGAACTTTAGAGGAAGTATATGAAACTGGGATACACCCAGGCAATGCCTGCTCCCTTTTCCCACATTAATATTCCTGTCCTATGCACTAACCCACCAGGTTTCCAACAATCGTCTTAAGAAATAATTTTGTTCTGAAGTCTGCATTTAGAATTCAACTTGCTAACTCTTTATATGGCTAAGCATTCATAAGTAGATAATTAATATTTTCTTCAGAGGGGCAGATCATGCTCCTGTTTGTCCCACTTGACCTTGCTCTAAACAAGCCAATGGCACTTTTTGGGATGTCATCCAGCAGTTGCTGTGTTTGAGAGGCAGTGATGTTTTCTGCTTGGCCAAGCCAAAGCTTTGCAATTCTGTTGGCCAGTAGCATAGCATGTCAAAGTTCTCTGATCTTTGACACTTCATGGTCTTGATTTTGAGATTTTTTGTTTGTTTCTTTGTGGGTTTTTTGTTTGATTTTTTTCTTATAAAGAAAAATAGTTTGGTCACAATTAGCATGTTTTTTCCTGCCTGAAGATAGTACAGAAAAAAACCCCAAAGATCAGTATCTAGCTTTTTAGAAGAGCATTTCAGCATTTTTCAGCTGGATGTCCTTTCCTGCAACTTCTTAATTTCTTTTCAGAAGTATTTATTTCTGCGTTCATCGATGTGTCAGAAAAGCTTTCCTCTCCCTTTCTTCACCACTTCCCTGTGAGCACTCCCTGTATGCCATTTCATCCAGAAACTCATTGTTTCCTGGGAACAAAAGATCCCAGACTCCTGTTGCATACTGCAAAGCCACACATTGACTTCCCACACCCCCTGGGAGCTGTTGGCTTCTCCCAGCCTCAGGTAGAGATGGCACCCAGAAGTCCCTTGGAAACCCTATTTCTTATGGATCTATGATTCTATGACTTCGTGGGTATGGCATGGAATGTGCTGCACTCTGGTTTCCATCAGCTTCCACCCATCTGCCTCCTCACCAGGGATTGCATCGGATGGCAAAGGACCTGAACCATCTTTCCTGACACCTTGCTTTCCCCTCCCTGAGCCTTGTGCTCCTTCGGTTCAGTGTATGAGGAGAATATTGGTCACTGCAAAAGAGAATCTCACTTTTCCCCCCCTTCCCTTACTTTTCTCAAACAGTAGTTGAGAGAGGTGAGAAGAAGGATGTGGTGTTTCTAATCGATGGCTCGGATGGTGTCAGAAGAGGTTTCCCTCTCCTGAAGACGTTTGTCCAAAGAGTTGTCGAGAGCCTGGACATTGGCCGTGACAAGGTGCGTGTGGCTGTCGCACAGTACAGCAACACCATACAACCCGAGTTCTTGCTCGACACCCACGAGGACAAAGCAGACCTCATCAGCGCCATCCAGCAGCTGAAGCTCATGGGAGGGTATCCTCTGAACACTGGGGCAGCCCTCGACTATCTCATCAAGAACGTGTTCACAGTGTCAAGCGGCAGCAGGATAGCAGAGGGTGTCCCGCAGTTCCTGATCCTGCTGACTGCTGACCGGTCCCAGGACGATGTCAGGAGGCCCTCAGTGGTCCTGAAAACGAGTGGCACAGTGCCCTTTGGCATCGGGATCGGAAATGCTGACCTCACAGAGCTGCAGACCATTTCCTTCCTCCCAGATTTTGCTATCTCTGTGCCCGACTTCAGCCAGCTGGATTCTGTGCAGCAGGTCGTCTCCAACAGAGTCATCCGGCTGACCAAGCAAGAGATAGCGTCACTTGCCCCTGACCTGGTTTTTACATCACCCAGCCCAGGTGAGAAGATGTTTGTGTCTGCACTGAGAGCCAGTGGCAAAATATGATGTTTAGTAACATCATGGCTGCAACACAAACTGAGAAAAGAAAAGATGGTCACGACTCCAAGTCTGTTTTGGTCTCCCTGTTGGTGCAGGGTTGGTAGGACCTGTGCAATTAAACTGAGCCACCTATAAGCCCAGCCCCTCGAGGTGGTCCATGCTCTATCCACATGGAAGACCCATGAAATGAATGCTATTGCCTTAATCTTATTTTAAGTCCATGCTGTTCCTTCTGGAATGGAAATTGTGTCATTTAGATGCTACAGGGACATCTTCACACCACTATAAATCAAGCTCAGCTTTCTGCTAAGTGTAAGACATGCTGATTTTCCCTAGTTTTGCCACCCTCATTCAGTGGGGAAAGGGAAATTGGAAGCGGGCATCAGGAGAAGGATCAGATCTTACATTTCCGGTCTCCCTTGGAATGAAATCCAGCCAGCGTATGTCTGAGATGAAGAGTATCCACTCCGGATCAGTCCCTTAGAAATTCACTGTCCTACTGTGTTCCTTCCCTTCTAAGCCAAACAACTTTACTCCATCCCCATTTATCAGTGTGAAATTCTGCGATAATTCAGGCTCTGATCTGAATTACCACTGCAGAAAACACTTTATTAGGAACCAAAAAGTCATCCTGGAAAGACAGAGGCTGAGAGAATAATAGGATAGAATCTTTCCTAGAGGGCAAAGCCAAAGAAAGAGGGGTGGTTCTGAATGTGAAGCAACCTGCCCTGAGTAAGGACTATCACCAGACTATGTTTTCTTGGGTGGAGATCCCACAAGGAATTATTATTCCAGGTGTCCCCTTGCTCCCTCTCGCTTCCTTTGCTCTGGAAGTTGCTGTTCTTGCACCCCCTGGGATGTGCCTAGCAGACTGGTCATGTCTCTGGGTTGAACGCAGAGCTCCCTGCTGGTACTCCCAGGAGTTATCCGAGGCAGGGAGACAAGGACTACCCTCCCCATGGCCAGAGGCATGGGTCAGTGGTGTAGATGATGAGCTTAGCTGCTCTCCATAAGCAATTCCTGGTGCTTCTTCTGACCACTGCCTTCTCTCCTGCAGCGGGTGTGAAGAGGGACGTCGTGTTCCTGGTTGATGGCTCCCGCTACGCGGCCCAGGAGTTCTACCTCGTCCGTGACCTCATTGCGAGGATCGTGAACAACCTGGATGTGGGCATCGACACCACCAGGATTTCGGTGGTCCAGTTCAGTGAGCACCCCCACGTGGAGTTCCTTCTCAACACCCACTCCACCAAGGATGAGGTGCAGAACGCCGTGAGGCAGCTGCGGTCCAAGGGCGGCCAGCTGGTGAATGTGGGGGAGGCCCTGGAGTTTGTGGCCAAGACCATCTTCACCCGGCCCTCCGGGAGCCGCATAGAGGAGGGCGTCCCACAGTTCTTGGTCATCCTCTCCTCCCGCAAGTCCGACGATGACTTTGAATATCCATCCCTCCAAGTCAAGCAAGTGGGGGTGGCACCTATGATGATAGCAAAGAACGTGGATACTGATGAGATGATACAGATTTCCCTTAGTCCTGAATATATATTCCAAGTCTCCAGCTTCCAGGAACTGCCCAGCCTTGAGCAGAAGCTGCTGACTCCAATTGAAACCCTGACTGTGGACCAAATCAGGCAACTGCTGGGAGATGTGCAACCCCCCATAGGTAAGGCACTGGCTCTCTCTGGGTTGCTACTCAAACAGATGTTGCCCAGAAGACCTTCTCTTTAAGTCAAGGTTTTCCTTAGTTAAAACCAAAGTTGTAGCACATGTACAATCTTGGAAGGAAACCTTTAGATAGGTAGCAATTCTACCCAAATACCTAAATACATTATAACTTACGATTTTCAAGTCAAGTACCTAAACATGACACCTCTTCGGGTCAATTTCAATTACACAAGGTATACAATTGCCGATTCCCATTTAGCAGCTCTCTAGGAAACAGGCATAAATCTGGGGCAAAATAAAGCTGGAAACATTGACAAATCCAGATAAGAGTATTAATGAATGAAACAGGTAAGGCTCTGAGTAATTCATGCTTCAAATACTAGGCAGACACACATTCCCACTTGCGCACAGGCCCTTTTGGAGAGGCTCCCCAAAGCACCATGCTTAAAGCTGGCTAAAATACACCACGTGGTTTTACCTCACACGAGAGCAGATAGCACAGAAATCCTCCAGGGAAGCTGAAGCAAAGGCTTGGCACTCCAATAATTTCCTCTCTTCTCGCTTCCCCACAGATGTTTCTGGAGATGAAAAGGACATAGTCTTCCTCATTGACAGCTCTGACAGTGTTAGGTCAGATGGGCTTGCTCATATTCGGGATTTCATCAGCAGAATTGTCCAGCAGCTGGAAGTGGGGCCAAACAAAGTGCGGATTGGGGTGGTGCAGTTTAGCAATGGTGTCTTCCCTGAGTTCTACCTGAAGACCCACAAGTCCAAAAACGCCGTCCTGGAAGCCATCCGCCGCTTGAGGCTTAGAGGTGGGTCCCCCCTGAACGCTGGCAAAGCCCTGGACTTCGTGGTGAAGAACTACTTCATCAAGTCTGCAGGGAGCAGGATAGAAGATGGAGTGCCCCAGCACCTGGTCGTCATCCTTGGAGATCGGTCCCAGGATGATGTAAACAGACCTGCCGGAGTGATCACTTCCACAAACATCAAACCTCTGGGTGTCGGAGCCAGGAATGTGGACAGGGACCAGCTGCAGATCATTACCAACGATCCTGGGCGTGTGCTTGTGGTACAGGACTTCACGGGACTCTCAACCTTAGAAAAGAGGGTGCAGAATATTCTTGACGAGCTCCCGATACCTACAACAGACTCACCTGGACCATTCCCACCTGGTAAGGCTACTATTCATCCTGAAGACTTTTCTGAACAGAGCATACATGGTATTTGTATAAAGTGAAAATGATTCCTTAATAACACCTTTTGATCTCCAAACCTTTAGTTGCATTGATTAAAAGAACTCTTTGAAGTTGTTGAGTTAGGAAAGAATAGAATAAAATTTGGAAGGAGATGAGGGTGCCTATCACAAGTAATGCTGTATGAAGTGTTATACAGAAATTTTCTTGTATGGATGTGAAATACTGCCAAAGGTCGATGAAACTAAAATGACAGGAAGGAGAGAAAAAATTTTTTGCAAAGTGCTACTTCACAAACCCCTGAGCAGCTTAAATACTATAGATGCTGCAAACAATTACTTACAACTGTGTTGTCTTTGTAATCCTTTCAGGAGGTAAAAAGCAGGCTGACATTGTGTTTTTGCTGGATGGCTCCATCAACCTGGGGAGGGATAACTTCCAAGAAGTTCTCCAGTTTGTCTACTCTGTGGTGGATGCCATTTACAGGGATGGCGACTCGATCCAGGTAGGACTGGCCCAGTACAACTCAGATGTCACCGATGAGTTTTTCCTCAAGGACCACTCCACAAAAGCTCAGATTTTAGATGCTATCAACAAAGTCATCTACAAAGGCGGGCGAGTGGCGAACACCGGCGCGGCCATCAAACACATTCAGGAAAGACACTTTGTGAAGGAGGCTGGCAGCCGGATTGACCAGAGGGTGCCCCAGATTGCCTTCATCGTCACGGGTGGGAAGTCTACAGATGATGGACCAAGGGCCTCCTTGGAAATCACTCAGAAAGGCGTCAAGGTATTTGCAGTTGGTGTGAGGAACATCGACCTGAAGGAAGTCAGCCTGTTGGCCAGTGAGAGCGCCATGAGTTTCAGAGCAGCCACAGCCCAGGAGCTGTCAGAGCTGAATGAGCAGGTCCTGGTCACTCTGGAAGCTGCCATGGAGGAGAGATTGTGCCCAGGAACAACAGATGTGACAAGAGGTAAGGACAATTCCTTCATTACGTGCTCAGGTCATTCTCAAGGGTGGCTTTTAATATCCAGTGTGTTTTGATGGACTTGTCTGTCCTACTGCTGTGCTTTGCCTATAGCCTGAGGTGCAGCATGGGCTCGTTCCTCCTCCAGGAGTCTGATGGGGGCTGCGAACTTTTGGTACAAGAGCTGCCAGTCCATGGCCTTCTGCATGTGAATGACTGGTGTAGCATCACCACAGAGGTGCCACCATGGTGGAATTCATTTCGGATGTGACAGCCAGGCACTAAATCACTGGTGTCCTACCACCACATTTAGCCTTTGGACTAAATCTCACTTTGGGCTTTCCCATAGGGACATGATACCAGTATCATCTTGACAGACCATCTTCTTTAGTGCCAAAATGAAAAGCGATGGCCCTTGTTTCCCCTCCCTGTGTCTATTACAAGCTAATTGGAATTTTTGGCCATTCAGACATGCATGGTGCGCTGGAAGTCATAGAATCACAGAATTCTAGAATAGTTTGAGTAGAAAGAGACCCCAAAGGTCATCTCATTCCAACCTCCCTGCCATGAAACACCTTCCACTAGACCAGATTGCTCCAAGCCCTGTCCAGCCTGACCTGGAACACCTCCAGGGATGGGGCAGTCACAGTTTCTCTGGGCAACCTGTGCCAGGGCTCCCCCACCCTCACAAGGAAGGATTTCTTCCCAATAGCCCATCTAACCCTGCCCTCTGGCAGTGGGAAGCCATTCCCCCTGCTGCCACTCCAGGATCTTGTCCAAAGCCTATGTCCAGCTCTCTTGTAACCCCTTTAGACACCAGAGGGGGAAAACAATTTTCCTTGCCAGATCATCCGGGATGCCTGCCTGATCTCATGACAGGTATATGAGGAAAAACCAGGGCATGAGTGGTCGTAGTTTAAGATAAAATTGCCTTAAGAAGGAATCCCATGATTTGGCTACTTCAGAAGCCAAGCTGGGGAATTGTGGTGAGTAAGTGAGCTGGTATTGCTGTCGGATGAGACTCCCAGCAGATGGTTTTGCTTACTACATTACAGCCAGTCCTACTCCCAGCACAACTGACCATGGCTCAGCCTTCTGACTTCGAGCAGAGGCGTCTCCTGGACCTCTAGAGAAGCAGAAGGAGGGGCACAACATCCCTGAGCTGAACAGCAGCTCCAGCTGAGAAGAAAAACTGAGTGCTGGGAAAAGCAAACCACTGCTGGTGGTATTAATTTATCCCAAGTGTGGTCAAGATATTAACCAAGCAGTGTGGCTAATATCAAAGAGAATTCAAACACATAGTTCTGTGGGTGTCACTTCAAGCACAGGCAGAAGGTGCACACTGTGCAAGTACTGACAGATTTCCATGTGCTGGAGAGAGAGGAGCATTCTTAGCTGCCTGAGGAAAATGCGAATTTCTCTTGGACTTGGTTTAGGCAGCTCCTCCCAATGCTAAAATTAAAAAAAGAAAATTAATAAAATGCAAGTTTTCCCAGGTTATCACTGCTATGGTGAAAGGAAACAGAAGGCACTTGTACAGCAAGTGGTGTCAGTTCTTGATGCAGTGTCTTCACTAATGACAAAAAGAGTAATTAGAAAAGCCATTACTTGAAAACCAATCATCACATTGCTCCATGATGCTCTTCTCTCTTTCTTCATTCCCCTCTCAGATTGTGACTTGGACGTGATTATTGGCTTTGATGTCAGCGATGTTGGGGCCGGTCAAAGCATATTCAGTTCCCAGCGAGGTCTGGAGTCGAGAGTGGAGTCTGTGCTGAACAGGATAACGCAGATGCAGAAGATCAGCTGCACTGGCAACCAGGCGCCCAGCGTCAGGGTGGCCATCATGGCCCAGGCCCAGGGGGGCCCCGTCGAGGGGCTGGACTTCTCTGAGTACCAGCCTGAGCTCTTAGAGAAGTTCCTGGATATGAGGACCCGCGGGCCCTATTACCTTAGGGCAGATACACTGAGGTCCTACCTGAGCAAATTCCGATCCTCGCCCTCTGGCAGCACCAAGGTGAGTCAAGGCCAAGGCCTCTGGGGTGGTGTCAGCAAAGCTGACTTCTGGTGTGCTTTAGTTGGTAAAGAAACTGTAAATTCATAATAATTTTTTAAAAAATCAATTAAATTAATTGAATTTATTCATCATAAATGTAGTCACTTAAGCCCTACTTCTTCGCTGCACTCTCCCTTCGTTGTCAAGGTCCTGTCCTGACAATTGATGGGCATCACTGCAGCAAGTTCCCACAATCATTGCTTAGCTGCAAATTATTGCTCTCCAGATATTTCCCACGTTACACCTGCATGAAACAACGTACAGGAACCTGGCATAGGAATGCAGAGCTTCATGGCCTGGAAAAGGTGTAGAAGTTCCCTCACCTCCTCTCAGATGAAGCATTGGAAAAAGGCCCTTCAGGTTGCACGCTGATTGTGTTTCACACCTGAAATGTTCTGGGTCCTGACAGAAATTTGTTTCTCTCCCAGGTCATAATCCATTTTACTGATGGTGCAGATGAGCCAATAAATCAGCTGGAGGCTGCTTCGTCTACTTTACACTCGGAAGGTAATTCTTTTGCTCTTCCAGGCGATGATTATAGTCCATGTTAACATGTAGCCCATTTTACCACAATTTCTCCTAAATCCATCTGCTTTTGATAGTAAGAGATAAGAATTTTGTGAGTTCTACATGCACTTGCTGTTCTTCACTGCCTTCCTGTGATGTTTAGCTGCCAGCTGCCACCTAAATGTGTGGGCAACTCGCACTGTATGTGTCTGAAGATGCTTGTTCTCTATTGAAAAAGCTCTTTTTGCACTCAAAGATGTGGATAATGATGTGTCACCGCAGGGGAGGGTGTGCAGGCCCTCCAGAGCACCTCTCCCCATCACAAAGCCCCTTCTGCTTCTCCCTGCCAGGAGTCAACGCTCTCATCTTCGTCGGGCTGGACCGAGTGACCAACTTTGACAGAGTGATGCAGCTGGAGTTTGGCCGTGGGTTCACCTACAACAGACCACTCAGAGTTAATCTGCTGGACTTGGATTTTGAGCTGGCAGAGCAGCTTGTAAGTAACTTGGCACAGGCAGTGCTGCCTTGTAACGCTGGAGGAAAGCCCACGGCTGGATCTCCTGCGAGGCTGAGCCGTGGCTGGATTACACCCTCTTGGCTCTGCTCCTCTCCTCTCCCCTCCCTCCCTCACGTCAGCTCTTTTTACAGATGCCACAGCAAATAAAGTTCAGAGCAGATCATGGTCTCGTCCCACTCCTGAAGAAACCCTACTCCAGCTGAGGCATTAGGTCAAATGGGATGGGATAAGATGCCATCAAAAGCTGCAGTGCCAAAAACCCGCCCTCTGCCTGTGTTTGTACTGTTGGTTTTTTTAACCTTACAGTAATGCCCTGTGGTGCCTGGTCAGTGCTAAACCTCTTGTAGAAGCACTGCTTTCGAGGTTTCTTTCCCTGAGCTCATACACTGTCTGTATTTTAGACATGCTTTTAACAGATGAAGGAGTTGCCCTTTAAAGTCCCTTCCAACCCAACCCATTCCATGATTCTTTCTTCTTCATAGATTTACTTCTTTCCCAATGCACAGTCCCTCTTCAGTGCTGAGTTAATTTTCTGTCAGCCTCAGTATGCCCAGTTCCTCCCAACTTCTCAGCTGCTACCAGCAAGATTGAGCTCCCTTTCCAGTAGATTTAATAAGACTGGGCTTAACCACTGGTCTCTGTGGTAACCTGGCTGGGCCCTTCTCTGCGAACTGAAGTGCATCCACTTGCGAGTCAGCCTTGAGTTTTGGGATAAGAGTTGGTCCTCAGCCCCTCCCCAAGTAATTCAGCCTAGGAAAATCCTTCCAAAATGTAAATGTGCAAAGCTGGCAGGAAACGTTTGCAGCCAGCAATGTACTTGGCAAAGAAAGTGATTTTTTTCCTCTTCTTTCTGTTGGATGATGTAAAACCAAGCTGTGATTTCTCTGAGTCCGTATCATTCCTCTTAACTTTTTTTTTTTTCTCCTTTACTGTGTGCTTGCGAATCATTCCCAGCCTGTGGGTTGCTGGTGAGCTGCTCGCTGCAGAGACTTTCTCATGGCCTGCTCCACAGCCTGGATTTGTTTCTTTGGAGATGAGATTTCTCTCTTCAGTGACAGGCACTGCTCTGGGGACCGATGTCCTACTAAATGCACTCTACGAATTCTGCCCCATGCAGTTTCTGTTTAAGCCCTTCCCTCTGATGTCTAAAATCAGGTGTTGGGGCTCTGGTGGGTTTCTAATGCTTTCATTTCCCATTTTTCCTTCAGGACAACATCGCAGAGAGGACGTGCTGCAAGGTGCCCTGCAAGTGCTCAGGACAGAGAGGGGACAGAGGTGTGCCAGGCCCTATAGGACCAAAGGTAGGTCACTTCATCTGGGGGTGAATGGTCCCTGTGCACAGGAACCTGGTGGTGACGTGCAGGATGTGTAGTTGTAGTGGGTGATGTTAATGGGGAGATCATCTCCACTTACTTCCCCCATGTGAAAACTGACCCTGGGACATGCAGAGCAATTGAGGGCTGCTCTTCTTCCCTTTCCCTACAGCCTCAGTGCTGCAAAACATCCAAGAGGGCAGGGATAAGTGGCTGGAAGGACAGGGTGAAGCATCCTGGGAAACAATTTAGGGACATCAAAAGGAGATTATATCTCTCATTAACACAGTTGACCAAGCAGCTGCTTTGTGCCTATCTAGGGAAACCTTGAATATCAACCACAGAATTATGAAGAAAATTCACAATTTTCTTTGTTGTCTTCTAGGGTGTCACGGGAGATCTTGGCTACGGAGGCTACCCTGGTGATGAAGGAGGACCGGTGAGTGACTGCCTCTGTTCAAATGGGGACCTCACCACGGTGAAGTGTTTGGAGGCTTCTCCACTAAATGAAAGGCATCCAAACTTTTTTCTGCTGGGAATGTGGATGTGGGTTAGAGGAGACAGCAGAACTCTGAGTTTCCCACACCTGACAGGCTGAGTTGCTGTTCCCAGCTGCTCCTGAGAGAAAATCAGTAAGGAGCTTCTTGAGAGCTGGAGAAGGATGATGAGGGGAATAACTCCCATTATTTGATGTGACCCATGTCTGTGCTATTCTCCAAGGCAAATAATATCCTCAACTTCATCAAAGCTGCAGCCTTTGTCAAAGTTATCCATACCACCTGCAGCTGAAAGATTTGAGTTAGTCCAAAAGTGAAACCAAGAGCGACGTTCCTGTCCATCACACGGCAAACAACGTGAATCCCATGAATTCCTATTAACACTCTTCATCCAAACTCTGCATGAATCCCACGTCAGCCCTGGAGTAAACATTCCTCCATGCATCACTCCCAAGGGGTGAGGCTGAGGCCAAGGGGCTGACAGTGCTCATGGCTTTTCCAACAGTGCAGGCAGGGGCCAAAGGCTGCTGTGAGACCGCATGCCAGGCAATGTTTCCCTGGGGCTTGAAGGTCAGGATGGGATTAGACATCTGTGCAGAGCTCTGAGGGCATTGTCTTGTCATTTAAATTTTGAGAGAGAAGTTACACAAAGCTCTTTCACAGCTGAGGGACTGGGAAGGATGTTTCTCTCTCGATGATGAAAACGTGCAGTTGGTGTCTATGTAAGGAAGGCTGAGGGCAAGAGATGGTGGGGTGGCCAGGCAAAACCTGCTGCTTCTGTGCCTCCAAGCCACCTCCTGTGGCAGATAGCCACAGAAATAGGCTTAGCAGGCAAACACTGACTGTTGTTTTTTCCCCTCCCTGCACCAGGGTGAGCGTGGACCACCGGGTGCAAATGGGACGCAAGGTTTCCAGGGATGCCCCGGGCACAGAGGAACAAAGGTATGTGTGGAACAAGCCTGCACAGAGCAGACCCGGAGTACAGTGGATGGGAGTCCCCCAAGGGCACCTCCTGCTGCTTCAGGAGGTCACACAACCTCTGCCACGTGTCCTAGAGTGGTTGTGTCCACCTGGCCAAGCACCAGGGCTTTTGGAGGGTGTTGGGGCTTTAGCATTGCTATGAAGAGCAAAAAGGCAGCTCAGAGACCCAGGCTTGATCCACAGGCAAGGCTGGTCTGTCTTCTGCAGTCTGGCTCTGGGGGAAGGATTTGGGAAGAGATGGATGTGCGTGTCTTGGCACAGGGCTGGGACAGTGAGTGGGTGGAACTCTGCTGTTGGGGAAGAGGGAGAAAAGTGAGCCATGGCTGCAGCTTTAAAGAGGAACCTTGAGCTAATGGTCCAGGACAGCAGCTGCACCTCAAGCCAGAAAAGGTGGTGAAACATATAATATTTATGGGAAATAGTGAAATTAAGGGGATGTTTCCTACCATTTGCTCTGACCACATGATCCTCTGGCAGGGAGAAGAGGAATGCGTGAACCAAGCACATTAGTTGCAGCTGAGATACTGAGTCTCATTAAAAATCTGTCCAGCCCTGGACAAAGGCACTAGGACTGGCTCTGGATTAACATAAAAATGGGTGCAGGGAGAAACAAAAGTCAGTGGAGAAAGAGCTGTGGCTAAGGAGTGAGATATTTTATTGGATCAGCTGGATTAACCCCCATGCCCCACATATTTTATCTTGGCACCAGGGTTGGGAGGCAGCTGAAGACAAATAACGATGTAAGAGAAATTAGGGAAAGTCCTGCTCTGGTCGTGGCTCTGGGTCTGCCACCAAGCCCAGCCCCCCTTCTCCACTGCTTCCCACGGCAGTGAGCTGGACAAAAGTGGAGTAACTCTCTTTTCTATCTCCTTAGGGTTCTCGGGGATTCCCAGGAGAGAAGGTATGGAGCTATTCCCTCATGCCACAGCAGTGAGCGTGAGTGTGTGGCAGATCCATATCCCCCTCCCCATTCCCCCTTCCTCTCAGTGAGCATTTGCCCCTTGCCTCCCTTCCACAGGGTGAACTGGGAGAAATGGGTCTGGATGGCATTGATGGAGAAGAGGTCAGTCATTTTAATTGCTTTTCTCTTAATAACTCGATGCTTCAGTGAAGTATCTAAAAAGCACCTTGGAAGTGGCAAATATTCTAAAATATTTTTCTTTCTTTAGGGAGACAAGGGTTTGCCTGGCTCCTCTGGAGAGAAGGGATATTCCGGCAGGAGGGTAGGCTTTGATCACTTTTACAGTGGGGCTAAATGATGGCATAGAGGTGGATTTGAACAAGGGGAGGGTGGAAAGCCATCGTGCTCCCCTCAGGGCTGAGGGCTGGGCAGAGATGCTTTTGACAGCAAGGGCTGCTCTTCTTAACTCTCCATCTCTTCCCACAGGGAGATAAGGGAGTAAAGGGTGAACGTGGAGAACGAGGCGACCGTGGGCTCCGTGGAGATCCGGTAAATACTGCTGAGGCATCTTCTTGATTTTCCACCCACTTTCCACTGATCCCGGGGGCATCAGAGGAGGTGGGTCTGGCTCATTAAGTGCTGCTTGACAGTGGCAGGTCCCATGACAGAGCAAGGATTGGAGGTGATGTGTGGGTACCATACCAACCACTGTTTCACCGTGTTAAAATTCCCCTTTCTCCTCTTCAGTATTATTTCTCAGTTGGAAATCTGTGTCTGTCTGAAAACAGCAGCAATACTTCATCTAATTCAGTCAAAAAAGGAAGAAAAGCAAAGTTGGTTCTCAGCTCTAGCAGAGCAGTTTACAAGATTTGATTTTCATGTCCCACTTACACAGATGTTTCTCATTGCTCTGTTGCTTTCAGGGAGATTCAGGAGCTGATAATACTCAACGGGGCTCCAGAGGACAGAAGGGTGAAATTGGACCAATGGTAACATTTCTTTGTTGTCTTGTGTTGTTTTTTGGTTTTTACAACAGAATGGGACAGAGAAAGGGAGAAAAAAGGATGCTGCCAAAAAGATGCAAGTTTCTTAAACTCATTATGCCTCATCAGATGGAATATTTTTTTTCCACTAGAAAATGTTGTTGGTTTGCAACCAAAACTTTCTCTGGGAAGATGTCAGTTGAGGAGATGTTTTGTGTAAAAAGCACCTTTTAAAAAAATCATTATTATTTTACAATGTCTTTTGGGATATTGCCTCTGAAAATAACTTCATTCTTGGAAATTACCTTTGTATGTTCTCATGGGTCATATACAAAAGCAGAGAACTGATTAGGTTATACCAAATCTAAACTTCCTGATTCACCTGAAACCTTGGCAAGAAAAAAAACTCCACACACTCCTTGGAAAATTTCAAAACCCATCTGTTTTCATATCAGCTCACGATAAAAAACGCATCTTAAACTGACAGAAGGCATTTCCCAAAGAATAGGAATGTTGACTTGTGCTGGCTCAGAAACTTGATGGAAAGTCTCTGTGAGTTGTTAAAAGGATTCCCACCAAAGCAGGACTATTGATTCGTGTGAAAGCATGAAAGGAGACATTTTTTGAGACTTGAATCTGTTTTCCTAGTGCCTCCTTATACCCGGAGCTCTCACCTGAGTTTTGTTTTTCCCTTAGGGAGATCCAGGACCAGCAGGTCCAGAGGGCCAAGACGGTGGAGTCGGGAGGAAGGTGAGTTGCCAGACCTCCAGTCAGCAAGGTCCAAGCTCAGACTGACAGTAACTTTTCCCCTTCTTCCTTTCAATGTATTTTTTTTTCACAAACATCAGGAATTCAACCTCAAAACCCAGAAGCCATCCCAAAAAAAGAAACAAATCTCAAAAGGAAAATGCCTCATGGCTTCCTGGCTTGTTGTAGAGGCTTTAAAAGTTAAATTTATTCCCATGCAAATAATCCAGTGCTCAGATCAGTGGACTTACACCTGGTGTATATATAAGGCCGGGCTGAATGGTGCTTGGAACAACCTGGTCTAGTGGAAGGTGTCCTTGCCCATGGCAGGGGATTGGAATTAGATGGTCTTGGAGGTTCCTTCCAACCCAAACCATTCTGTGATTCCATGATATGCATCTGCATTTGGCTGCTGGTTTTGGAAAGGCAAAAACAAAACTGTAGCTGGAATGTCTGGGATGTGTTCCATGTTCCAGCATGTCCCTCCCATCCCAGGGATGTTGACACACTCCTGGTGTGCATAAGGGAGCAACTCACCTGCATAGGGGATGTGAGGAGGGAGAAAACATGCCCAAGTCTGATTTAAGAGAGCTGACCATGTGGATTTCTCTCTCCTTTTCCCCCCAGTAGTTTAAACCATCCAAGTGTAATTTTGGACTATGAGAAGCATTGATACATGGATCTAAAAGCAATAGGGAAAGGTGTGCTTCCATGTTAGAGTAACAAGCCTCATTGTTCCTCCATTTGCAGGGCATGGCAGGACGAAGAGGGCCCATAGGAGTTAAGGTAGGTGGTGATGGGACAGCACTTGGGGCTTCTGCCACACCACAGGCCAGGCAGCCTCAGTGCCCAAAGAGGTGTGCCAAGAGAAGGGACATGCAAGCTTTGCTTGTTCCTCTCTGCCTCCTCTCTCCTCCAAATTTCCCTCCTCCTCCTCAGGCTCATTTCCCTGTGTGCTTCTTGCTGGGCTTGGTGCAGAACCAACTGTCCACATGCCTGCCTGTCTTCTACAGCATTCCCTGGTCGGATGTTTTGTCCCCATGTGCTGCTGGGGCAGTGTAAAAGGGCCAAAGCATGATGGTTGATGCCCATCAATTGCAGGAGTCAAATTGCCCCCGCTATCACTGTGCTTATTCTCTGCCATCACCATATCTTAAAAAAAAACCAAGGAAAAAACCCAACTGAAAATCTGTTCTTCCCTGCTCTTTGTGCAGCTGTGGATACCCTGATCTCTCCTTTCCCTTCCCATGGTGCTGACCATGTCCTCCCATGCTAACCTGCACTGCCCTGTTTTGTACTTCCAGGGCACCAAGGGCTCGCCTGGTCAAGCAGGGCCGGCTGGAGAACAAGGCATGCGAGGGCCACAGGTCAGTGAGTTCACAGCAGAGGAAAGGCCTTGCCTCATGGTGCTGTGGTGTTACTTCATCACAGCCACTTCCCCAAAGAGTGTCATCCACAAGGACTGTTGGGATTTGGGTATTTCTGGGTGTGCTGTGGCCTGGCTGTCCCGCCTGCCACTGCATTCCCACCAGCCACGGTGTGATGTGTTTGCAAAGCATCCCTCAGACACTGCAGCATTTGCTTCCCCTTGGATCCCAGTGTGTTTCTGCCCATGTGTGCTGACAGCCTCTCTTTCTCCCCGCACAGGGTCCACCTGGCCAGGTCGGCACACCAGGCATCAGAGGAGAGCAGGGTGTCCCTGGACCCAGGGTAATCCTTCTGCTGCTTCCCAGACATTGACCCAACTATACCGTTGTTGAAATAATAAGATTCCAATGTGTCTTCCCATTCCCCTCTCCTAGGGCTCCAACTCTGCTCCACTCTCTTTTAACACACTCTTCCAGCATGACTCTCCTCTCAACTTATGCTTAAGACTTCTTGATCAAGAGTTACAGAAGAGAAAGAGCTAAAAGCAACCACAGAAGGGTCAGGACTTCATTGGCCCATTATTGAGATTTTAGTTAAAGGGGATCCCTGAGTGACTGGTGGGGCATCTCTGTGGTGTTTCATCCTCCGAAGCCAGAGCATGACCATCTCACATACCTGCTGGGGCCACCTCATTATTTATTTCTCCCTCCTGTTGCGTTCGTCAGCCATACCCATCGACACAAAGCCATATTGCATTTCCCAACCCCCAGCATGACTTTCCCCCTCCTGCTTTCCCGTGGGTGTTCTCTTAGGGACAGTATAAATTGCTGCTGACATTTGCATTGAACTGAGCTGGACGTCCAGCTCTTCCCAAACATGAAGCAGATTTCTGAATTTCCTGAGGTGTTTTGAGAGACACCAGCCCTAGCAGTCAATACATGATTTCTATGGTCACCCAGTTCCCTAGTTTTGGGCACCCAAGTTTTCTTGAATGTTGCCAATATGCCTCTCCACATTTCCATTCCAGGCTGGAAGTGGACCTCCAGGACCTGCAGGAGAACGTGGCAGGATTGGTCCCCTGGGAAGGAAGGTATGCCTTTAGGAGCACTGGATAGTCAGCAACTAAAGCTGCTTTGAAAAGCTTTGGGATTTTGCATGGGCTTAAAGAAATACTTAAGATGAACCTCTTAGGCTTGCAGAATGTGGAGAGAAGCAACTCTGTGCTCTGGTTGTCTAATTAGGCTCCCATTTCAGTGAACAGAAAGGCAAAAGTAACTGAGCAACTGAGATTCCCAAGCAATTTTCCTGGGCAGATTCTCAGAAAATGCCCATATGGGAAGGTTTTATCTTTCCTGAAATCACCAAAGGTCCCACTAAAGAGCATACACTTGGCAGCATTTTGGGCTGTGTAGGTCCAGTCATGCCTTTCTGCCACGAGGAGGGCTGCAGACTGCTCTGTGCAAAGAAACCAATGTCGATGGGGTGGGGAAGGCTCAGAGCTGCCTGGAGTCTCAGCACATGCTTTAACAGATGTTCCTCTTTTTAGGGTGAGCCTGGAAACCCTGGACTCAAAGGGCCGAATGGACAGCCAGGCCCACGAGGAGAGATGGTAAGTGTGGCCAAGCCCTCACACCTCTATGGACACTTAAGGAACTTTAAGAAACATTTAAGAGTTTCACAAAGGCCTGTGGCTTCAGTGGGTTCTTTCTATTGATTCTGCTGGACCTGTGGGGTTTAAGTTGTTTACGTTTGACATATAATTTACAAATTAATGACCTTGGCTTTCCAATTTTAGGGTGATGATGGACGAGATGGAATTGGTGGCCCAGGTCCAAAAGGCAGGAAGGTAGGTGTATGCTCATCATTCCCACCTCCTTAACAAGGACAAGGAAGCAGCCAAGACCTCCAATGCAGATGGATGAAGGCATTTTCTAGAACATATTCAAATTACCCTTTCTGTTGTTTCAGGGAGAACGTGGCTTCGTAGGTTATGCAGGGCCAAAGGTAGGTGCAGCCCAAGAGCTGTGCATTCATTTTCCAAGCAATTTTCCATGGGCCTGTGCAGGTTTAGAGCTGCTGTCTGTGGTTTTCCCCTCCTAGGGTGGACCTGGTGACCGTGGTGTTGCTGGAGGCCCCGGCCCCAAAGGAAACAGAGGTCGCAGAGTAAGTTGGACCATGGCACTATCTTTCCCTTCTGCATGACTGCCCTGAAAGGTGGACATATTTTTTCCTCCGAGTGCTCCTGGGAGTCCTCCTTGCAGGTGTTCACGGAGAGGACCTCTCTGCTCTCTCTTTCTAGGGAAATGCAGGACAACCTGGGACACCCGGTCAGAAAGGAGAGATTGGATATCCTGGGCCATCTGTAAGTGTTCATTGTACTGCTGATTGGCTTCATGAAGTGGTGCCTATGGGTGCAAGGGCTTGAAAAATAAGCCCATCACTGTCTGCTGATGATTTCAAGTGGGGGAAATTCCTCTTTATTTGTCTTGGATGTGTCTCTATGAATTTCTAAGTAGCTGTTTATCACTGACAAATATCTACCCTTCCTCAAACAGAAGGAAAAAGTCAAAAGACATGCTCTTACCAAGCATTAGGATTTCCCCATGGCAATATGTCCCTTAAAATTCCTTCTAGGAGATTCTCAGCTCTTTACCATTTACCACCCCACACAGGATATGGTCCATGACCAAATCTGGCTGGCACAAGGCACCCTAGAAAGGCCAAGGTCACCGGGCTTGCTTTGCATGTGAACCTGGAGCATCGTAATGGTCTGGGTTGGAAGGGACCTTGAAGACCATCTAGTTCCAACCTCCCTTTTGGGTCTGGCCTCAACTAGGTTTACTCCTCACATAGAAAAGCCCTTCCCCCTTTTGCTGGAAACACAGCTGGAAACAGACAGGCTTTCCCTTAGCTCTTGCATGACCCGCGGTTCAGTAGTTATTCCGACAGTGTTCATGGGGCACCCTGGAGATCCACATTGCACTGAAGTTCTCTTCATTCTTTGAAACAGGGCCTTAAAGGCGAGAAAGGAGAATCCAGAGATGTAAGTGTGACATAATTTCTCTCTTGTTTTGAAACACCCTTGGGTTGGCTGTGTGACACATCTCTTTCCCCCCCTTTCTTTATTTCCTAAAGCAATGTGCGCTGGTGCGGAACATCAAAGACAAATGCCGTGAGTACCTCAGCGCTTTGCTAAGCCCCTCTCTCCACCCTTATTTGCCCATCATGTTGCAAGAATGGCACTGACCAAGCTGGTTTTTTTCTCTCCATCTTTTCCACAGCTTGCTGCTATGGTAAGTCTCATTCAGGCCTTTAAACCCCAGGGTGGCTGCATGTCACAATTGCTGCTCTCCTCACAAATGAGTGATTTACCCTGGCTGAGGACACTGTCCTTGAATCCTGACAGCTGTTTGAGGCATGGCTTGTTCCCAATGCACATTCCTGACAGGTCCCAAGGAGTGCCCTGTCTTCCCAACCGAGCTGGCCTTCGCTATTGACACCTCCTCAGGCGTCGTGAGGGATGTTTTCAACAGGATGAAGCAAACCGTGCTCAGAGTGGTCAACAACTTAACCATCGCCGAGAGCAACTGTCCCCGGGGGGCACGGGTGGCTCTGGTCACCTACAACAACGAGGTCACCACCGAGATCCGCTTTGCTGACGCCAGGAAGAAATCCAGCCTCCTCCAGCAGATCCAAAACTTCCAGGCAACCCTGACCACGAAGCCACGCAGCCTGGAAACCGCCATGTCCTTTGTGGCCAGGAATACCTTCAAGCGCGCCCGCAGTGGCTTCCTGATGAGGAAGGTGGCTGTCTTCTTCAGCAATGGGGACACGAGAGCATCCCCGCAGCTCAACGATGCCGTGCTGAAGCTCTATGATGCTGGGGTCGTGCCCGTGTTCCTCACCAGCAGGCAGGATGCAGTTCTTATCAGAGCTCTGGAGGTTGGGGTCTTTCACCCTTTCTTTATTTTCTGCTCATGCCCTCGGTCTGGTTTGATGGTGTTGGATGCCACAGGCAATGCTTGGCTTCCACAGGCCTCTCAAGTGTGGAAGAGAGCATTTCTGGCCAAACTCATCCATCCATTTGGAGAGAAACCCTAATTCTGTAATCACCAGGGGACATGCTGGGGAATGCTAGTGAGACTCTCACGAGTCACTCTTTTCCCAGGCCATGGCTCCAGGGTGCCAGGTATGAGATGAAACAGAAGGAAGAGTCTGACAGAAAGGCAAAGGGTGGGAAGGTGGGAGTACATTAGCTTTGCTGGCAGAGGGAGAGTGGACAGGCAGAGATTGAAAGCCATGAGAAAGCCCCAGATGAACTCATTTAGCACTGGTTCAAGTGGTCCCTTTTCTTGGAATTTATGACTCTAAACTGACATCGGAGACCTGAGGCTCCTCCAAAAGGGATCCACTGAGAGCATTGTGCTGAGCTGGGAATCCCTCAGAGTTGTGGATTGCCCTCCCCTCCTCTGAGCTGAGAATAACAGAAGGCAGCATTACTGACTCCGTGTTTTTCTGTTTCCATCTCACTAGATCAACAACACAGCAGTTGGTCATGCCATTGTTCTTCCAACCAGCGGCATTCAGCTGAATGAAACCATTCAGAGGCTCTTGACTTGTCACATTTGTTTGGGTAAAGCATCCAATTTCTCCTCTAGACAGTTCCAAATCCTTCTGGTCACGCAGCAGTCGGTTGTAAGAAGGGAAACCCAGTTGGGAGTCAGCCCTTTTGTTGATGAATACAAGGGATTCTTGGGTTGAGCAGAAAACATTGGCATTGTGAACAAGGTTTGCTGGGCGTTCTCTATTTTGTAAAGAGAAGCTCCTTTTTTGTCTGGTTGCCACTTTTACAGCCCAAATACTGATAGTTAAGTGCTCTAAAACATGGCCTTCTGCCACTTATGACAGAGTGCTTCAGGGATCCCCTTGGACAAAGGAGCAGATAAAAAAGTACTGAACGCATGACTGAATGTGTTGTGTGATAAAAGGACTTTGGCATCAAGCAATGGACCAGTGAATGTCCAGGGCTTGATGGTATTTCATGAGACACAAGAGATGTTTACAGTGATGAGGGAGGGTTGTGTTCAGGTCCTGCAGGTGAAACCCACTGTATTTCTTCCCCAGATGTGTGTGACCCCCATCCCAGCTGCGGTGTAGGTGGCCAGCGACCTGCATTCAGAGACAGAAGGGCAGCCCCCACAGATGTGGACATGGACATAGCCTTTATCCTGGACAGCTCTGAGTCCACCACCCCTCTGCAGTTCAGTGAGATGAGGAAGTACATTTCCCACCTCGTAACAAACCTGGAAATCAGCTCGGAGCCAAAAGTATCCCAGCACCATGCCAGAGTGGCCGTTCTCCAGCAAGCTCCTTACGAACATGAAACCAACTCAAGCTTCCCGCCAGTAAAAATTGAGTTCTCACTAACTGATTATGCATCCAAAGAGAAGATCATTAATTACCTCCACAACCAAATGACCCAGCTCCATGGCACGAGGGCTCTAGGAAATGCAATTGAACACACAGTCGCTCATGTTTTTGAAAGTGCGCCGAGCCCTCGGGATCTAAAAGTCATAGTTCTGATGATGACAGGAAAAGTGAACAAAAAAGAACTTGAGCGCCTGCAGAGGGTTGTCATCAATGCAAAGTGCAAAGGGTACTTCTTTGTTGTCTTGGGCATCGGCAGGAAGGTGAATGCCAAGAATATCTACAGCCTTGCCAGCGAGCCAAACGATGTGTTCTTCAAGCTGGTCGATAAACCAGGAGAGCTCCATGAAGAGCCCTTGCTGCGTTTTGGAACACTGCTGCCATCCTTTATCAGAAGTAAGTGTAACATCCTGCAGCCAAAGTGTCATGGAAGGGGCGACACGTGGCCTCAGAGGGGTTAATCTGAAAGGTTTTGGGCAGCAGGACCCACTGAACTTAGTCTCTTTTTCTATGGTTTGTACTGTTCGGTGCCACTTGGGCTGCTCGTACTTTACCTACCTGAATATGTCCGGGTTTCGTTCGGTTTGGCCTCCCCATCCCATTCCATGTTGATCCATCAAGTGGAGTTTGCACTTCAGTGTGCTTTGCCTTGGTCTCCATGGGCTCACCTGTGGGTTCTGATCTCATCCTGCCTGGCTTGCCTCTCACATAGGTCCTGCTGAGGCCCTTTGCAGCACTTCCTTGGAGCTCCTTGAACACCTAGCAGATCTTTCTTCCCAATTTCCAACCTAACGTCATGTCCAGCAGGCCCTTGGTGGCTCAGGCTGAGATCTGCAGTTGCTGTATGCAAATTGAAGGACTGGATGGATGGGATTGTTTGCTCAGGGATAAATAATTCTGCTGTGTTTGAGATGTGCTGACTGTGCCTCAAAAATTTACATCTCAGCTTAGCTAGAGACCCCAGGCTGGACCTCTAGCTGCCAGAGATCCTAAACACACCCATCCAGCAAGGATAAGAAATGGACCTCTTTTAGGAAAGCTAGTTTTAGCAAAATTCATGAAAATAAGATTAATGGGCTGATATACCACAGATTCAGGAATGTCTTGCACTAAATAGGAAGCAAGCATCTGGAAATAAGTGTTTAGGTTATCTCAGTTTGCTTTTTCCATTTACTGCTTGCAGCAGTCCTAGAAACTTCTAACCCTTGAAAAATAACATTACCTGTGTGTTTTGGAAGTGCCTTGTTATAAGAAATGTGTTTATAAGTTACAGACTCAGGCAAACAGCCTTCTTGTAGTTAAGACCCTCGTGTTTGTAAACTGGAATAACAAATCTCCCATCCCAGGATGTTGCAGTAACCAAACATCAAGCAAGAAGAGAAAAGTTGGTTGCTTTCTTTTTTTACTGAAGAAGAAATATATTTAATATGTTGGTGGTGGGTATCAACCATCCTCAACTCCAGTTTTTAATGTCTCTCTCTGTCTCCAGGTGAATTTGCTTTCTACCTGTCTCCAGAGATAAGGAAACAGTGTGAGTGGTTCCAGAATGGTCAGCAAGCCCAGAGCCAGAGCCCCATGCTCAATGGGCAGAAAGCAGTGTAAGTAATGCTTTGGAGAACAGGATAGAAAAAGCAGCTTCAATGCAAGCAATCCAAAGCAGGATTATTTTTTAATTAATAGAATTCTAATAATATTTTAATTAATTTTACTAGTTCTCTCAGTGCTGTGTCAAAAGAGTAACAGAGATGTCTTACAGAGAAGGTCACGTATAATTTTAAATTTGGCGTAAATTTCCTATTTATATATGTATAAAAATATGAAGGACATACATGCTGACTTTGATCATGTAGGTCAGGATTTCCAGAAATTACTATTAATTTGGGGCTTTCTACTCAAAACATTATTTTCAGAGGCTGGACTGCCCTGGATTATCTGTTATAGAGCATCCATGACAGAATCCATACTAATATTTTCTGAAGAGAAGTGAAAGCTTGTGTCACCAAGACTCACTGGTGGCACAGAGCTGTCATGGCTTGGAGGGTCAAGCCCCTTAAGTCAGGCATGCCACAGATCTCTCTACTGAATTCACCCTTATCACAGAATCACAGTAGAGTTTGGGTTGGAAGGAGCCTTAAAGCCCATCTTGTTCCAACCCCCTGCCTGGGCAGGGACACCTTCCACTAGACCAGGTTGCTCCAAGCCCTTTTCACTCTTCACTGTGGGAAAAGCTAAAGCTGGCAAAGACTCTTGAACTCAGGTGGGTTCTTGCCAATGGTTTCTACATCAGCTCCTTTCTGCTTCCAAAATTCTGCTCAGGTTTGTGGCTCCCAACGCGACCATCAGCCGGACCTTCACTGCCAGCACCACGGCCAGCGCAACCATCAAGCCAGTAGCGGGTGCCCATGCCAGAACCACTCCTGCCAGCGCCACGGCCCAGGGCAGAGGCAGCGAGACCACCCCGGCCAGCTCAGTGGTCCAGGGGAATGCCACGGCCCAGGGAGCAGCAGGTGCCACCGCCCACGCCAAAGCCAGCGGCCGGGCCGCCACCAACGCCACGGCCACCGCAGCTGGTGGCAGGAGGAGACACAGTGGTATGTGAACAGCTCTCCCCATGTGGGCAGTGCCTCCCTCTAGGCTGAAACACAGCAGGTTGTGGCTCCTCTTGCCCCCTGAGAGGATTATTCCTGTGGGAAATATCACCCAGAGCCCAAATTTCGGTTTTAGGTGTAAACCTGGCAATCGATGCTGGGGCGTTGTCAACTTGTGTTAAGAATTTTGTGCAAAAATGGGTGGGGGACAGGCTGTCCCTAGGCAAAACACAAGCAGGAACAATCCATCCAGCTACAGAGAACTTCTCTTTCTAGTGTGGCTCATTTGTTTCCATTATTTCCTCGTAGCATCATCCCTTGGCCAAGTTTTGCTGTTTATGGTGATTCATATAATGGCAATGTTTGAATTCTCAGCTAATAGGAACAGTTAGTTCATCACTGGATCAGTGTGGGGACCTAATTGGGAATGCCAAGCCTCTTTCATGTGAGCACAGTTCATACAAAGGAGATTTCCCAGGTATTTTTGCAAGGGGGTGCAGGCAGATCTGGGCTAGCTGAGCAAGGATCTGAGAATGCGTCCAAGCACAGAGATGCTCATCCAGTCACTGATGGCAAGTCCCTGAATAAATAATAAATAAAAAGCAATAAATACAAGCAATCAGCTTTTGCAAGGCTAATACTTTCATCAGCTTGAGGGGAATAAACTTTTCTGGGTATTTCTGCTCCACCAGTGCTTTAAGCAGTGTTTATAAAGGTCTCATCCAGTACTATGCCAGAGCAGGAAAACCTTTCCATAATAACTTCTTTGACCTGTTAAGGTTATGTTAAGGTTAGCATCCCTGGAAGTGTTCAAAACCAGGTTGGATAGGGCTTGGAGCAGCCTGGGATAGTGGAAGGTATCCCTGCCCATGGTGGGGGGTTGGAATGAGAGGGGCTTTAAGGTCCCTCCCAACCCAAACCAGTCTGTGATTTTATGTTCACTCTTAAGCAGGCTTGGCTTGAAGGTCTTCAGCAGCTCAGTGAATCCATTGCACCCTAGAGAAGGATCTGACTGGGCACTTTTACAGTTGTTGGGAAAGTGCTGGGAATTTCAAGCTGTGAGAATCTTGTAAAAGAAAAAATAAAAAGAAAAGGCTAGATTTTCTAGATTGCAACAGATTATTAAATATAAATAAACCACTTGGTGAAATCATCTGGCCTATGGCAAACAAAGCCTCCTGTGCAGTGGCATCTGAGACAATCAAGTCCCAACCTGGCTTGCACTTGCCATGGAAAGAAGATTCTGCAGCACCAAGGTACTTTTTCCTTGGGATCTTTCCCTCTTCATTCACTGCTTGGTGTCCCTTCTGATTCTGCCCTGCAGCAAAGACCCACGACATCCAGATCACAGATGTCACCGAGAGCAGTGCCAGGCTGCGCTGGGCCAGCCCCGAGCCGCACAACACCTTTGATGTCACTGTCACCTTGGCACACGACCACTCCCTCGTGCAGAGGCAGAACCTGACTGGCACCGAGCACGTCATCCGAGGGCTCAGGAGTGGGCAAAAATACATCGTCGTCATCACCGGCTACCAGAAATCCCAGCCCAAAGTAACCTACACAGCATCATTCAGCACGAGTAAGTGACTCTTAAAAGCCTGTGGACATTTGTTTTTTCATTAAGCAGATACAAAAAGCAGGAAGGAGGAAAAAAAAAGGGATCGGGAATCAGTTGGTACCAACAATCCCAGCCCTGGCTGTGCTCAGTTGTGTCACTTCATGTCTGCCACCCTGTGGATCAGCAGCAGGGTATGAGATGTGGCAAATGTGTTTCTTTGAAAAGTGGGAGTTACACTTTAGTGGGGTTAAATCCTCACAGAATGTAGGATAATTAAAGGCAGTGCCAGGGTGGAGTTCGTGACGTGCTGTGGGGTTTGTACATTGGTGCAAAAGGTCTTGGTGGGGGTTCAGCCTGCACTACTGCAATTAGTAATGAATCAAACTGGTAAACTCAGTCCAGGCCGATTTCAAAATAAGCAAGAAAAGCTTCTTCTCTGATCGCCATTTCCATAGCTACTGATCTGCTTCCCATGCTATCCAGAAAAACCCACAGAGAAGAGATGAAATGGAGGCTTTAATCCCTTGGGCATCCAAGCTCCGTGTGTGCAGATCCAACGTGAACCTCAGCAAACCCTCTGGCATGGCTAAAAGTTGCTGTCTAAGCCACAGCCAGTTTTCTTTAATACAGTTGGCACAGAGGTGACTTGGCTTCGTGGTGTCAAGTTTGTGCTGGTCCTGCCAGTGCCGGGTCTGGCTTCCTCTGGCACTTCTGAGACAATTCCAGTGCCCATGGAGAGCCTTTCCTCTGGCTTCAGTGGGTTTGGACCAGTCTCTTACCTTCACAAGCAATAAACATGCCCACAAAAATGTTGAGAAAATACATCAGTGGGTGAAAGTAACATTTGCATGTGCTAAATTGGAGCTCCCAATGCCCAGGGAAGCTGCTTTTCCCATAGAATAAATCTTCAATGGGAACAGACTGAGTAGGCAGTGGTGACAAGCTGTGACCTGGACACTGAATAGGATTGTCCCCCTTACCCACACCCAAATCATACGCTAAAGAAAAGCAAATCCAGCCTTTCCTGTGGCTGCAGCCCCCTCCTGCCCTCCAGCCCCATGGAATTTTTTCACCTGTGACAATCCTCCCCGTAGTTCGTAGAGGGATGTGAGGCCTGATGGGAGGAGTGTGGTCCAAGAGAGCCCTTTAGGGAACAAGAGAGTATGGATCCCTCATGGACTGGCTCCCCTGGGGGATGCCATTTTAATTCTGCCATCTCTAAGGCCAGGAGATCAAAGCTGAACTGGCTTCAGAGAGGCCACATCCAGCTCCTGAGCCCCTGCTCTGTTGACGCTGTGGGGTGAGTGGGAGCCATCCAAAGCAGTCACATGGGGCCCTGAGGATGCTCCTCTGTGGCAACCCCCAAGGATGAGCCCAAGCAGAGCCACTGGCTGGGGACAGAAGGCAATGCCATCCTGGCACGGCCAGGCCATTGGGGATTACTCATCCCGTCAGCTGCCTCCAATAAGCGTTTCTCAGATGTGTGTGCTGGGCTAAACAGATCCAGATGTGGCTCCTGCGCTGCAGCTGGGGCAGGGAGTTTGTTTATGACTGCACTGAGGGTGCTGCTGATGATGCCCTTCCCCTTGACTGACCCTCTGCCTCTCCTCCACAGAGACCCCGGCGCAGCCCCAGGTGTCCCTGGCCAACATGATGCTCAACACTGAGCCACTGGAAGGGCCTGAGAGCGGTGAGTGTGGGCCATGGGGGGAGTGCTGGGCTGGGGGCTCTCACAGTCCCACCAAGACCAAAGGATTTGCAAGGCCTTGGCTTTGCAGAGCCAACTGATCATGGCCTTGATGATATCCTTGGTCACAGGGGTCTGAGCCCTGCATTGGGGTCTCTGCCCCATGAGGGATCCAGAACCCCTGAAGCTGCTCTGGTCTTCCTGGGGAACTCAAACCAGATGCTGTTTCCATCATAAGGATGGGAGACAAGCCACAACCCAAGCACTGGCCACTCTTCAGGGACAAGCTGTGCCCCATGTCCTTCCAACAGATGTAGGTATGGATGCAGAACATCACCTGATGCTTCCTTGCTCCCTCTCTCCCCATTTGGGGCAAAACCCAGGTCTTGGCTCCTTGCTTTAACACACAGCTCCCAACAAGTGCTTGGCCAGGCTGGACGGGGCTTGGAGCACCCTGATCTAGTGGAAGGCCCTGCTCTGTGGTTGACCCCGTGTTAATAACCCATAATCACCGTAGCTGTTCATACGTCATTTCATTGCTTTGGGTGACATCAAGCACATCACATCGCTGCTGTCACACTCAGTGGTACCACCAATGTCACAACCCCTTCTCCAAGGACCTGGAAGGGCTCTCAGCCTTCATCAAGCAGCACAGCCACTGCAGGCACACCAACAATGGATCTGCCATCCAAAACTCATCCCTGAACCATTGCTCCCACGTTTTCCTTTAAACATTTTGCTTGCACTGTGACTCATTTTCTTCACAAAGCGGTCTGAGAGCACAGGGAAATGCTGCTGCTCAGTGTGTTCAGCCAGGAGCTGTGGAGCTGCTGTTGAGCTCTGGCTGCTGGTGTTGAGTGGGATGAGCATGGATCTCATTCATGCCTGGCTGGTGGCACCAGTGGAGCTTTGTGCAGCAGAGGGGCCAAGGGCTTGTGCTGGACCAACTCATTTCTCCTTCCTGCATGACCCATCATCCTTCCCTTCCCATGTGCTCCCGCTCATTTGGCCCCTCTCCCTGGCACTGACATCCCCTCAGAAGCGTTGCTCCCACCAGGTGACAAATACCCTGTGGCTTTGTTTAACCCCTTGTTTAACCCCTTGGCACCAGTCCTTGGGAAACCTTGGAGCAGACTTCTCCTGCTCCAAGGAAAATGGATGTGCTGTGTGCTTGCTCTGCACTTCCACACAGACCTCTCCATCTCAGCTCCTCTTGCTGACCCACTTGCAGCAAACGCCTCTGCCCGAGGATTTATGGCAGCCAGGAATTTGTGGGGAGCATTCCCCAAGGGTGCTAATCTGAAGGTTTTCAACAGGATAAAGGCACTAAAGAGAGCAGGGGATTGGGGATGGGTTTAGCTAAGCCTTCTCTAGTTCATGGGAGAGACCCAGGTGTAAATCTTCCGAGAGACCTTGGAGGAAAGCCCTCATTCTGCCCTCCTTGTGTAGGTAAAATAGCATGGATGGCCCAGCATAGCTAATAAAAACTCTGGGATTTGGACCTAAATTATCATTTTTGGGGCAGGAATGGGACATACATTTAAATCTTCATTGAGCCTTCACGTACACCAGGTGCAACTTGGAGATAAACACACGTTTTGGAGATAAACACACTTAAGGATTAGGAGTTACTGCCAAGACAAACAGCTTTGAAAATACAAGGGGGGGATTTGTGTGAGGGCTCAGTCTTGAGTGCACCAGTGGGGAGTAAGGGGCTCCCATTATGTTGCTCCAAGTATTTGGGGCTTGGATCTGTGACAAAACCAAGAGCAAGGAGAGATAAGCTGGAGGCTGGGAAAGGTTTGCATCCAGCAAGACAAAACACATGAGAGGGAAATGCCACCAGTCCTGAACCAGGCTTTATTTTCCCTTTTTTTTCTTTTCAATCTCTTTGCTTTTTCAGCTTTTAACCCTCTCAGAGTCACTTAACCTTTGCACCTTTTGCCATGCAGATTGGCCAGACCCTTGCTTGCTGGACTTTGACATGGGCATGCAGTGCAAGGACTATCAGATTGTGTGGTTCTTTGACTCCAAACACAAGTTCTGCAGCCAGGGTTGGTATGGTGGCTGTGGAGGTAATGCCAATAGATTTGAGACCGAAGCTGAGTGCAATAACAAATGCTTAAAGCCATGTAAGTACCCCATGAGGATTCACCCTTTTGCATTTTATCCTATTGTCAAATGATGTTTGGATCGCAGAGAAAACACCGTGTAAAACCCAAACCCATGCGCTTTTTCCTCCTCCAGCAGCAGCTGAGAAAGCCATGCAGCAGCCACCCCTTGAGAAAAGATTCTCATCAGGTAACACCCCCCAACAAGTATTAATCATCACAAACCGACCAAACCCATTCTTTCACCTTGACCATTTCACAGCATGCATCCAAGCCTGTCCAACCCCAGATCGAAAGTAGTACAGACTTAGTTTTTCACTTGCTCCTTCACACGACCATGCCCTTCCATCTGCTTTGCATGAGCAAGTCACTTTGCATGTGTGTTGTCCCACCAGGACGTGCTGTGTTGGCACAACCTAAGTGGCAAAACTCACTGGATTTCATCAGAGACCTGGAGTTGCTGAACTGGAGCGTGGTGCAGTCCCAAACCAGTTTGTGTTATCTCTGTGAGACCAAAAAGTACCACCACTCTGCTGAAATACAGAGAATTCCCAACATTTCACTGCCTGTAACCAAAACACCTGGTGGAAGGTGACTCCACAGGGCTCGGGTATTGCATGGAGATGTTTTCCTTCATCACCAAAAGATAAAAGTCAAGGTTGAGGGAGGAGCCCGCCAGAAAATGGCAATGCCCTCCTCTCCTGAAGGAGTTTCTGAGGTTAAGGGGTTGTGTTTGCAAACCTCTTCAAGACCTGGGAAGGGAGAAGAGGCTTGAAATCACCTGCATTGGTTCAGCAAGGGGTTGAGATGGGAACAGAGCCCAGCAAATCCTCCTTGTCAGAGCAGCCTCGCCCTCCCAGGGGGAGTTTCAGGGCCCTTTGTGGAGCTGGGAGGGAAACCAAGGAGTGAAGACACCCCTGGCATCTAAAGGCAGGGCTTCAGTCCTTGCAGGGGCATGACAGGGTTTGAAAAGGCAAATTACAGACCCTTCCACCTCATTTGACTTCCTTGGGTTTATTTTAGGATCCTTGAATTACACTTGGGAATTTTTGTCACTGGCAGCCCAGCAAAGATGTGGAGGCAAGGAGGAGGCGGCCACCACCAGCCAGAGATGTCTGGGGTGGCAAAAGGTGCCTTGGGGATGCAAATGGGCACCATGGATCCTCTGGCCATAGTTTGAGGATTTAGCAGCTGGAGGAACCTGTAGCTTCACTCCAGAGCAGGATTCCACCCTCAGAGAGCAGGGAAGCCTCCCTGATGAGGTTTTCTCTGGAGGACACGTGTTTCTGCCAGCCCTGTCCCACAGGCCAGGCCCTTCTGATCATTGTCACATGCCTTGATGATGTTTCCAGCAACTGTTGCTGAGGCTAAAGTGATATTTCATCAACTTGGCACCGCTCTGCCCTGGGCACAGAGCCAAGAAAAGCAGCTGAGGGGCCCTGGAGGGATGCTCAGGTCTCTGCCCGCCGTGCTCTGCTCACTTTATTCCCTTTTCATTTTCTGCAAAGCCAGAGCTTGAACCCACATGGGAAATAGACACACGAGTTAATTCAGCTCAGCTTTTAAGGTGCTGGGTGGTGGCTCAGGCTCTGGGTTCAGCCCACAGCAGGTGCAACACTGAGAAATGAGTTGAGCTCCCAAACCTTAAAGCACTTCGGGTGCAAAATATGCACCAGACCCACTTCCCTTTGAAGCTTTTTGAATGCTGTGATCCCCTTTAATTATTGACCTTTTATATCTATTTTTCATGTGTAGATGTGGAACTTGAGGTATGGTTTAGTGGTGAGCTTGGCAGTGTGGGAGTAATGGTTGGGCTCAAGGGTCTTAGAGGGCTTTTCCAACCTTAATGATTCTGTGGTTCTATTTTTTTATTGTTATTCATTTTTTTTTTACCATGACAAAAGTAACTGTTAAGTGTAACTGAGGAGCCCAGGCACATTTTCTCCATGGGATGAATTAAAACTCCGACTCTCCCCATCTTTTGAACCTGCCACAGCTTAAAACACTTTTTAACTCCCTAGTTCTTGCTCTCCGTCAATTCTTGGAAATTTTTGGATAAACTTTAGTTTAATTTCAGGCTGAAAGAGGGGAAAATTAGGTCATATTTGCAAAAGAAATTCTTCTGTTTTGATTCCGTTTTGGATTTGATTCCTATGCAGGGCTTGGGGTAGAGTCATTCCTGTGTTCACATCTGCTGAATTTCAGTGTTTTGGAAGGTGGGGAAGATGGGAGATGGACTTTGGAAAAAGAAAATCTGAATATAAAAAAGGCAAAGAGCCTGCCTAAGGTGTGGGGAAGCTTTTGGCTGTAAGAGCCCAAAAGCAAAGCTGAACTGGAAGGTCAGTACTGATTTCTGATTCCCCCGTCTCTGTGGTGTTTATGCCGTGCTGAGCAGAGGAGGCACGAGCTCCTTCTGCATCCCCGTGTGAGGGGAGGTTTGTGACCTGATGGTAAATCAGTGGCTAACATTGGATATGTTTTAATTTTATTTTTTAAAAGTTATTTGGCATTTTCGTTTTGCCACATCCAAGAGCTTTGTTATTTTGTTCCCTGCTCACCCAGCAAGGGATGCAAGATGCTGTGGGCAGCATGTGGTACACCCAGGAGCTCCTTCACATGGAAGATTTCTCTTGTCAGAGGAAGTCAGTCATTTCAGTGGGAAAATGATAGTGCCAATACTTCTTCCCTTGCAGCCCAGCCATTTCCTACAGATCCAAGGGATTTGCAGACAACCACTGCCATGCAACACTCCCCGTTCATCACTCCTGGATGCACGGCAGCAACACAAAAGAGGACTTGTGCACCAGGGCTGGTGACCTCCAGGGAAAGAGCTTCTCCTTGCAAAGAAAGGGATGGGATTTAGCCACAGGAGATGTGCACAGTCTGTGCTGTGGATGCCCTTTCTGAGCTTGCATTCCAGCCCTGCCCTGCAGATACACTCAGAAAAGGCTGTGCTTCACCCCATAGTGCTACTGACCACTGTTGCTCCTGCTTTTTTCCACAGTCATGGATATCTGCCGGCTGCAGAAGGACGAGGGCACCTGCAGGAACTTCGTGCTGAAGTGGTACTACGACCCTGAGACCAAGAGCTGCGCCCGCTTCTGGTACGGCGGCTGCGGCGGCAACGAGAACAGGTTCAACACGCAGAAAGAATGTGAAAAACTCTGCATCCCTGGTAAGAGGCACTCGGCCAAATCCCTGGCATTCCCACGCTGCTGCATGGGGTTGGACTCCTCAGCAAGCCCTGGCATTTGCCCCATTTCTCTTCCCTCAATATTCTGCATCGAAACCTTATTTATCCCCTCTTTGTCCGCCAGGTACCATCAACCCCGGCGTGGTGACGACGATAGGGACATAGAGCCAGGGGCTGGCCAACACTTACCTCTGAGACAGCATCACCTTTGCCACCTTGCCCCTATAGAAGCTAAGGGTATAGACGACCTTGCACTGTAATATTTCATGCTTTTAACTCCCAAGCAAACCCCGAGGAGAGGGTTTTGCTGCATGACCTATCAATATGGTGCTAAACTGTTTGTGGACTGAGTGCTACACGTGCCCAGGTTATATTGTATAGCTTCAATGTTGCCAAATATTTACCTAAGTGCAGATTGTTGTTGTCTCTCAACATGTCTCTAAATTAGCCTTTTTTTCCCCCAATTCTGGCAGTCTGCCTATCTAAGGCACTATAAAAATGAGTCAAAAAAAAAGAATCATAATAATTTCACTGCAACTTGTTACCTGCTTGCTTTTATCCTTCTCATAACTGAGCGTAACTTTACAGGGGAAGCCTTTGTGTAAGAGAGTGGCTGATTCTGATAAACAAGTGGTTCCATTTTCACTCTTCCTCTTTTATTTTTATGTTTTTCCCCCTTTTGCTGGATTAGATCTCAGACTAGATCTCTCATATGCATTTGTACCACACGTGGCCAACCGAACTAGCAAGGAAAAGGAAGCAAAGTTTCCGAATGCAAATGCACTGCTGGGACCAAGGCCTCAGTTAACAAATCTTTAAATTGTGGTGTAGGGTGCCTCTGGCACTCTTCTGATGTTGTATGTTTTATAAGATACAAAGCAAAGCAATCTGGGGAGGGGGGAGCAGCGGGAGGGAGGGGGATTTTATTTTTATTGTGGATTCTGTGTCAGGAAGTCTATACAAAGAACTTTTAAATAAAGTCTAATGGAGGTTTTGAGAAACTCGTGGGTTTGTCTTTGTTAAAGCCACCCTGGGTATCAATGGGGTCATTTTCCAGGGTCTGGAAAGCAATTATTTGGTGGGGGGGATGAATCCCACTGTGCCTCAAAGGGAGGATGGATGTAGTATGGGTGTTCAGGGGGACAGCACTGAGAGGCTGCTGGCAACCTGGAGATTTCCAGCTTGGAAAAATGTGGAGACAGAGATGCCTCAGTTGTGAAATCTCCATCCTGAAGGAATTTAAACTCAGCTGGACATGGCATGGAGCAACTTGGCCTCAGCCAGCCCTGGGTGTCCCTTCCAACCTGTGTGACTCAGTGACCCCATAAGTATTTTCATCTGTCTCCTTCGCTTTCCATAGCCATGATTTTTACCCTCCCTGTCCTTCTCTGAGCTCACCCAAGGAAGCTAAAATTCCCAGAAACAGTGCACATTTCCCTGCCCCTTCAAAAATCCCCCCTGAAAGCACAAAGCAGATGGAAGTGGGTACCCTAGGGCAGAGGGAAGCTCTGGGCTGTGGGGCTGATGTCCTCAGTTTCCCTGAGCCTATGTTGTTTTATACAGGCAGGGCTTGAAAACACTTCCCATGGCCTGCTGGAGGTGCCTGGAAGGAAGAATGGAGCCTTGCAGGCACATGCCATGGAGAGGGAAGCTGGAACAGCAAAAGCAGGGCAGGACCACAGGGACAGGGCTTTGACTTCTGGAGAACTGGGTTGCATTGGTTAAATCTTGGAAAGGAGACCCTTGCGACTCAGGGCTTATCCAGGTGGTCTTCCATGGGTCAGGGTGGGACTGGCACGAGGAGAAGACAACCTGGTGCTGTCCTGCTCCTTTCTGAAGCCCTTCGAGCAGGTCCCCAAGGGCCATGACAGGAGACGTTGCACGTGTGTTGCACACACAACAACGATGCCTTTGGAAGCAGCTCCCAGGAGGAGGATTTGCCCTCCAAAACACCATTTGCAAGAATAAATGCAGCTGGTCTGACACCTCGGGCTCCCTGGTCAGTGCTGCACATGATCCACAGGGTTCCAAGGGCCTCACCCCGACTTGTCCAGGGCGCAAGAAGAGCTCGCAGGGCTGCTCTGGGCTTTGTCCTCCTGAGGGTTTACAGTTCAGGCATCCCATTCTTGGCACGAGGAGCATCCCAGATCCCAAAACTTCCCGTCAGCACCTAGCCACTTGCACGAGAACAGGGTACAGCTCGGCTGGGGATGAGCCAAGCCGTGGCAGCTGAGCTGGGGAAGCTGCGCTGTTTATTTGGCACCTTACCCAAGGCTTCATTAAAAAAGGGGGAAATGGGTAANAGCACGGGAGCGGTTTTCCCCAATGCCTGCGCCGCCTCCGTTTCTCGGGAAAGCTGCTTTCCACGGCCCGTGCAGCCCTCCAGGATGCCAGGGCGCAGCCCGGGCTTTCGCAGCGCGCCGGGAGGAGAAGGAAGCTCGGGAAGGGGCCCCTCATCTCCCCCTCATCCCCCCCTCATCCCCCGCTCATCCCCTCCCATCCCCGGGGCGTTGCGGGCGCCTCCCGAGCCTTTTAAGGAAGCGCGCTACGGCCCGGGCCCGCGGCCAGCGGCCACGAGGGGCTGCACATGGAAGTCATCTACAGCTGGGAGCACATCTGCCAGCGTGGCTGCGGGACCAGACCGGGAGTAAAAATAGCCCAGCCTGGCCCGAGCCACGCGCTCTGCTCCCGGCTGCCGGGGGGGAGCCCCGAGATCCATGCCCTGCTGCTTTTGGGGTGGCCTCAGACCCCCCTTTAAGCAGGATTTCTTCCGTAGACATCACCTCCTGCATCAAAAATGCCCCTGGCTTTGCTTCAAAAGGTACTGCCTCAGTGTTACACCCCTGCCCAGGAGGGGGACTGCAACGCCATAAAAGCCCGACTCCAGCCTAGAATTTCCCCTCAAGCCGAGGGCACATTGTGAAGTAAAAGAGTGTCATCGGAATTGCTCTAAATCTCAGGAGTTTTCCAGCATCGGGTCAGGGAAACCTTCACAGGGCTGATGTAGGTTGAGGTGACCCTGCCTCGGGGACCTGCATGAAGTCCAAGTGAACCTTGAATGGAATGCTTTGTCTTCAAATCTGAGTGCTCATTCTGTCCCAATCAAAGAACCACAGACTGGTCTGGGTTGGAAGGGACCTTAAATCTCATCTCATCCCACCCCCTGCCATGGGCAGGGACACCTTCCACTATCCCAGGTTGCTCCAAGCCCTGTCCAGCCTGGCCTTGGACACTTCCAGGGATGGGGCAGCCACAGCTTCTCTGGGCACCCTGTGCCAGCGCCTCTCCACCCTCACAGGGAAACGTTTCTTCCTAATATCAAATCTAAACCTACTCTCTTTCAGTTTAAATTCATTCCCCCTCGTCCTGTCACTACATCTTTCTTGAATTCTCCCTCCAGGTCCTGAAGGGAGATGGGTGAGGTACAATCAGCAGAGCCACCAGCCTTTATTTTACCAGGGACCTTCCTCATGGAGTATTTCCAAGTCAGGCTGCCCAGAAGAAGCCACGAGATCCTACACCCCCTCCTGCATCCACAACTCCTCCTTAAAGAGTGATAGTGGAGTCCCTGGGACAAACTATTACAAATAGTCACTCTCAAATCTCACTTTCTCCAGTTGAAATCCAGAGGGGTTTGGGTGACTCTGCTCCCCTTGGAGGCCAGGGAGCTATGAGCCTGCGGGTGAGAACTCCAGGGTTCAATACCAGAGGACAGACATAGCCTCTTATGGTACCAGTGGGGTCAAAAAAATGAAGAGCAGGATGTGTCCTAGACTTAAACATTGAAGCCAGTCCCTTAAATTTAGGACAGCATCAGCATTTAATGCTTGGTTAGCTTCCTTCAGTGCTGCAGCTTTGCATTTAACCACAGCCTTCTTGGGAGACCTTTTCAAGGAGAGGCAAAGTGGCTCTGACACATTTTATTAGCCAGTATTAAATTTATTACATCAGTAAAAGAAGCCAATCTAGAAGTCTATAGATGTTCACAGGTACCTGCCCAGATCCTTCCTGGGCTTTCCAGCAATGCCCTACACAGCCAGTGTTGACATTCCAAGGTCGGGAGTTCAAGGAAAAGGACATCTTCCATGTCGGGCATTCCTGGATATTAGGACTGTATCCAAGTGCTTCAGCAGAGATGCAGATAAACTTGGAGCAGCTGAGCCTGCAGCAAGGGATCTTCGGATAACTGGGACTGAAGCGTGGGCATTTCCTTGGCCGGGGGTCTTCAGCTTGCGGGATGGAAATACCACAACTCCCAACCCCAAAATCATTAAACCTTGGAGTAAGATGGAGATGATAGGCTGGGAGAAGGGGATTTGGAAGATCCATATTTTTTTCTAGGTGCTCAGTTGCTCTCTGCCCATGTTTTATAGCCCCATAAGCTCCTCGGGGCAGGGTGGTTGCTCCTGGGGAGCAGCACCTGACAGGGAGCTCACTGCAAGCAAGCGCCACACCCGTGAGCTCAGCTGAGCATCCTGGGTGGCTTTAAATCCCAAAGCTCCAATCCATGATAACTTTAAACTTCTCAGGCCTTGCCCAGAGGCCGGGGATCACTCAAGATGGCAGCAGGCAGCTCTTTGGAAGCGCAGCCATCCCAAAAGCAAACCCCACGGCTCAGTGGGACGTGGCGGGATAAACAGCCCCAGCAAGAGCCGGGAGTGCGCTCCAGCTGCGGGATGATTTATGAGACGGCAGGAGCGGGGATTCTTTTTTTTTTTTTTTGGTCAAACAGAGCAGATCCGAACCAGATGTGTAACCTTTATCTCCACTGCTGCGGAGAGAGACGGGGGAGCAGACAGGGGAGAGGGAAAGACGTTTGAGTTTCCATGAGCGGCCGCTCCGCTGCCTCCCTCCAAAGCCAGCTCATGAAGAAAAATGAGCCCCAGCAGCCAGGAAACTTCGCTGTGCTGAACTCCGTGTTTTGTTTCTCCCTCCGTTGCCGCGGCGACCGCGCCGAAATAAAAGCGCGGCCGGCTGCGATGACCTCACCGTGCTGCTCCATAAAACCTGATATTATAGAGATATAGCCCGGGCAGGGGGATGAGGATGAGCCTTTTGCTGTGCTCCCCGGGGCTGGGAAGGGCAGCAGAATCAGACACCCATTTTTTGGGGATTTTTCCCACCCAGGCAGCAAGATGCAAGGGGGAAGGATGTGGGGGAGCAATGGGTGCTGCCTGGTGATCCCAGGGCCACCTGTGAGGAAAAGCTTTTGGGAAGGCTCTGCTGAGGGATAACCATGAAATGGGGAGTGCTGTGTCCAGCCCTGGGGTCCCCAGGACAGGAAGGACATGGAGCTGTTGGAGCCAGTCCAGAGGAGGCCACAGAGATGATCGGAGGGATGGAGCAGCTCTGCTGTGAGGAAAGGCTGAGAGAATTGGGATTGTTCAGCCTGGAGGAGGCTTTGGAGGGACCTAATTGTGGCCTTCCAGTGCCTGAAGGAGCTGACAAGATATAAGGAGAGAGAGACTGTTTACAAGGATGTGGAGTGACAGGACAAGGGGGAATGGCTTCAAATTGACATGAATCAGTTCAAACTGAAAGATTTAGATTAGATATTAGGAAGAAATTCTTCCCTGTGAGGGTGCTGAGGCCCTGGCACAGGTTGCCCAGAGAAGCTGTGGCTGCTCCATCCCTGGAAGTGTCCAAGACCATGCTGGACAGGGCTTGGAGCAACCTGGGATAGTGGAAGGTGTCCCTGCCCATGGCAGGGGGGGGAACGGGATGGTCTTTAGGGTTCCTTCCAACCCAAACCATTCTAGAGTTCTATGATTCTGTGATTTCCAAACTTGTAGCTCCATGCCTTGCAGCCAGGGAAGCGCTCCATGAATAACATCCAGCTCTCACTCACCAAAAATTAGCTTCCAAACCTGGGGTGAAAGCACCCCAACATGCTGCTGGGCATCTCATCAGAAATGGACCGTTCTAGTGGGCAAAGGCCAAATAAGCCATCACTCTTGAGAAAAGGCAGAAATTATTTAAGTGCATGTGAGTTAATCTATATATTTTATATTTATAGTTTATAAATGGGCTCTGCAAGATGGTGGTCAATGATCTGAAGTGGAACTGAAAGGCCTGAAAAAAAAAAAAAAGAGGTTGTTAGGGACAGAATCAGTAGTTTGTTATTTCTAAAATACTCCTCTGGCTTTCCAGCAGTGATTAACTCAGCAGATGGGGAGGTGGCATTGGAGGTTAATGAAAAAAAATGAGCATTGCGTTAGATTGACTAGAATATTGCAGAGGCCATGACACAGCCTTTGGAAATAAGTGGAGCACCGTGGCTGCTCCTCTCTAGGATTTGGACTCTGGGCTCCCCTGCTCCAGCCCTCAGGACATCCTTCCATTTACTGATGGTGACAGCATTGCCACTCACTGGCCAGCAGCTGAAAGTTTAAACCAGTGCCATTTGGAAAGGCAAGTTCAATACCCTCACTCACTGCTCACACATTTATCCCTGGAATCCTGGTGATTTTGGGGGCGGGGATGGTTTTCTAAGTAAAAAGTTTTAAAAGAGGAGTTTTGCGGCAGGAGGGTTACATACAGCAAGCCTGACTTTTCCCACAGCTCCACAGATCTCATGGCATTGCATTTTGCCCCAGTTCACTTTGTTTCAAAGCTGCTAGAAAGGGGAAATTATGTCGGAAAAGCCAAAATCCTGCCCTGGGTGCTGGGGTCCTTGCACGGCTTGCTGGGTGAAATATCCAGATCCCTGGATTACCAGTGTTTGGAGTTAGGCAGGGCTGGATTTTGGATTAAACACCTGACATCTTGACACACAGCAAGAAGTAGGAGATCCAGCAGCCTTTTCCAAAATAACCACTCAAAATCCCTACCTGCATCATAATTCTCCTTTTTTACATGCTTTCTCATCTTCCATCCCTTTTCCTTGGGTTTAAAAAGCAGCTCAGCTCTGTAATGAATGCAGGTGGCCCCAGACTGTCAGGGGCATTACATTTAATGCTATTTCTCCCTCAGGATGGATTATGGAATGCTATTTCTCCCCCAGGATGGAAGCAGCCATGGAAAGAAGGCAGAAGGGTACCTCCAGAGCAGCCTGGAAGCTGTACCCCCTCTTCCTACCTTCAAAGCTTGCAGGTTGTAGGTGTCAATCTGGGATTAAAAGCAGCAAATTGGCCAATGGGAAACCTAAAATGGAAATGTTGCCTTGAAAAACCACAGTGGACAAGCCCACCAGGTGTCTGAGAGCAGCCACAGCTTGTCACACAGGAGTATGACACAGACTGAGCAAGGAGAATTAGAATTCTCTGCCCATTGTGGGACTATTTCTTGATGGTGGCCAAGTCAGAGCATCCTCCCTAGGCAGCCCAAGGAGCCCCTTTTTGCCCTGCTCCCAGCAGGACAGGGCAGGTGAGCGGGGTTTAACACCCAAGTGCAAAAGCCTTGTTAAGTGCTAGAAAAATAGCGGCAGCTGGGAAGAGCTTAACAAGAGCTGGAGTGCTTGGGATTAAAGCCAGCTCCATCCTGGAAGTGGGAGGTGAGAAAGGAGGCCAGGTATGATGGCTGTGCAGGGCATGGGCCTGCAGGGATGGGGTTAATCCCAGATTAAACAGCCTGGTGAGGAGATTGAGGTCAGACCTCACCGGGGGCTGCAGCTCCTCCTGAGGCACAGCTTCCATCTCCCATCTCTGCTCCCTGGGACAGAGACAGGATCCAGGGAACAGCTGGAGCTGTCAGGGCAGGGTTAGGTTGGATGTCAGGAAAAAGTTCTTCCCCCAGAGGGTGCTGGGCACTGCCCAGGCTCCCCAGGGAATGGGCACAGCCCCGAGGCTGCCAGAGCTCCAGGAGCGTTTGGACACCACTCTCAGGGATGCACAGGTTGGGATTGGTGGGGTGTCTGTGCAGGGCCAGGGGTTGGACTCCACGATCCCTGTGGGTCCTTTCATCTCTGGATAATCCCTGATTTGATGATTCTGACTTGAGGGTTACCTCCCAATTTTAGCATTTTCCCCCTCAATCTGACCAAAGCCACATCTGCCCCATTTTCCTCCCCCAGCTGCCTTGGGAAGGGGTGTGGGCACAGGGAAAGGGATGGTGACCCTTTCAGCCAGGGCTTGCAGCTCCCCGTCCCTTTGGGAACCAGCAACCATCACCTGCACACCCGCACTTAACACTCCAGAAGGTCTTTTTCCACTTTTCCATGGCTTTTTTAACCCCTCCATTTGACCCCTCTCCGTTTAAAGCCCCAGTTCTGCCCGAGGCATTTGAGCATTGCTGGATTGGGAAGACTGAAAACTGCTCATCCTTTCCTCCCCTCCTCTCCTGCCGCTGCAACAGGCAGCAGCTGGAACTCTGCCTCCCTTTTTTAATCTTATTTTTGGGAATAAAAAGGCGGTTTTGCTTGCAGTCTGGAGCCAAGCTCCTTGCAAAAGAGCAGGCTGTACTCTGGTCAGCCCTGTGCATTGTCCCTACAGCTGTGTCCCATCCCAGGAACATGTGATGCCGGTGGTCACGTAAGGATGGGGAGGAGAACATCCCCCCTTGCACATTTTCTTTGACAGCCTGTGGCAGAGAATGCTTTTCCAAGGGGGCTGTGCTGATCCCTGGATGCCCATGAGGCACAGTGGGCTCAAACCTTTTCCCAGATAGGTTTCCCTATGCAGCGGCAGCTCATCCTGACTCACGGGATCACAGCACGGTTTGGGTTGGAAGGGACCTTAAAGATCATCTACTTCCACTCTAATTTCCCTTGCTACATGCCCCACAACTGTGCATCCCACCAAACTCCTCCGGGCATGCCAGAGGTGGATGTGATGAATTTCCCAGCCTCAGCAGCAGCTTGGGAGGAGCCCACTGCCAAAATCCACCATGTCCCCAGGAGTTTTCATCATGCTTTCACTCCCTTGGCATTTCCAGCAGACAGGGAGAGCTGCAAGCCACATTTCCAAGCTCTCAACCTGCCAGAGGCACAAAGTAGCTACAAAAAGTTGGTGCAGCACTGAATGTTTGAGCCTTCCCTCAGTTCCGGAGTATCATGGGGTGAAAAACCCCTTGGCAGGTGCAGAGTACAGAGGGTGAGCAGAAAGGATTTATTTCTGTGCAAAATGCACCTCCTAGATGGCTGCCTCCTCCTTCCCTACGTGTCCATCTGCACCAGAAATCTCAGGAATTTCCACGGCAGCGCTCTCAGGAAATCTCTGCATTTCTCCCAGATGTGTCTACGATGGGACATCGATTGCACAAGAAAGGTCTGAGAGCTGGAGAAGGTTGAGTCTAGAAAAAAAGAGACAAAAATCCTGAACAACAACTCTGCTTGGAAAAAGCAGCCAGAAGTTTGAAGCAAATCCAGACCACTGCTCTGGAAATGAGGCTGAAAAGTCTTGTGACATCAGGCTCTCTCAGGAGGTCGCTGCTATTTCCCAGCTGTAAAGGCCTGGGAATGTTGCTAGCAGCCCATGCTGGACTTTGGAAGAGCTGGAAAGACAATGCTGCAGTGGCCAAACTGCAAATCATAGAATCAGGAAGGTTGGAAAAAGTCATGAAGGTTGGAAAAGAACTCCAAGGTCATTGAGTCCAACCTTGATCCCCACCTTGTCACCAGCCCAGAGCACTGAGTACCACGTCCAGGCATTCCTTGGACACCTCCAGGGATGGGGACTCCACCACTCCCTGGGCAGTCCCTTCCAATGCCTCACCACCCTTTCCATGGAGAAATTCCTCCTGATGTCCAACCTGACCCTCCCCGACACAGCTCGAGGCTGTTTCTTCTCATCTTGTCCTTTGTTCCCTGGGAGAGGAGGCTCCACCCTCCCACCAGGATTTGCAGGCTGGCAGTGAGCTTCCCATCGATTGGCAAGCTCAGAACTGGGAAGCACAAACCACAAATATTCTGCACAGGTCATGGATTTGCCATGAGGCCAACAGGCCATGAGGCCAACAGGCCCCTGCACTGCAGTTTGACCCCCTCTGGCCTCAGCAGAGAGCCCCAGTGGGAACTTTGGCTCTCTGACACAACTGGCACCTCTGCATTTCAAGCAGGGCGTGTTTGAGGAGATAAATATTTGCATTTTTGAAGCGGGCACACACTTCCTCCAAGGAGCATCGCTAGAAGTTTATGGATATGTTGGAAAGCCACTTGTAAATGGATTGGGAGGGTTATCCCAAACCAGACAGCACAATCCCTTTGCTTTTCCCTTGCACTCCTCCGTCCAGCAGCTGCGACTGACCCCAAGCTCAGACTGCAGCTGGCTTTTGCCATCCCTTCCCAGAGCCACCGGCACAAACAGCACTTGGATGTCGGGATCAGCCCCCACAGATCCCAAATGTGGCCAGCTCTGGGCTGAGCAGCGTCTCCCTGCCTCCCACGCAGATCCGGGATCCAGCCGGGAGCTGCATGAGCTCATGGCTGGGGTGTCGCCAGCCCGGCCCGGGAGGGAAGGGACAGAGAGGGAAGGCAGCACGAGAAAGAAGAGGACTGGAGAGAAAAAAAGGAAGGAAAAAAAAGAGAGAAAAGGAAAAAAAGGAAAATGTGTATGTATTTAAATAAGGTATATAAAGGAAAAGGGGAAAAGGAAAGAGGAAACATAAAAAAGGGGAAATGGGAAATGTATATGGATATAAAAATAAATAAAAGGGAAAAGAGAAAGGAAAAAGGGAAGGGGAGAAGGGAGAAAGGAGAAGGGAGAAGGAAAAGGGGAAAGAAAAAGGGAAAAGGAAAGAGGGTCCTCCAAAAAGGGAAAAGGAAAAATGAAAATGAGAAAAAAGAAAAAAAAAGAAAAAAGAAAGGAAAAAAGAAAAAGACAGCAGGAAAAGGGAGCAAGATAAAATAGATAAAAAATTTAAAAGAAAACTGAAAAAAGAGAAAAAGAAAGAAATATTTTGAGGCCAAGTCCACATGGATCAACAGCAACTTCCAGAGGGGATGAGGAGTGGGATGGGGACCAGGGCAGGGCAAAAGGAACCTGTTCTCTGCTGAAAACAGCTCCCTTGCCAACCCCACAAATTGGGGTAAAAATCATCTTAACTCCATGCCTTTCAAGCCCCTATGAAATGCTTTGAGCCCTGTGTGTATTGAACACATGGATGAGCAGGGAAATCTCCAGAGCCAAGGGGCACGGAGGGGACTTTTTGGATTTCAGGGATCTCTCTGCTCACTGGTGGGGGGGCAACAACAGCAGCACCAGCTCAGACAATGAGGCGTGCAAGGAAATAACCCATCAGTGGAGAGCCAAGTATTTTTAGAGACCCTGCATGGCTGGGCTTCCCTCTGGGCGGGTTAAGACGAGGGGATGATTTGTGGCCATGAATCCCTGCGTGAGATTTGGAAGAGGTCCCTTGTTGACATTACGGCTGCTGTCCCTGCTCTGGTGGGGAAAAAAAAAGAGACTTTTGTCAACAGCCCAAACAGGTTTAATCCCCCTGAGATCACCATCGTCTGCTCTGGCTCCTGCACAGTTGGGATGGCATCATGGAGCAGGATCCCAGGGGAAAGCCTGTGGGGCAGCTCATCCCCTACCTCTCCACATCACAGCCAGGCCATCCAGGGAAAAACACCATCACATTTTCCAGAAAAATTCGGCAGAAATGTGCTTCAGGGAAGCTCAAGTCCCAAAACCCCACATACCCTACCTTGGTAGTCCAGCACTCCTCACCCCACCTCAGGATTAACCTCAACCATCCTCTGGGAATTGTGAAAGCACCTGCAAGACAAGATTTTATCTGTACTCTCCCAGTGGGAGCCAACTCAGAGGACACCCATGGAGGGGGGTTGTACACCCAGAGCCAGCAAACAAAACTGGTGATGCCAACAGAGGGGGACTGAGAAAAACCCAACCCTTGGGTAGCTACAGCCCAGCTGCGCTGTGATTTTTCTGGAATGATTTTATGAGCAAGGCAAGGTGGATAAGGAGACCTTCCTCCCAAGACCCAGCCCTACTAATATCTTGGAAAATGTGAGAGGAGTGAGGCTCAAGCATGTGTGGAGCTGGTTCCCATTGGAGTGGGAATCAGAGATGTGCTATGGGGAGCTTGGGATGGAGCAGGGGCTGCTTCCCCATGCATCCCCCACGGGGGTGTGATCCCACCCTAAAGTGGGAGACCGGCACTGGGATGGGGCTTTTCCATCCTTCTTCCCATGACTTTGCAGCTTTCTCCCCACACTTTTTAAACTCACAGCGTTCCCACACCATCCCAGTCCTTAACCAAGCTGCTAAATGAGCTTTGATCCCCTTGCAACCCTACCAACGTGGCTAATCCTCAGGAAACAAGCCAGTAACTCCTCCAGCACTCCGAGCCCTTGGCTCTGCTGTTTTCCAGAAATTCAGGGGTTGGTACCAGCTGATCCAAGGCAGAAATTCGAGTAATTTCCTCCAATTAGTATCTTTTTCCTTTACTTCACTGACACAATTTTCTGCAGAGAGCTTTTCTGCAGCCTGTGGTGTCTCGTGTTTTACAGGGACGGCCAAACACCACCTTGAAACAGCCCAAGCTGGGCTTAAAGAAACTCAGCACTTTCTAGTAATACTTAATCTATAATACCTTAATATGGGAAAAACTTCAAGCTTTAATTTAACTTTGCACCCTCTGATTCCCTGGGGCCTTTAGCATAGGAGAAAACTGCTTGTCCGGAATTCCTCCTCCATCTCCCAGCGGCACGGGGCTGGCTCAAAGCGTGTCCTCAAAAGCTTTGCTCTTTGGCTGCTTTCCCTGTCATTTTTTCAGATGAAACAGTATTTTGCAGCAAATCAAAGCCAGGCGTGAGAGCCCGACTTTCCTGGCAGCCACTTGGGGTGTGAAGCTGGCAGGTAACTGCGCTCTGCTGGGCTGTGCTGGATGAAACACCCCTGTCCCACTTCTGATCCCACCCAGAGCTGAAAACCGGGATCGGCCCTCCCCTAGCAGACAGGAAAAACCAAGTTTTTCCATGAAACAGCTTAAAAGCAAGCAAATCAGTGAAAGTCTGACTGCCACGCTTCTCACAGGGGCAGGAAAATGCCCAAACCATGAGGAGAGGGGGGAGATGCCGAGCTGGCAGCAAGGTTTCCCGGTTCCTTCCCCATCATGGCCACAGATAAGAATCAGGTAATCCCCAGGGATGTGCTGCCAAGGCCAGACTGATGAGTGAAGGAGCCAAACATGATTCACTGGGGGATGGCACAGCTTGGAAACTGCAACTGTACTAAATGTCACCCTCTCTTCTCACCCATGCAAAAGATCCTGTTTCACACCACTGCAAAACTGAGTTTGCCTTCTCTGGTGGTTGGGACAGACTGAATCAGCTCAGCTTTAATGTTGCCAGGTGTGTAACAGCACAACAGTACTGCAAAGGTCTTTAAAATCCATTAATTTAAAATCCATTAATTTAAAATTCATTAATTTAAAATTCATGAAAATCCTGCTCCTGCCCGGAGCGATGTGGCTGCTGCTCAGTTCCATGCTTGCTGGGCACCAGCTAAAGCAGGGCTGACAAGTGTTGCTGAAAAACACCAGCTTTGCCCCAAAATCCTGTGCGAGAGCCAAAGTTTCTCTCCTGACTCCTTATCATCCTGCTTTCCCATACACCCAGCAGCTGCCCCTTCACTTCCACTATCATCAAACAGCAGCAAGGATAAGAAGAAATTTATTTCCATGGGAGCCTGATCCTATTCTGGCAATTGCCAGGGTAAGACAGAAAGCCCCCAGGGAGGGGTGATGGCCACTGAGGTGGTTGGCTGGAGCAGACTGTGTGTGCTGCCAGAGCAGGGGGTGGGCACGGGCACAATGTCCCCAGGCCACCAGAGGGGACAGGGATATCACACAGGGCACCCACCCACTGTTACAGAGGAGCCCTTGAACAAGGCACAGAGGGATCTGTGTGGTTTTGTTGCTGGTCCCCATCCTGGCACCAGCCCGGAGTGAAGTTTGCAAAGGAAAAGATTCAATTATTTAATTCAGGTCTTTAATATTCTGGAAATGAACATGGGCTGCTGAATCAAATGGAATTAAACCACGGGTGCAAATGAGAGGGACTAAGTTAGGTGAGCCTTTTGATTTCTGTGCTGGCTGAATGCTTCTCCCTGGGGATGCCTTTCACTGGCCTTTGCCAGTTTGTCCCCCAGTGAAGATGACGATGACAGTGCTCAGTGTCAGGGCTTTTGTGCTTCCCTTTGCCTTCCTCCTGCCATAGGGCATCACAACCCTTGCTCATGCTGGTGGTAGAGGACCAGTCTCTTGTGCTCAGAGAAAGGACAAAAAAAGAGGGAATCATAAAATATCCTGAGCTGGAAGGGACCCACCAGGATCACTGAGTCCAACCCCTGCACAGACACCCCAACAATCCCACCCTGTGCATCCCTGGGAGCAGTGTCCAAACACTCCTGGAGCTCTGGCAGCCTTGGGGCTGTGACCACTCCCTGGGGAGCCTGGGCAGAGGTATAAAAATCCCTGCCTTGTCTTTGCAGCCCTCCACCATCCCAGTGCAGTGCAGCAATGCCACATCCTTGCTTTAGAGCACCACTTCCTTCAGTACAAGCTGCTTTCATAGCACTTCATGGCCCAACTGCTTTTCTCACTTATTTTTCTGCTGAGATTATGTTTTTAAGTGGTTTATTTGCCTGGCACAAAATACTCACACAAACAACACAAGCCAAAACTAGTTTTTCTATTTCTGTATTTATTTTTCGGCCACACACTTCCAAAATAACAGTTTTGGACACCTTGGGTGGGGACTGTTTGCTGCTACAGGTTCGTGCAGCCCTGAGTGCACACAGGGACACCCTGCCCAGTGGCTGGCAGGGCCACAGGACCAACAAATCTCTGCCAACAAGGAGGAACAGATGGCACAGCCTGGTCATGGTGAGGGACACAACTCCCTCAAATGAAGGGCAGCTGGGTGGACCCCGAGAGGGAAACCCCAAGGGGTAGGAGGTGGATGGTGAGAGGCACAGAGGGTGCTGCTGATGGTGCAGTGACCATCTAAGCATGGCAAGAAATCTCCCCCCAGTCCAGCCTCCTAACTTAAGGGATTGGCAGCAGGCAGAAAGCTGTCCAGGGTGACATGGATTTTCTGGGTGCCACATTACTAACCTAAGAGGAGGTGATGCTTGGCCTCCTTCTGGCTTGTTTTGCCTTTTCTTTCAGCAAATCCCAGAGCTTTCTGTAGTGTTTGCTGTGGCCTGAGCTGAGTGCAGCTGGAGCCAAGCCACTGGAAGAAGCAGAGGTGGGACTCAGTTTAACATGAAAGTGCCAGGGTGGTGTTTTTAGAAGCCTTCCATTGGTTTTTAGGAAAACAGGGGAAAAAGGCAGGTCCTGGGCCAGCATCAAGAGATACTAGCACTTTTCTCCAGCTGCTTCCAAAGGCCTCTGGAAGAGCTCAGGGGAGCCCAGCCCCAGGAAGGCCAGCATGTGGTACTTAAAAGCAAGGTTCAGGTTTGTCTCAATGCCTTGGCATTCCCCAGCATCACCAAGGAGAAGGGTCAGAGGGATATTTCTAATAAGCACCAACTGCAGGTTTTTGGAACAGGGACTCTCTGGAGTCACTAAGCCATGCAGAAGTGAGGTACCTACTTTGTTATGTCCATGAATTCACTGTCAATGTCAGCCTTTCCTTATTTTTTTCCAAGTTTTCTTAATTTTCTCTAAATTTTCTTAATTTTTAGGTTGCTGCTGAAGTCTCCCAAGCCTGCACTGTGCCAGACACCCAGCTGGGAGATCTTGGACCAGCAATTTCCATCGGATCCAGCTTTTTTCCCTTTGCATTTACCCTTTTCTCTTGCTGCTACTTCTGACCAGTACCGGGAAGGGCTGGATGGTTTTTGTGCTCCGAATTTTGCCTGAGGCTGTTCGTTTCCATCCGATGTGCAAAAACCCCCTCCTGTTTCATGTGAGAGGCCTCAGCATTTCCTTCAGCCCCTGAACCTCTCACATGATTGCACTGGCACAGAAACCAGAACAGTTTAGTCATGGCCTCTGTCCACCCTGTGCCGAGGAGGTCAGAAATGAAAACAACCCCATTCAAAGCCAGTTGAGGGACGGAATCCCAGCCCAGGGCTAACGAGCTAGGGACACATTTAGCCCAGGAATCCCATTAGCCCTCCAGCCACCCTCTCAGTTAAATAAAAGGAACCTCCCAATTCTAAAACCCTGAACTTTCAGGCCAGCAATCAAATCAGAAAACCGCCCAAGTTGAGGGCTTTTAAAAGAAGTTCGTGTTATTGAGTATTTCCCAGTTTTCCCAATTTCCTTGAGCTCTGCCTCAAGGAAATGGCAATGATCCTCCCTCCCTGCAGCAGCTGATGCTGGAGATCTCATCTCCCTCTGGTCTCCTGCTCCAGCTTTGCCACTGCCCCTTGGGAAGTTGTGCTTTCACCTCTGCCTCAGCTCTTACAAAATAAAATAAGTAAAACCTCAGGAAAATCCTGATATTGCCTTAAAAATAGGCGTTTTAAAGAAAAATTGACTTACCTTTGTCCCACTTATTCCTATGGGTGTTAGGGGTTTCATGATGAAACTCACCTGTGAATCCTTCTCCAGGAGGACTGGAAACTCCCTGTGGGATGGGATTTCAGGGCAGATCCCAGAGCTGTGTGTGAAAAGTGGGCAGCTCAACAATCCCAGTGACTGCTGCAGCTTTCACTCTCGTTTTTCCTTATTTCTGAAAGAAGAAAGAGAGCTAAAGGAAAACCCACTAAATGCTTCTGCCTTGTTTTTAAGGCAGAAATTCCTAGTTTGACACACCTGAACCAGTCTCTGGTGCAGGTAAGGCTCCGAGAGGGCTGGAATGAAGTCTTGCCATGGAGCAAGGGCAGGCAAAAATCAGGTTTCCCAACACCTTCCCCACCCCTCCAGCTTTGTGCCCAGGTCACTGTGCTGGAAGGCAAGGCTGCAAATGTCCTCTGCATGGAAAGCTGTGGACTGGATGTGATTTTCATCAATCCTGTAAAAAACCTCTGCTTTTTGAATACCTTTGAAGGTCTTGAAAATCTCCAGTGAGCCACGTGGAGGATCAGACTCCAGGAGATGCAAGAGGTGAGGGAGAGCTGGGGGGACATGAGATGCCAAGCTGAGCTAGACTGCAGGGACAAGCAGTGAAACTCCACATGATGCATCACAAAAGAGAGGAGTTTTGCTCCAACAAGAGGTTCACAGAGACCATCAAGGATCTTTTGGGAAGAAAAGGAGTGAGACAGAAAATTCTGGAGTGATAAGTGGGTAAGCCATGATTGGAGAGAACAAATGTGGAGGGAAGTTCACTGCAAAGTAAGAGCCTGCATTGGTCAAAATGATGGGGAAACTTACATGGAAGGAGAAGCAATCCAGATCCCTAGCCCTTAAATGGATAAAAATGCTCGGATACATTGGAAGCAGCATTAGGACAGATGCTGTCCACAAGCTCTGGCAAGGCAGGGAGTGCACGATTGATGAGCTGTGGGCAAGACACTCTGCTCCTTCAAGGACATCTGGAAGGAACTGGTGTCCAGAGCTACTGCTAAACAAACATGCCATCTGGCTAAATGACTCCTCTGGAAAAACCTTCAGGATACAATCCTGCTGTGGCCATTTAAAGGGGAAAAAAACCGAAAAAAAAAGAGGTAAAACTTGTGGTAGCGGAAGAGGAGCAGCACCTCAGGTCTCAGGAAGGACACGCTGCCCAAAGCCTTGGGGCAGGGCTAAATGGTGAGTGTAGTTAAAACTACAGTCAAACTAAACCTGCAACCTTAGAAGCCCAAGCAGAGAGAGGCTGCATGCTCCTCTGGGTGGAATGATGGATCATTCCCAGGGTGAGAAGTCTCATGGTATACTTTGGTTTCCTCCACTGGCACCTACCAGTCCTTCTCCCCACACTGCACAGATGGACCTTGACTGCTCTCCCCTTTCGAAGAACAGCCTTTTGCTGCTTAACTGTGCAAATAAAGCCCAAATATAGGATTTTACAAGTTCTCGTTTTAACTTGTTGTGCTAGCAGCATGCCCGAAACATTCAAGCCCCAGGGAATCTAACCAGCAGGGGTTGGAGCCCAGAGAACAGCAGCTTTTCAAGGAAGATACATTGTTTAGGTTTAAAGTCAGATCAGGGGGATTTTACAGGGTGCAGAGTGCCCCAGTGCTTGCCAAGCAGTGCTGTTGTCATTCCCTTGGGCACTGTGGGGGCAAGGGACACTCGGCAGTCACTACCATCCCTTGCTGCTCTTGCCCCCAGTCCTCAGCCAGGAAGAGCATATGGGGATATTCCCATTTTAGGAAGTGAGCTGTTATTTCACTTCTTCTGGCCAGCACTGGCTTGTGCAATTTGACACTGATGAGGGACAGAGCCCTTGCACAACACACTCCACTGTCTCCAGCACTTTCAATTTTCAGCAGATCTCCATGTCCCTTTGTGCTCAGTGATGGTTGCTTAGGGCAATCAGAAAAGCAGGCTGCAAGGACTGATTCTAGTGGAAAGTATCCCTGTCCAGGGCTTGGAACAAGATGATTTTTAAGGTCCCTTCCAACCCAAACCGCTCTGTGATTCTGCAATTTCAGAACCATCCTCTGAAAAAAAATAGTGGAGATGCAAAATACCGCTTTGAAGCATTTCCTGGCTGGTGAAGGATGTGGCTTTGATCTGGGCTGCATCACAAACCAGCCCTGTGGGGCAACAGAGCTGGCAGAGCCTTCCTAACTGGATTCCTCCAACTTCCTAACACTGGATGAGTTGGGCTGTCCCAAGGCCGCCCACCAGCACTCGCCTCCAAAGAGGCACCTCTGAAGAGTGGCAGCACAGGACGTGTGGAGTGATGGGACCATTGGAGAAGTGCTGCTCTTCTTCCCCTCAACATGGAAGGATAATTGCTTCCATCACTCGAAATATTTCGGCAGCGGATGCGGCTTCCAGGCCACCGGGACCACGGGGCTAGGGAAGATTTGTCCCTCACTTAACACACTGCCCATAATGAGCTCCAGAGAGCCCGTGCTCTGCCCCAGGCATATCAGGAGGGAGGGATAAAGGGCTGGAAGCTCTGGGATCAGGCTGTTTGGAGGTAGGACATCCACACTTGGCCCGGAGCGCACCCAGGGCAGGCGCTTTGATCTCTCTGTGAATGCATTAATGTGCAGAGCGGAAATATCTGGTGGTTCAGCTGGGACAACATACAGCACAGCTGGGGACCCTGGAGGAATCTCAGGCTTTCTGAACTCCTCTGAACACTTCCTTCTTTCCCCCCCTCCCTCCATTTGCTTTTTTTCCTAAAAAGTGTTTCTTTTCCCAGGGAGAGATATCAAGTTCATGATGTAATAGCTTGTGGAGAGGGCTGTTCTTTAAGTCAATTGGGATGTGCAGTCACAGAAACATGAAAAAGCAGGCAAAAAGTATCTTTAATAAAATCAGCCTCCTCTCACTCAGCACAAAGAACTCATCTTTAAATCCAAACTCTGCCTTCAGACACATTAACCCCAATTTTGCAAACACCATTTGTATGTGTCCAGATAATTGTGCCTGGCTAAAACAAGAAGTTTCACATGTTTTACTCTATTTACTGCATTACCAAAGAAATTCTTCCCTGTGAGGGAGGTGAGGCCCTGGCACAGGGTGCCCAGAGAAGCTGTGGCTGCCCCTGGATCCCTGGAAGTGTCCAAGGCCAGGCTGGATGGGGCTTAGAGCAACCTGGGATAGTGGAAGGTATCCCTGCCAATGGCAGGGTGCGGAACTGGATGAGCTTTAAGGTCCTTTCCAACCCAAACCATCTACAATTTCGTGATTCATTTTATGATTAAAGCACAAGCCAGTTCCCTAGGAGCTGGGCTGGCTGCTACCAATCTGAAAAGACAAATTAAGATACTACAGAGCCCTTCAAAGATCCTGGAAGTTAAATGCCTAAGCTACACATGCAGGACTCTGCAACTGATGGAAAGAGAAAGAAGCAGCCCCACAGGGTGAGTCAGTCTTTCTAAAGATAGGTGGGAGGAATGCATACTTGAGCCAGCCTGCCATTCCCTTGGGAAGACAAATCCCACTTTGCAGTATTTTACGTTTCATCCCAACAATACAGTGATTTCCAAGAACTTTTTGCCCTTTTTTGCAATGTTGCAAGATTGCAATCTGCAATGTCTTTGGGAAACTTCTGGAAGAAAGGGCCTCTTGCCCACGTAGGCCGTGAGTCATTTGGAGGAAAGGGAACCCCTTGAACATGGGGATGTAGCTGGTTCACAGGGCTGCTTGGAAATCTGGAAAAGCCACAGGCAGCTGTGGACATGGGAATCCATGCAGGGGCTGGGAACAGTGACCAGTTAGGTCCTGCGCCAAACCAGGGCAAGATTTTTGCCCAGTGAGTCTGATGACCACGTCTGGGAGCCAAAGGGGAAATTTGACAGGAATGTCACCAGAATGACAGCCATGGAAATTGCTGGCAAAAGGCACAGAGCCAAAGGAGTGGAAAGAAGGGAGAAAGTCCCCACAGAGTCCACCCCACAGACTCCCTTCCCATCAGCAAGTGGATATTTAATAGGCTGGGGCTAGCCTGGGTTTTCCAACCCACTTCTTTTCATCCCATAAAGAATACCACAGGTTTTCCTTCTATTCAAGCTTTCCTGACAGAAATCATAAGTTCAGGTTACATAGGAACAGTGGGACTGAGGTTTCAGGGCACCCAGAATCTTAAATACGTATTTTGCCAGGCTGAGGACGCGCAGTGCCTGTGCCAAGGTATTTGAGTTGCATACAAGATTTGGGAGAGAAAGACAGGTTTTTTGGCTAAAGTTCTTGCATTTCTGGGGGCCTGAAAAACCTGCAAATGGCCTCTGCAAGGTCACTTCTGGACACTGGGAGAAGGAAGTGGCAGGGAGCAGTGACTGCCCTGGGTTTGTGGCTACATGAAAATTATATTTTCCAAGAGATGAACACATCTCTCCACCACTGCTGGTGGTCCCCACCCCGACAAGCAGCCCAAGGCTATTGAATGACAAGAGGTGGAGAGACAAACCACAGGGCTGGGTGGGCCATCTGAAATGAGATTCTCAGCCATCCTTACCTCTGGTTCCTCATCCTGGTGAGAACAAGGGTGTGACAACCTCGGAAAGCCTTCTCATGCCCAGGGGATGTGTGTGTGACTCACATTAAGTGTCTGGGGCACAAGTTTTCTGCAAGACATGGTATTTTGCATGCTGGCAACATCTCAGTTATGTGAAGAGGAGGGTGGAAAGTCAGCTAAAAGCACTGGTCCATGTGCAAAAGCAAGCAGGAGCATGGATTTCTCTCTGGGGAGAAAGAAAACCCCAACAAAACCCAGCAGATCTCAGAAACAGAGGTTCCTTGGGTAAAGGCAGCCCTGGCCAGCTGAAATCCTGTGCAAACCTTCGCCTGCTCCTCAGATAATACCTCTGGCTACAGTCAGAAATCATGTTTGTACCTAAGAAACACCAAAAAAATTCTAGGACTTAGGGTTTGGGGTTTAATTCTTTCGATGGAAAAGTATATTTAAAAAAATAAAATAGTTGTCCCTGGATACATCTGGGAGCACTGAAAAGATGTGGATAAGTGCCTTTATGCAATCTACTAGCATGAATTAGCTCTTTGTGGCTCAAAGAGCAATCTCCAAAGTTAGAACTGGTGTTTTTGTCAGGATAAATTCCTCTTGGCTTTGATTGGGAGCTCCAAAGAGAGCTGTATTTACTCACGTCACTTGACCTCCTGTTTCTCTAGAGTTTTATTAACAGAACCCTGCTCCGATGGATTTGCTTTGAACAGCACATCAAAAGTGCTCTTAGTGGAGGAGTTAGAACTATATTTGGTTGTAGAGGAAACTGTTATTCCTAGAAAGCTCAGGGAATGGTGAAAAAAACCCCCAACCAAGCAACACAAAGAATTGAACTGGCTTGGCCCAAACGCTTGGTAGGTGATACTTGAGGGAAGCACCCCCTGGCAAGCTGAATGTTATCACGTTATCTTAAACCAGATTATTCTAAGCCTGGGTAGCTGCAATATGGGCAAAAGCTGGAGGATGGACTGCATTTCTCAGTACAAGGAAAAGGCAAACCCTTCCCTATGATCTTTCACTTCGGGATCTGTTTTGCAAGTAGGATCTCACGCTCCTGAAAAAGGCAAGACATCACAAAGCACAAAGGCCAGTCTGAAGACTCCTGGATTTCCATAGGAATCTGGAATTTACCCGGGGGAAGCCCCGGGGTAGGACTCCTTTAATAAAGGAATCGCTGTTTAAAAGGCAATTAGAGCACTTTGAAAGCTGCAAACCCAAACAAACGCTGCTGCAGGGTTGTCTGTCTCCAATCTCCCTCTGTCAATCTGTCCCAAAGCACTGAGTAATTCCCTCTAATTCCTCACAGGGGACTGCAGGATCTCCAGGGCAGGCAGGGCTTGCAGTGTCCACTTCAAGCCAGACTCCACTGCACCAGATTCCTGCTTGGGCATTCCACAGATATTCCAACCCCTACCCTCCCGTGGCAATCTGGCTGCCCAGTCCTTGCCATTCCATCCAGTTTCACCCAGAAGGAGTCAAACTCTGCTGGCAGTGAAATCAGGCTTTCCTCTGGCTGAACTGGGGTGCAGGCCAGGCACATGGTGCAAAGATGCACTTATTTACCTGAAAAGGACCACAATAAGCTGCTTTAAGCCCTTTATTATTCCTAAGCTGGTCTTTAAAGTTTGGAACGATCCTGGTAAGCTGCTAACTGTGAGCAAATTCAAAAATATGCATGTACCGTGAATCACTCTCATCTTCAGAAAGTACGAATTTTGGATGGGGGGCAGCTGTTGAGAAAAGTTTTATGCAGAATCATATCAATTAATTTCCTGTGATGCTACAGCTGAAGATAGCACAAGTTTCAAGAGAGGGAGGAAAAATTCTGTTTCCTCAAGGACAGAGCAGAGTTTTAAACAGGACAGAGTGGATGCTCCTGAAAGAGATTTACAGGGCCACTCTCTACAGAGGGCTGGGATCTGGGAAAAACATTGGCAAGACAAAATGGAAAACACAGGTAGCACCTGCTGGACCTGCTGGGGGTCCTGATGCTGTGTGGGAGTTCTGGCACCAGTGTTCATGGTTTCAGCTCCCTTTGATTCCCTGCACCACCACTGGAAAATAATTGCTGTATCCATTCCCAAATTCCCCAGGTTATAATAGGAGGATTAACAACATCTGACTCTGTATGGCATCCAGCCTCAGAGCCAGTGAAACCCCCCTGGGTGAAGTCAGGTACATGTAATAACAGATATAAAATCAGTAACATTAAATTACTGCAGGTTCTTATTGCCAGACCACTTGGATCATGAAATAGATTTATAAAGTGAAATAAGTGCATCCTTATTTCTGCAAAAAAAACCACACTCATGTGGGCTGAGAGGTGTAATTTTTTTTCTCTGGAAAGCCCCAATATTTTTCTATAAGCTCCTAGAAAGGCAAATTAAATAAAAATTGTGGAAATTATTTGGTGAATAGCTTTGAAAAACACCCGGAGATACCAGTATAGTTTGCTTCAGTAAAGCTGATTTCTTTCTGATAGCATAAAACCTCTTCTTCTCAAAGATGTGGAAATGGTTTGCTGCAATAACAGCAAAACAATAGAGCAGACTATTATTATAGTATAAAAATCACACAGCCTATAGCATACTGAAGTCAGATTCTAATAAAAGCATCTCCATCAAAAAGGGCAAAGTGACACAAAAAAAAAAAAAAAGAAAAGAAATGTTTTGACAGTGTCAAAACAAAAACTGTTCTGTCAAAGCCTAGGAAACCCACGCCAGCCTAGAAAAACTCAGCTCCCTTTCCTGGCTGCAAATGAAACATCCAGACATTTTTATCACAATTCCTCCCACTTGAGCCAGATTCCTGATAATTGATCCATGAATACTGATCCTGAGACAGATGTTGATGTGCAGTTGCAGAACTACACAAGCACATTCCAGCTCTCCTCCAAGCGCCCACAGCTCCTTGCAGGCCACGAGGGATTTTTGCTCAAGGGACAGCAGCACCGAGTGGCCTGGCCCCATAAAAGAGCTCCATTAAGGCTTCAGGGGTGATTAGATCTAGGAGGCCCTGGTGCTCCTGGTAGGATTTGCTTCCTGCTTGGAGACTCTTCCTAACCTCTGAAACACCCCTCCAAGGGATAGCGTGAGTATCCCAAAGCAGAGTCATTCCACTGGCTGCGGCTCAGCTTTGCAGAGAGCAAATGAAATCCAAAGCAAACCCTTGAGCATTCCATGGAAAGATTCCCACTGGCTCCAGCAGGCATTCATTTGGATTTCTGGGCTACAGCCCAAAACAGCACGTTCTCCAGGTGGGTTTGAGGGCTAAGGTAACACCTCGGAGATCCTTGGCTGCAGGTGGAAGCCGTCCCAGCAAGGTGCTGGAAGGGACCCGTGATTGGCACACCAAGGAAAAGGTGACTTAAACCACGACATTGTTTTTGCCTTTGTCATGCAAATAGAGCTCATCTCCCCGAGTGCTCAACAGCGTGGAACAGCTGTGCAGCTTCCTAAAGGCAAAAACCGCTGGAAGTCACTCCACTGGAATATTTCACAAACCCCTACACCCTGCTCTGTGTTCCTGCATATGTGAGCATAATATCTGCTTGCCCTACACGTCGTAGGCTGCACCAGTATTTTCTATTTCCTGGCAATCCTGGAAGTCATTAATGACCTCAGAGCGCCACAGATGGTCTTGCCCTGCTTGAGAAAAAAACACAACAGGAGGAAAATTTGCAACACCTGCTCAGAGCCCTCAGGCCAGCCCTGCTCTGAGAGCCCAGCAGCCCAGAGGGACCCAGCTGCTCTGGGGACAGTGTGGGCTGCGACACAACCTTCAGGAGCTCCCTCTCCGATCAGAGACCGTCCTGTGGCTTTTTGTAGATGTGCCTGGCTAATCCGTGCTGGGATCTGGCAATTCAAATCCTGTCTCCTCTTCCCTGGTGCTGTGACAGGAAACCCAGAGGGTTTCCTGGCTGGTCCTGAGCAGAGAGAGGAAGACATGCTGATTCCCTCATTACAAAGGATATCATGGCAGCAGCTACAAGCCAGGAGCAGGCATGCTAGGAGATGGAACTGCCTCTGTTTTAGACAGCTGACAATCCAAACAGCTAAAGAGAAAAAACCCACCCCATTTAATTGCTGGGAAATTGAGGCAGAGAGGAGTTTAAAAGGTAGGCTTAAGGTTCCACGGAAAAACCTCTGGCAGACCATGATCTGAACTCGCTGTCCTGAAAGAAACCCACATCCCATCCCATCCCATGCTATCTCTGACCCCCAACGTGACTCCTGCACCGGATCTGTCCTCCTCAGGGTGCCAGCAATCCTGGGGAAACAAGATTTCTGGAGAAGAAATAAAGGGTGGGGTGAGATGAGACTGACTACAAGGGAATTGGGGATTATTATTATTATCATCATTGTGGTGCTTCAGACTTTTTTTTGGTCTCTCTCCATTTTCAGCTTTGCAGATGGAGGAGAAACTATGGCTATCAGCACTGAAAGTTCTCCCTGGCACTTTGACTGTTGCCCTGGCTCTGACCTCTCTTGGAAGCAGAGTTGGGAAGAGAGAGGAATCAGCAGCTGTGAACAGCACAGCCGTGCAGCTTCCTGAGCCTCTCTTTCTCTCTGCAACTGAGACAGGATTTACAAGGACACAGCCATCCTTGGTCCTAACTTCTGGAGCAGCTGAGCTCCTTTTCATCTCATTAAAGCCCTTCTTAGATGGTCAGCTCATCCGAGAAGGCACCTAAAAGCAGCCAGAGGAGCCTTCAGCTCCCACATCTGACCAACCCTCCTGTTTCTTGTTTCACATTTGCAACATCCCCTTTATTTCTGTTTCTCATTTCTTTTGTAAGCGATTTCTCGGAGGCAACAACCCATCCCTTGGACCTCTCCCACATAACCCTGGGGGCAGTGGGTGCTATCATTGCCCAAATAACTCCAGGAATTTCACAGCAGAGCTCTCCCAGACTCAGTCTTGCCGATCAGGATTGTTGGTTGTTGAGATTGCTGTAACATTTTAAGGCCTCACCACAGAGCTCTTTTACCTCAGGGATGTCACATGGATTCAATCATCTCCCAGTAGCCACCCCCAGTTCTCCCAACAGCTGCACAGAGAGGAAAATACCCACAGCCATGAGTCAAACAATAACAGTTCAGAACTCCCAAAGTCTAATTTTCCCTGTCATTTGGGGCTTTTTCCCAAGTCTGCTGACTGCCTGGGACTCTTCCCACTGATCTAAAAGGTCAGGGATTGGCTAAATACAATCAGGCAGGGACTGCATCCTCACTAACTGCTGAAAAGCATCTGTCTGCAAGGTGAACATCTTGCCCACCACATGCCACAGGATTAATTCCTGCTCTCCCTTCTCCTCCCCACCTTTCAGACCACACTGCACAACACAGCCCTCCACAAGAGCATTAAACTTCTTTGAGAGCTTGGGTTAAAAAAACTTAGGGAAGGTTTTGGGTCATAGCTTCGGGTTTTCGTTTGGCTGGGGTTTTGGGTTTTGTTTGGTTTTTTCCAATCGGAAAAGCCCTCTGACAGCAATTCACCGTGATGCTCACGGCCCACTCGGGAAGCAGCCTGAGGGCCAAGGAGCAAAAAACATAAAAGTAAGAGGCTGGATCCAAATGTCAGGTTCTGTGGAGCCTGGGATCTTGCACAGGGAGCCACGGGAAGGTCAGCTCTGCCTCTGGCAGTGATGGTAAAGAGCGTCCTCAGGAGAGGTGATTTCAGCTCCTGGCTCTGACAGGGGCCTCCTGCCTGACTTGGCCAACTCCATCTTTTCCCCCTTTATCCAGCATTTCTTCTGCTGTGCCTTGGCACTGTGTACCACAAGTTTTATGGAGGAAGGGTAAAGTTAGGTATGTGCTTTCAGGGCGTTGTTGGACCATATTTGTGATTCCCACCAGCTGCTGGGTATGATCCCAATGTCTGCCTTGCTGGGAAACTGCAAATGCCCCTTCAGCCCAAACAGGATCCTGGCTCTGCTTAGGTTTTTTAAAACCAAGTAATTATTAAAGCCGTGCCTCAGCTATTAGCGTGTCATTAATCAACATATCACAAATAAAGAAGCTTTTTTGCTATTTTGGGGCCCTCTCTGAGAAACTGTACTAATTGCTGGTGACTACTTGACCTATGTTCTTGTGATGTGCTTTCTTGCTGTGTGTTTTTGAATGCAGTTTTCTCCCCACTCCCCTTGTGAAAAATCTTGTTTTGTCAGAAAAACAAAATGTGTTTTTATCGGAAAGGAATTTATCTACATCAGGGAAGAGGTTTTTTTCAGTTCTGGAATAAATTTTCTAGTTAGGGAAAAGGGAGCACAGCCCAGCACGTGCAGTGCTAACCTGGGGAGCAGCATAAATTTTGTTTTATCCATCCAGTGACACTGAGCAGCACTTTATAGAAGTCTTTCCAAACCCCACTAAGGGTTGGGATTGACTCAGATATTGGCTCTAGAGTGCCATTCTCTGCCCCCATTTTCATCTGGGAGAAAAACAAGCCCTTTCCAGGAATATTTCTGAGATGACTCCTATTATCATGGTACAGAAAAATCTGTTGTAAAAGCAAGACCCCATTTGGTGTTGGTTAGCCAGAATCCTAACAGTGCAATCAAGGCACCGTGGCCACTATGGTGAGCCAAAGGGTGCACCCAGAGAGCAGCCATCAGCATTCCTTCAATGGGAGAAATGGCCATCATGCTGGGAATTGGGCAGCTGCAGGGATTAGAGCAGCTATGGGGAGGAGTTCAGCTCTGCCTCCTGAGAAAAGGAGGCTCAAGGGAAACCATCTCCCTCTAAAACAGGAGCCAGGTAGGGATCGGCAACTTTCCCCTGGCAACAAGTGACGGGATGAGAGGAAATGGCCTCAAGCTGTGCCAGTGGAGGTTCAGGAGGAATTTCTTCATGGAAAGGGTTGTCAGGCATTGGAAGGGGCTGCTCAGGGAGGTGGTGGAGTCCCCATCCCTGGAGATGTCCAAGGAAGGCCTGGACGTGGAACTCAGTGCTCTGGGCTGAGTGAAAAGGTGGGCATCAGGCATGGGTTGGATTTGATGGCTTTGGATGCCTTTTCCAACCTCAATGATTCTGTGATTCCATGATTCTTTAAACTGACAGAGGGCAGGTTAAGGTTATGTATTAGGAAGAAATCCTTCCCTGTGAGGGTGCTGAGGGCCTGGCACAGGGTGCCCAGAGAAGCTGTGGCTGCCCCTGGATCCCTGGAAGTGTCCAAGGCCAGGCTGGATGGGGCTTGGAGCAACCTGGGCTAGTGGAAGGTGTCCTTGCCAATGGCAGGAGGTGGAACAAGATGGGCTTTAAGGTCCCTCCCAACAAAAAGCATTCTGAGGTTCTTTCTGGGATTCTCTGGCCGCTGCTCTGGTTTCACAGAGTCAGCCTGGCCCGAGCAGGCACAGTGGAAGCAGTGGAAGGTGCATTTGGGAGGCGTTTCACTCACAGCCACCTGCCTGTTGCATCTCCCCTTTATGTTGCATTTCAAGTGGGATACCCTGAGTCCTGGCTTTCCTCACCCCAGCAGAGGGAAGGAAAGACAGGGATCTTGCAGTAAGTGTGACCTTGCACCAAGCAAATCCTCCATCTTTCTTGTTCAAAGGGGACATTGGGCTCACCAGTTTTCAAGCAGTTCCTCTCCCTCATGTTTCATCCTCCTCTTTCACTTCAATGTTAAATACCTCATGGTTAATTCCAGCTGTGACCTAAAAAAGAAACAGAACTATATTCACTTTCTATGCATTTCTTTCCCTGCTCCTGAGCCAGCAGGCAAAGCTTTATGAGCTGATATTTTCCCCTCCCACCTCCCTCGTGCCCTGAGTTTGCAAGAAGTATTTGCCTCAGGATTTCACACACTCAGCCCACGAGAGCTGCTTGGTCTCTTACACTGCGCACATGATTCTGTCCAGGTCTGCACACTGTGATTCTCTGGAAAAGCAGAGCCAGGAATTGCATCTCAGCTGCTGATAGGAAATCAGTTCCTATCAGTTTTCCAGTGCACATCCCCAGGGAGCAATTCAGGGCTTCAAAACTGACGCCAAAATCCAACAGACAGGAAACAGAAGAGTTTCTATTTAACAAAGAGAATGCTCCTGAGGCGGGCTGGGGTGAGGAGGAGGAGGAGGAGGAGGGAAGGGCCTTTCCAAGACTCTACCATGGAAAGGGAAGTGCCCTCAGTGTTAACAGAGCAGCCTTTTGTCTCTTTCCCTTATAATTTCTGCAGGTTCTTTGAACAGAGATGAACAGAAGTGACAGACACAGAGCTGAAGGCTCCCTGGCAACTCTGCTGCCTTCATATTTCTATTTCCATCACCACAATCCCAAGAAAATCCAGATTTGCACCTTCTCAGCCATATATACATTATTAACAGAGCCCTGGGGATGCACAGCTTCTGCCGTAAAAGCAAATGTCAGCTTAAGAACAGCTAATTCTGTTGACTAGGAGGGAGTAACAGCACTTATTTTTGTTAGCTGGCAATATCTAACCCTTTAAATGATATCAGATGGGCATGAGTCAACAACCTTGCCTCCAATAACAGGCCACTCAGACTGCCTAAAAATAGATTTTACTTTCCCTCTTTCACATAAAGCAACACACAGCCAAGGGGTCTGCTGGGGACAGGCACACACACACATGCCTGGAACAAGGGGGTATTGAAGTAGCTGCAATTCCCTCTAATTCCTTCCTGCCAGAGAGGCCACTAAAAATACAGGAGCCACCGAGTTGCTTTAGCTCTCAGTGTGGCTGGGTGGTGCAGGAGCAGAGAACAGCAGCCAAATTCTCCCTATCTCCTCAGTCTCAGCTGAAAAAAGAGCTCCAAAGCAGATGATATTAATCAATATCATATTATCAATCAATATTATTAATTAAGCCCTTAATATTTCCACTAGATTTCAAACAAGGTTATTTTTACCACACAGACATGCGGAGCCAGGAGCTGCACAGACTGTGAGAGGCAGCTCTGAGCTGCTGCTGACACAGCTGGAGCCCTCACATCTGGGACAGGGAGAACTTCAACAAAAGTTGGCTTTTCACTCAGATTTCAGTGGGTTTTTGCCAAGCCAGGTGATATTGAGGATACTGCTTGAATTTAATCAGCTACAGGAAAAAGCTGTATCAACTCCTTTTGAGAAGATGCAACATTTTCTAGTTGGGCCTCAAGAAGAGGCCCCAGGAGAAGTGGAATTGAAGTTCAACCTTTCTCCAAGAACTGGGCTCAGTCACACATGGCTTGTGGCCCTCTGGGCTAGCCAGCAGCAAGGAAGGGAAACAGCATTCCTCAAGCCAATGGAGAACATAACCTGAGGCAGATGAATCAACCTGGGCTGAATTCTGGTGGGAATTCAAATGCACTTGGGGCCTTATTGTTCAAACAACCACATCATTTTACGCCTCACTCACTCAGCACCATCTTGATCTATTTACATTACAAATATTTTGGGCAGGAGTCACTCACTCCCATTATCTGCAAGTCTCAGTCTCACATTGTGTCATTGAACAGAGGTTGAAATTCCCAATCACTTGAATAAAATAAATAAGAGAAGTATAACCTACCCAGTTCATTTTTTCCTTTTTTTAATTTTTTTTTTAACTCTGCAGCCTAATGACATGGATTTCAGGGCCAGGAGAAGAAGGAATTGCTCCCTGTGAGGGTGGGGAGGCCCTGGCACGGGGTGCCCAGAGAAGCTGTGGCTGCCCCTGGATCCCTGGAAATGTCCAAGGCCAGGTTGGACAGGGCTTGGAGCAGCCTGGGATAGTGGCAGGTGTCCCTGCCCATGGCAGGGGGTGGAATGGGATAAGCTTTGAGGTCTCTTCCAGTGTGATTGTTGGTGATAATTTTAGGAGAAACCTGTTCCCTCTAAGACCAATGTCACTGTCTGCACTCTAGAGCAGAGGCTCTAGATCAGGACAAAATGTCCTGATCCTTCAAGACCAAGGCCCATTTAGCTCAAGATCACACATGGAGATATCTGAAAAAGCCCATCTTTTGTTCAGAAAATTACTTCTTTTCCATCCATTTTACAGGATGAACAGAGGTAGGAGCATTCAGGCAAGTTCTCAAGAGGTCTCTGCTCCCACATTGTGTGCTGAAACGAGCAGGGAAAATTTTATGTTCCTTTGGGGTCTCCTGTTGGGATTTCCCTTCTTGTCCGTAAAGAGATTTCAGGATGGTGAGTGCTCAAAACTTGGCTTTGTCTGTGGGATTCTACAAAAATCCTATTGTTGCTCTGACCCTGGTCCCACAGAAATCGAGATCACTCACCACTTACTTCCACAGAAGGGCAGTTCACAGGGGAGTGCTTTGGAAAAATCCCATCTTCCATCTCACAGCTGCTAAAGGCTTATAAAAATCTTGTTCCCTGTTGTAGGCCGTAAGAGATGAGCTCATGAGAGATGAGATGTTGGAAGAAATGTCCCACAGAACCTGGGAATGATGATAAGGAAGAGACTGAGATGATGGAATTAGGTCAGAAGCTTCCCATTCCTCATCATATGTTGAGGATAGTGAAGGTCCAGCTTGTACCACGAGGCTGCCAGGGGGTTAACAGGACAGGATTTTGCAACATGCCACAAAAAAATTCCCAGTAAGCGAGCCAAGAAGAATCAATCCTTGTGTCATATACTGTATGTACTGGGGCAGGGTGACCAACTCAGCTGGGAGTTGAGTCATCCCAACCTGTTGAATGGGATCCAAAGGTTTCCCCACTTGGGTTGACAGAAATAGACACATTTTTATCAGCTCTGTGACTGCAAGGCAAATTTCCTTCTGTTGCAGCTCAGGGCAGGGTCATGTTGCACCACAGAATATAAATCAGTCACAGTTTAGATAGGGTCATATTTCTCTCTATTTATGCTTTTTTTCCTGCCCACAGGGTGAGTTTGAAAAGCAATTAAGATTTTCTGCATTAGTCAAAGATTTCAACAGGTGTCTGAGAGACCTGCACAACGAGGAAAGGGAAATCCAGCTCTCAGAGGGTTGTGCACACATTGTTTGTGCATCCAGAGCAGACCTGGGCCTTCCATGCAAGAAGCAGATTAATTTCTGCCTGAATGTGCTGGGAAATCCCAGAGCAAACAGTAGCCACCCCAAGAAGGGGAAGCCTCACGTTGCTGGAGATCATCTGCTCCAGCACGTAAGGAATTACAGAGCCAAGAAATCCTCAGGGAGGTGTGGTTGGCACGGAATTCCTCGCTACTGTCAGCCCTTAGAGCTAAAATGAATGAGCGGAATCCACTCATGCAATGCTCTAATGTAACATCATTCATGGAATAACAGTGCTCTGAGACACTGTGCTCCCACCTGGAGCAGATTATCCCAGCCTGCTGTAGGATATTGCCTCTCCTGGGATTCAGCGCTGTCCTCCACACTTAGCCCTGACACTGGGCACTGCTTGGCCCTCTGTTATAAATTTAGGGACTAAGGCCAGAAAGAAGCATCACATTACCACAATCAAATACTGGTTTTAATCCAATTATCCTCCATTATGCCTCTCTTTCCATCTTATTCCATAGTCCACAGGGGGTGAAGAATAACACACGGTGAAAAGTAAAATGCAATGCACAGTCCGAAGTCAAACACAATACAAAAGTCAGTAGAAATGTCATCTTGTTTCACTCCCAAGCTAAAAAGTCTTTTTCCTTCCAGAATATTATAAACACACAATTACTTTGGAAGCTGTGGACTGACTCTGAGATCCACAGGCAATCACAGACCTATATAAAGGAAAGGCAACAAATACCTAAGGAGAAATCCTGAAGGAAGAGGCAGGAGACACCCACAGGAGGAGGGAGACAGTCAGACCTCTTGGGGCACAGCCTGCTCAAGAGAGTTGGAGGCTTTTGACAAGGAAGCTGTTTGTTTCTTTTGAGGTCATAGCAACAGAACATCACGGACATGGCGTGTGAGTAAATCATGAGTTTTCCAAGGAATACCTCTCTCCAAATAACATAATCAATTTCTCATCTTAATGGGAAAAAAGCTCCAAACCTATACAAACCTGCCAGGCCAGAGAGACAACACTATCTTCCTCCAGCACATCTCCTGTTTTTCCGAAAGCATTTCCCAGCTGTAATTCCAAGGCAGTGAGTCCTCTCATCCCGGGAACTGAGCAGCCTATTCTTGGGAAATACAAATCACAGATAAGGAGGTGACCCAGACAGTTCTCAGAAACAGTAAAACCCCAATGTTTGTTTGCTTTCAGCTGCTTCCTCCAGGCCATCCCCATGGCTGCTGCCGGGAACTGATCCAACAGTTTCTAGCTCAGATAAAAGCCATTATCCCACAGCAGCTTTGCAGGTAGCTCTGGTCACCCTTACCTGTTGCAGTCCAGCAATCCCCCAACCCTGGACTAAGATCAGGGAACTTCAAGGGAATGGGAACTCTCCTCCAGTCCTCATCTGGCTTCGGTTTCACAGAATCCCAGGATGGGTCAGGTTGGAAGGGACCACAGTGGGTCAATGGTCCAACCTCCCTGCTCCAGCAGGGCCATCCCAGAGCACAGGGCACAGGATTGCATCCAGATGGCTCTGGAATATCCCCAGTGAGGAGTCACCAGCTATCCTGGCAAGCTAGTGGCAGAAAAAGTCCTGACATCAAAAACGACACTCCTGAATATCTGTTTGCATTGCTCCTTTCTTTTCCAGCTCATTTTGGCCTGGCAAACAGGAAGAAATAACTGTGATAGCTATCCCACTCTCTTTTCATGGAGTCCTTTCAAGTGACTCCTTGAATCACTTCAGGGGCTTCTTTTGGAAATACTTACAGAGGGGTAAATCCCGTTACAGATCAAGCTGCTGTGACCTTGCTATGTGGGAAAACTGAAAGCCACATTAATCAGCAGTTTAATTAAACTGTGGAGAGGTAAATAATAATTAGGATGGGTCATTGATACACCACATGCTGAATTATTCTGTCTGCTGGAGTTTAGCAGCAATAGGGACACACAGAAAGAGAACCAGGGTGAAGCTTTTCATCCTGGGGCAACATGTTCCAAGTGGTGCCTCGGGTTTTATTCTTTATTATTATTTATTATTTATTCCCTCTCGGTAATTAAGGAACTGATGCCCATGAAGCTGAGCACGAGTGATGCACTGCAGTGTCAAGGCCATGCACACTGTTTACTTTGTTTCTCTGCTCCCTGATACTTCAGAAAGCAAAAGGTCATGACACAACGTTGATCCAGTGTTGCACATGGAACAGATACTGCCCTGCAGCTGATTTGTTTGATGCTCACCCTGGTTGTGAATCAATTACATATTGAAAAGTGCTTACAACTAACATTCACAATTCAGGGATATTTCCCTAGAGGTTGTAATCTTAACTTATATTCCACAATATCAGTTTGATTCTTGCCTCATCTTCCACCCAAATCCAATAAATACAGAGTTTAGTAGAGTAAGCCTGGATGACTACATTAAAAAGAGACTTCAAGAAGTTTTTGGTTGAGGATTTCCATACTGTATCCAGATGCTTCCATGACTTCATAACCATGAAGACCTCATGCAGCCTCATGTCTGAATGCCCTGTTTTTAATGACATTGAAGAAAGCAGCATCTGAATTAAAATCTTGATTGTTCTTGGGATGTAAATAGAGGCGCTTTTTTTTAAGTTTCAAAACTTCACGTTCTGAAAAAAAAACAAAACAGAGGAGACACTTCTCGGTAGATAAAAAAGTATTTTTCTAACTAAACATACTGATAAGAATGTGTTCAGAAAAGCCAAAAACATGCAGAAGGACTTTTTAATGGCTGCAGTTACTTTGGGAGACTAATGCCTTTGAGCCCATTTGTTTATCAACACAACAATTTGTAACAAACTCTCCATCTTCACTCTTGTACTCCAGTGATTGGGAAAAAAACTCCTGTGTGCTATCTATGGTAATGTGTCCTTTATTATTTAGGTACAAGAGAAAAAAAATGACAATTTGAGTGTACAAAAATAATTGCTGCAAGCAGAAACACTCCAAGAGCAGGCTGAAATGATTGACTGCATTGCTATCCAAGATGAAATATTTTATAAGGGGAAGCCAGGTTTCATTTGAAAAGAACTTCAGAGGTCCAAGATAAAAACTGCCTCTGGGTGGGGAAGAGCTCCATTAGGAACTCATTTTTAAAATCTTATCTCAAGCCGACTCCAATCGGATGCTCAGATTTATGTCTGATCTTACTATCACTGGGGCCAAAATCTCCTCTCTGCCTGGAGGCATGTGCTTAAATGCCTTGTTAAACTCAAAGGAAAACTTCCCCATGGGAAGCTGACTGTTCCAGAGCATCCACAGTTCACTGTGTCCATGTGAAAGCTCAGCATTAACTTTGGACAACACCTACTGACTGCAGGCACCTTTTTTTTTAACTCAGGACCCAGCCTTATTATTTGCTCTTACCCAGCATTCCCACTGTTTTGCAAGGTCAGGAAGGAGCCCGTTGGCTCTTCCTGCAGCGGTGCCTGAGTTGATGCCTTGAGTGGCTACCTAGAAACAGAGACTAGACAGGAATAAAGGTGGATATTTATTTGGAGGGCCTTCAAAGGCACACCCTGGGGAGCCAGAGGCTGCTGCCAGGATGGACCCCAAGACGGACGACGAGTCACGAGTTCTTCACACTTTTATAGGTTTGGTTCATTTGCATATCAGGGTTAATTCTCCACTTACAGCTTCAGTTAATGATATAATTTCCCCAAGCTCACCCCCCTTCCCAAGATGTTGGGTTACACATTTCGGGCCTAGGACAGGCTGGGTGTCCTTGGAGAGCAAACCTGGAGAGGCTTTGTTCTGCCTGCCTGGCCTGAGAGAGCAGCAGCGAGCAGCTGCAAGGAACTTCAGAGTTACACACCAGGCAGTGCAGGATTTGAAAAATATAAAAGTGAAAACCCAAGGCATCAGAGTCAGGGCTGGTTTGGGACAGTGGTCCATGTGTGATTACCCACTGGAATTCGGTGGGAGACTATTTAATTACACCTTTCATTCCAGAGAAACAGGGAGCCAGAGAATCCCTGAGGAGCAGATGCATTACGAACTCTTTCCACAACTGCACAACCGTAGCCAGCAAGGAGACAGATAAATCAGCCCAAAAAAGTGAAGGATAGATGGAAGCAGGAGGGCTGCAGGGCCCTGAGCACCAGGAAACAGTTTTACTAAAAAAAGTAAGGGTCTTGCAGCAAAGTCAACCAATGGCAAAACTCTGCTTTCCTCCAGTGCTGTCACCAGCTTCTCCCAACTCATTCCAAGCTAAATAGATGAGGTTCATGGTCCAGTTTTCCCACATGAAAGAGGAGGACAACTGTCTATAACTTTTGGCCATGGAAGGCATAGATATTAATGCTCAGAAATATCCAGATTGACTCAGCCAACAGTTACCACAGTCAAAGGAGGATTTTCAGAGAATTTTATGCTTTTAGTCCAAAGACATGGGAGAAAGAAATTGGCATCAGCAGAGACGCATCAATGTAGCTTGATGTCACAGAAGAGACATCTCCCAGTGATGAAGCTTATTCAATATTCTAAACAAATTTGAAATGTGTTTAGTCTGGAAGTGATTATTTTGCTTATTCTGATGCATTTGATGTTTAACCACACACTGCAAATATGGTCAGGTGGCCCAGGTCCAACGCAGGAAAAGAGATCACAGCACCACAACCAAAAGTGCATTACACAGGACTGAATAATACAGATACATCATTATTAAAATCCCACAATTTAAACTGTGGAGCCGATGTTTTATGGTGGCTGGGAAAATCATGATACATGTTCTCCATTTTCAAATCCTGCAGTGTTTCAGGATACATGGGAAAGCAGATGTTTTTCATAGCCTGAACCCTAAATAAGCTCTTTCTTCCAAACCAACTGCATGCAGTCAGGAGCGAGACACTGCTGCACGAACGGGCAAAGCGTTCCATCTGTCTTGACTCCAGTGGAAAATGTGTATTCTACCCAAAACAGAGATTTTCATATCAAGACTAATTTTTCCCCCAAAGTGTTCACGGTCAGGTTGGATGGGGCTTGGAGCAACCTGTGATAGTGGAAGGTGTCCCTGCCCATGGCAGGGGGTGGATTGAGACTGGGCTTTAAGGTCCCTTCCAACCCACATCATTCGGGGATTCTGTGGTATTGCTGTCCTTACACAGAGTAAATCCATGGATACTGCCTGGCCATGCACCCACCGTGGTGTCACCTGAGGTGGCAGAACCAGGCCCAGCAGGGGGAACCCGCAGACCTTCTGTGCCTCCCTCAATATGTTTGAGAGACATCAGTCACACCAAGAGCTGGGAGAGGCTCGAGCACACCTCAGGCTACCACAGAAGGCGTTCAGAAAGCAGGGGGAGAGAGCAAATGCAAACCTAGAAGCAAAACTGCAGAGTAACAGCCTCCAAGGAAAGAAACCAGAGAGGACTATCAGGAAGGCTCTCAGGAAGCACCATTTTACAGGCAGGACCACAAGCACCCGATGCAGGAAAGCTTTTAAAATAAATGTGGCTTGGGCTTAGACCAGAAACTGTAAAGCACAGCTGCCGTGATCATCTTACACTGTTAAGAGAAAAGAGAGAGATGTCTGTTGGGAATATTGCTCCTGCCCAGAGGATGCAGGCTGCACGGATGATCCTCCCCTCCTACTCAGCCCACAAGGCAGCAATCTCTCCAGTTAAGCCAACAGAGTCTCCCCAAGAACAAGCAACCAGGAAACCATTCCCAAATGCTACTCACATTATGTCAGCTACTCACAGATCTCTCTGTCCACGTCTTGCTCTGTGTCAAACCCCTGGTACACCTGCCCCTGCTCCCTGTGCCAGCCAAAAGCCTCATGAGGTGGAGATCATAATGTCATGGGCTGGTTGCGGTTGGGAGAGACATTGAAGCCCACCTTGTCCTGCTGCAGTTGCAACCAAATCCTTTAACTCTGGCCTCCCTCCTTAAAAGCAGCCTCGAGGCTGCCTCCCAGCTCCTCCCAATGCAGGAGTTACAATGGCATGGAAGGTTCTGCTTCCGAGGTGAGGCAGCTCCTGAACGGCGGGACTTGATGGGGATCTCAGTCATGTATTCAGCCACTGCTGGCTGCTCACTGGGCAACACTGTGCTCCTGTGAATGCCAACTCATCCACACTTGGAGGCGTATTTTCCAGGGATTTGTGGGAGCTGCACATCTTAGGTGACCCAGGACACTCAGGAGTGCTGAGAGGACTGTGCTTTGCTACAGGTTACGGAGATGGCAGGAAGAGAGTGGTGAGCACTAACAGAGAGCAAATCCCACTTATTCCCTTTCCTAGGTTCCCACTGAGCTGTCCAGTGCCACACAGGAGATAGGTGCTTCATTCAGCAGAGCAGAAGCTCAGCTCCTTGATTTCCTTAGGCCAGAGAACTTTAACTGCAGCTGGATTGCAAAGGCTGAGAGCAAGAGGCATGCGGCCCTCAGGGACAATCTGCATCGGATGCAAGCAAGAGAGACACCAGCAAGGCCTCTGCCTCCCAAACGTCAGGAAAGATGCACTTGCATCATGCAAAATCCCTTTAAAGACATTCCCAATTTTCCTTCGCAGTGACAGCAAGGAAGGAGGAACTGGCAGAGTCTCCTATCCCAGCTGCACACAACTAATCCAGCTGAAGTTTTGTTCCATCCTGATTCACGGAAACATTTGCCGTGGAAGAAGCCAAGCCTTTTACTGCTTCCAACTCCAAAGATGCTTCTTCTGCATCATCCATTTTCTACCAGCTGTCTGAGCTCATGGCCCGAGTCAGACCAGAGCTGCAGGAGCAAGCCTGGTCCCTTCCAGAGATGGAGCACAGGTTGCCTTGTCCATCCCTGGCACTGTGGCCTTGCCCTCCCTCTTCTCCACACAGATCAATCCCTGCCCTTCTCTTGAGAGTACCTCCATCCACAAACATCTGCCAAACTGCTCTGAGCTTCCCAGAAAAGCCCTGGTTTCCTCGAAAAGCCTGTATCCAGCTCAGAAATGCACTTCCCTTGGACAGCATCATGAGGGAGCATCATCTTGTAACAGCTCATCTCATTCCACCGCCTGCCATGGGCAGGGACACCTTCCACCAGACCTGTTTGCTCCAAGCCCCATCCAACCTGGCCTTGGACACTTCCAGGGATGGGGAAGCCACAGCTTCTCTGGGCAACCTGTGCCAGACCCTCACAGGGAAGAATTTCTTCCATCTATCACCCCTCTCCAGGATAAACAGCGCCAATTTCCTCAGCCTGTCTCCTTAGGGGAGATGCTCCAGACCCCTTATCAACTCTGTGGTCTCCTCTGCACTTGCTGCAGCAGTTCCATGTCCTTCATACACTGGAGGCACCAGAACTGGACACTTTATTCCAGGTGGGGTCTCAGGAGAGCAGAGCAGAGCAGGAGAATCTCCTCCCTGTGCCTGCTGCCCACACTGCTGGGGATGCAGAAATCCAGTGACTTAGGAGAGCTGTCCACCCACCTCTTTCCATGGAAAGGTAGGACAGGAGAGAAAACGTCTGCTCCTGAGATACTGATATATCCAGCCCAGCCTATGGAGAGCCTGCTCTGGCACAGCCCAGGTGTTCCCAACCTGCTGATGCTACACTCACCAGGGAACAGCACTGCTTACTTCAGATTAGGAGCTGGAGCTGCTAGGGAGGGACACAATGCCAGGAATCAGTGATCTCCCAGCAGCAAAGCAAAGCAAGTAACCACTGCTGTCACCTTGTCAGGTCAGCACCCAGTACAGCAAGGCCTTAACACCCACCATGACATGACAGGCAAACCCTTACCTACATGATCCAACACTCAGGAAAACACCCAGTTCCCACGAATCCCAGCTCTTCACTCCATTTGGCAAAGGAAACGTTAAGTGCCAAGTAATCTTTTCCAGCCCTACAACCATTTTCCCCTAACTAACCAAAACAAAGTAATAACAGTATGAATTATTTTTCTCACCACCACCACCCCTTCCCGCCTCCGAATTCCCACTCACAGCTCCTCATTAGACCTGGTGTTAATTAGAACAGGCTGTGAAGTTCACCACATCTGTGCAGAAGAGCAGGGGTGGACAGACACATGACACCAGCTCTTGCGAAACCAGGTCCCAAAAAAATGACCCATATGATGGTGACAGCTTCTTCAATAATTTCTTTTGGTATTTAGCTTCCCAAGAAGCTTAGTAAAAAGAAAAATAAAGAAGAGGCTACAAAAAAATAACCTCATGGATTTGGAGGGGGAGGGAGTTATTTTGCTCAAAGGCCTTTCATTAATTATCCCCTTAATAACAGCTTTTATTAGTTTGTAAATGTTCCCTTTTGCTCAGCCATTTGATGGCATCCTTGGCAGCGACAGCCCATAATTCTTCATTGCGTGTGTGTCTGTCTGCTGTTTAAAATTTAAATTAAAGCAAGGCTTGCGGTTGAGGCTCTAGTGCACAAAAAGGAGAGGAAGGCATCAGTCCTTAAAGTAACAGTGTTGCTATTAGCATGTCAGCCCAAGACACAGAAAAATCCTGCAAAATTGCAGCACCCGCCCAAGAACCCGATTCAAACTCTGGCCTGGTCCAACCCGGCCTTGGACACTTCCAGGGATGGGGCAGCCACAGCTTCTCTGGGCAACCTGTGCCAGGGCCTCACCACCCCCACAAGGAAGGATTTTTCCCCCAATACCTGATCTAAACCCACTCTTTTTCAGTTTGATGTACTGGAACTCGTGAACTGGATCTTACAAACTGCTCACTTCGGTGGCGTGACTCTCTGGTCTTCCAAAGCCACTGTGGAAACCTTATGGTGCAAACAAGGATGGAAGCTGTAGGACTTTGGACCATCTCCTGCTGTCCTTCTTGTTCTCTCCTGGCTTGGTTATATGGAGGTTTCTGGAGAAGAACCCTGGATTAATATTCTCAGGATAAAAATGAGTAGGAGGCCTGGCAAGCAAGTTTTCCCTCTCCCCATGATTCATGAGGAAGTCAGACAAGGAATGTCTCCATCAGGAGACAAATGGGCTAGGTTTAATGGCATCTGTAATGGGGACATATTTCTTTAGGAACTGCCAGTTAGTTACTGGAACAGCCTCAATACAGAACAAGAGTGACTTCTAGTGCAGTCCGGGGATATGGCAAGAGTTATTGCTTGGCATTATCCCTGCATGTGTTTGAGCACATCAGCCTGTGCTGCCTCATGCAAATTAGGCTTGGTCTGAGCCGCAAAGTGCCTGTGAAAGTGACAGGGATGTGGCTGCCCTGGTGGAAGCAACAGCCTTGTCATGTTCCATCTCACGGACACGAAAAGCCAGGGCATCCAAGGTGAATTCATGGAGAGACAGTACACACACAGCTGCTTGTGGCAGCAAATTGGATTTCCTAACTCAAGAGCTCATTCAGCCTCTGCAGAGTTTTCAATTCCAGTGACAGACACAGTTACCTCACTGACAAATGTAAGAGCTGGGAGTGCTGCCCTCTTCCTGCCTGCTATTCCTGAAGGAGGCTGAAGCATCCCCACCTCCTTCACTGACTCTTCAGAGCCGCTCTGGCACCACAGGCAGGAACCTCCTGCACCCCTGATCACAAGCTGTCCTCAGAGTCAGGCTGCCTGGCAAGCAACAACCTCCCAGGGAACACAACCTGCACCCCTAGGTAGCAGTCCTACCCAGGAGGTCATGCTGCATCCAGGAAGGCTGGTTACATCCCAGCTTCCACAACCCAGGACCCTCTGCCATTCCCTAAAAGGGAGCAGAAATATTTTCTGAACTCCAAATGGGAATTAATTAACACAAACATCGCTGGCTCAGGACACCTCCCAGCCAAAATTGCTGGAGATTTGGAGAAGTGCAACTACACGTGCTCTATCTTTATGCTCTTTCCAGATCTCTCCCCCTGAATGAGCTGCCCAGACAGGCAGACCTCAGCTTTGACCCAGCAGAACCATTCTTATGTTCTTAAATGTAAAAGATTTTATTCTTTCTCCTGTTTTTGGTTCACACTGTTTTGCTTTGCCATTTTTGAGCCTGACAAATGTAATTCACACACAGCCTGGGCAAACCAATCCGGCCCTGCCGAAGCTGGGGTCTGCAGATATCCCACTGCTGTTACCAGACAGGACTGCTACCAGCTCACCAGGAAACCACAGGACTCCACATATTCCTGGGGGAAGTCAGACAGCAGCCAGGCTGGTCTTAAACTTTAAGAATCACAGTCCCACTATTTCCATCACTCCTCTTTCAGAGTGTCTTTCTCTCTGCCTGCATTTTTACAGCTTTACACTATCCTCAATTCATGGCAAGTCAAAACAAGCCCCCTTCCCACTTCTGCTCAAAGTGTTTTAGATAAAATAGTAGACAGGAACAGAAAAGGATAAAAAAGGAGTATCAGAGTGGAGGAAAAACTAAATGGTTAATACAGTTCCTACTTGGTGCAGCCTTCATGCAAAAATGATGTCAGCTGGAAAGTGCTGGCAAGCAAAACCAAGCGGGATGTATGTCAGCTGAGCAGCATATATTCCCTGGGAAAGGGAACATGGAATTGCCTATAACTGCACGTGGCTGTCCTGTTTGTACAGGATCAAATTCTTCCCTGTGCACGTAGCAGCCGCCCAGGAATCGCAGCCCACGACGTCAGGCAGGAGGCACGGTGCCACACGTCCTCCTCGTGGCTGTGCTTCCAACAGACAGAGACACCAAAACAACTGCATGGACTCAAAATGTCGCGTGCAGCCACTGCAGGTGAAGCCCTGGGTGCATGGGTGTCACAGAACCCCAGAATGGTTTGGGTTGGAAGGGACCTCAAAGCCCATCTCGTTCCATCCCCTGCCATGAGCAGGGACACCTTCCACTAGCCCAGGTTTCCCCAAGCCCCATCCAACCTGGCCTTGGACTTCCAGGGATGGGGCAGCCACAGCTTCTCTGGGCACCCTGTGCCAGGGCCTCAGCACCCTCACAGGGAAGAATTTCTTCCCAATATCAGATCTAAACATTCTCTCTGAGTTTTAAACCACTGCCTCCTTTTCTATCACTCCATGGCTTTCAAAAGTTCTCTCTCCATCTTCCAGCATCACCCAGCTGATCAGAATGACGGAATGTATGTTTGAACTTCAGGTTCTCCCTATTGCAAATATTCCTTGACACATCTTCTCCCTTCATAGAAAAAGTTCTTTGAACAAGAGTTGATTTGAATGCAGGGAAGAGACACTTTTTTAGGGGCATAAGTTATTTAGGAATATTTTACTGGAGCACTGGAGCAAATAGAGATGTCGTTGAAAATGAAAATATTCATAGGAAAGAGTGACTCCATATGAGTTTTAAGTTTCAGATTTCACAAAATGTTTTGCTGTAACATTTTTCAAGGGAAAAGTTCCAAGTTTAGAACTTGAAGTGGTTTTATTTAAAACAATGTTTCTTTCTTCTACTAATTTTCTTTCCCAAGCTCAGCTGTTGAAGCTGAACTGAAATATAAAACATTTTTTGTGTCCTCAACAGGTCCAATAAAATTCTTCTTTCTTTTTGTTTTCAAAGGTGTGATTTTTACCCCCTCAGATTCCAAACAGAAAAAGTGACACCTCATCTTTTTTTCATTCTTGTTAAAAAAAACTCTTCCCCACTCTAACACAGTGAAGAGAAAAAAAAAAAATTCTGCCTCTTTCTCACAGATTTTAAAAAACCAGAGTGCCTCAGGCTGATTCAAGGGCATGACTTTTCCTGGAGCAGGGGAGCCTGTTCAGCTTGGGGAGCGGAGATTTAAGGCTAATAAGCAGCTGGTTTGGTTTACAGAAATGCTGCAGCATTCCCCCATGGCACCCATTCCCCATTTCCCAGGAAACCTCCAGCAATCACTGGAAGGCAGTCTCAGTGATTTCCCTGCAATGGCCATAAGAAGTGGCTTTAATCCCACACTCAGCATAAGAGCTTGGTGTATGTTCCAGGCTGCTGCCAAGGCCTCGACGCTTTTTCCAGCATCTTTAGTTCCTGGGCAAAGCTACATTTCTAATCTGTACATAATGTTCAGCTTCAACTCTTGCAGTTCATGGACTTGAACACAAAGGCAATTCTCACTGCCACTGGAAGAGGTGAATCCCTTCCCCTCATTCCCTGGAAAAGGAAAAACAGCATCTGCCAAGGCAGACACTCCAGCCTAACGTTCTTTTCATCTAACACAAGGAAAAAAGCACCTCTAGCTCCCTTGCAGTGATGAGATCAAGTCTTTGGAGACATGGGGTTTATTTCTAGATCTGACACAGATACCTGGCGTGAACCTGCAGATTCTTGAAGACCTCTCTCTGGCTGAACCAATCCTTTACAATCTTGTCACATCAGATAAAGCTGTGAGGAAAGCAAAATGCTTAAGAAAAAGCCAGAACTACATCCTGAAATTCTGTGCAGCTCAGTTGTGAACAAAATAAGCATCTTGACCCTTTTTTGTCTAATGCCAAGTTTCTTTCCAAAACAAATGTTCCCAATCGTTAGTGCCAGCCTAACTTGAGAGTGCTTTATCACTGTGTTAGGGAGCAGCTGCCTCTCACCATGACCAAGATCCAGCCCAGCTGATGGAAGGCACTGAGCTCCACTCCCAGCCTGCTCAAGGTCCTTAGGTGGTTAATGAAGACACAGACAATGTTGTAAGGCAGCTCAGATGTTGATAGAGCTGAGTCACCCCCTCTCTGTAACCTGAACACCCCAGACATGACTGTAAAGAGAGTAATAATCACCGTTTTGGGGGACAAGGCCAACTTTTCATCCATCAGTCACTACCCAGACTGTGAGCTCACTGGGGGTTTGGTCCCTGCTGTGTTTTTTTAAAGACCTGAACAGCACAAATGAAAGCTGCCTCAATGCCTGGAGCCTCAACCAGAGCCAGTGGCAGCTAAATTTTCCATGGAAAGCTTTAGCCGGCAGAAGGGGAGCAGGGTGGAGCTAAGAATATCAGTTACACAGTGACAAACTCCTGCCTGGCATTTCCTCCTCAAACCATGAGCCAGCTGCAGCCACTCTTGCCAGAGTCCTCAACCAGCTCAAGGGGCTCTCTTCATATTGAAATACTTATTTTAGGGAGCAGACCCAGCCCTAGGAATCTCTTTGAGGACAAGATAAGCCTAGTGGGATTTGGCCACTGAATGCCTATCCATTTCACTGGGTATCCAAACACCAACTCGAGTATGGGATAAATATCCTTGCATTACATCTAGGAATATAAACAGGCAGGAGACCATCCTTATTTCACGGATATGGGGAAAAAAAGAGGAGGAGAACACCACTCTTCCCACCCCAACATATGGTAGAAAGGCCAATCAATGCCTGTACCTTCATGATTAATGTTCCAGGAACAGGGTGGTTTGCTTTCACCACTCCACACCAGCAAGAAAATCGCTATCTTTTCCTTTCCAGGCACTGCTAATATCCTAAGATCACAAAAGCTTTGGGTGTTGCCTGACTCTCCCACCCAGGTCCTTCAAATCAAGCCATTTTAGAGTGTCCTACAGCAGTCAGCACATGCTTTTAGGTGCTTAAAATAGTCCACATTGCAGGAAATCCCCGCCACTAGCTAAAGACCCAGAGGAAGTATCCTCCTTGGCTTACTATCAAATACACATCCAATGAAAAACAAGCAGAATCCCTCTGGAAGCTCTCAGAGCTGAGAAAGCTTCTCAAGGCACCCACTTAGAAATCGAGACTGCTTCTTGTCCAGCTGCAAGAAATTCCTACAGCAGATGGATTGGTAAATCCATCCTCTTTCTGCTATCACCCATGTTGGTGATGGCAGTGACAGCAGGAACAGGGGAGAACAGGAGTCACTGGATGCAGGCACACACGTTTATTGCTTCAGGTCAGCTCTCTGTCTTTTCAGAGAAGCCCTGGATTCTCCCATCTCCCTTTTGCACAGCAGCCTGTGAGACAGATGGAAAAGATTCTGGAGTAAAGGTGGGATCTGGTGTGAATAAGGGTGGAAGTATTTTGGCTGGGAATTCATGGGTATGCAAAGGCGTGGGAGTTGTGATTCATGAAATGCTTAACTCCCCCAGCAGTTCCCCACCTTGCAAGGAGCCAGTTTTTGGTGCTGGGAAGCAGGGACTCAGTGGCCAGGCATTTGGCAGGAATGTTTCTGGAGCAGGTTCCAAGGCTGGAGCTGCGTGTCAGCCAGAGCATCTCCTCAGAGCAGCTCTGATGGAGCATCACCAGGAACAAAACAACATTTCCTGAAACTCCTGCAGGAGATGATAGAAAATTCATCCAGCCCTTGATCCAAGAGGGTGTAAAATGCACAAGGATCATATTTTCTCTCCAGTTCCAAATAAAATCCCCAATACGGATATGTTGAATGGTCCCAAGGAGCAAATTCAGCAGTAGCTGTGCCTGAGAGATCACAACCACTAAAATACTGGAGTGCAAACTGAGCAGGACTTCTCTCTCCTTGACATCAGGGCCTCTTATACCTGTACATGCCCTCAGTCTAACACTGGGAATGATCTTTTCCAAGCACACTGGTGCTTGTCCTGACCTTGGTTCCTCTGCTAGGGAATGCATAAGCAAGGAAGATGCTCCATGTGCTTCACGTAGAGCCTAGATTTTAATCCACCTGCCTCAAATCCAGCCCAGGTGCTTCCCTCTTGCTCAGACAACCCGAGAATGAGCACATCAAAATTTTAGTCAGGCTCTCAGCAATATCCAACACCACCGAAATGTTTAAAATTGGCACAGAGAACAAACCAATAACACTGTACAGTCAATGCTTTCAACTCTTGGGTTACCCATTATCTTGTTCAAAATGTGGCTCTGGGAGTAATTTTGTGAGAAAAAGCACTTCAGCAGCTACAGTTCAGGAAGGCCTGGGGAATAGGAATTAACAAGCCCTAAAAGATTTAGAAATGGAAGATGTGGAAAAAAGGAATTTTGATTTTATTTTTCAGTCTTTGAGGTTCTGACTTACTGTTTCTAAACCACTAGGGATGAACAATACTTACACTTATGACCTTGTTAGGAAGTTATCAAAGGCACTGTCAAAAGTATGAAGGAGTCAGCTTGAATTGTCCCAAAGGAGAAACTTCAAGACTAGGAAGAAAAATATCAGTTTCCTTATTAACTGAGTTAACCCATTAAGCACCAATAACTTTGCAGAGCAGAACATGCAGCAGTGAAACCAAACAGTTTGGATTGTGAATATGAACTATTGAGCATGATCTGAGATGTAGTCAGATCTCAAAGTCTATGAAAACACAGACAAATCCTAAGCGAAAAGTTCTTGCCTACCTTTGGAAAGAAATATGTATCTGCTGCTTTATAAAGAAACAAGATCCCTGCAAAAACAGTGTTCACGTCCATGCACAAACACCAGTTCTCCACTTCCTGAGCCACCAGCAAAAGGATGAACCTTCCATGCTCAAATTACATTTCCACTCTCCCAGTCCAGCACGCAAGTGGGAAGGCCATGGGCTCACGGTCAAAACCAGAACCCACAGATTCACCCGTGGAAATTACAGCTCCTGCCACCATGAAATTATCTGGGAACCAACTGATCTTTGGCGTTCCATTCTCCACTCTCTCCTGAGTCATGCAAGGCTGCTATGGAGGCGATCTTCCTTCCTAGCACTCTGGGAATGCAAGTGCAAGAGCAATCCCAGCTGTCCTGAGCACAGGGCACTGCTCTCAGCCAAATTATTATTAATGCGAGTATGCTGAGCAACCACAGGCCTTTGTGGGGATGGATTCATGGGAGGGCAGATGCTGGAGGAAACATTCATCTCTGTGGGGTGGAAAGAGCAACAAAAATGTCCTAAGAGGAAGGAAGATCAAACAAGAGTAAAAGTACTCGTTCACCGCTTCTCTTTTTTGCCTCCATTTGTAGTTGAGCTGCTAAAGAAAAAAGATCTCAGAAAAAGAACCTTTTCTTTCCTCCCAACCACTAAAAAAAGGGTTTGATGAATAATAAAGTAATTATATATAAAATGGAGTTAAAATACCATTATGGCCACTGGTGGCACAAACGCAGCAGATGGAACTTGAGGCTGGTTGAGAGACGAGAGAGCAGATGGAGGTGGAGCCCTCCCTATCTTCCCCTTGTGATGAGGAAGTCTGTGTGACATGGGAGACCTCCAAAAAGCAAATTGCTCCTCAACCTGATGTAAAACTAAACCTCAGGTTGGTTCTTGTGTGCCTTAGAAGGGCTGCTCACACATCTGAGATGCTGTTCTGGGCCTCTTTCTATGCCTTCTGGTCGTAGACAATATAAAAAGCTAAAAATAGCCATCAGAACAAGTTTTGGAAGCTCCCTGGATTATATTTAACACACAGGATAAAGAAAACAGTGCTTTACTGAATCATGGGCTCTGTTTTTAGCTGAATATGCTCCCAAAATGGCTAAGTGATCCGTTCTAGCTGTTATGGGAAGAATTTAGCTCAGTTCAGTCAACACACANTACCCATATTTTGGTAAATCAATGGGAAGAATTTAGTTCAGTTCAGTGAACACACGGAACTTCACCAGTCACCACTACCTGCTGCTCATGACTGTGAGCAAACCTGCTGGTCAAAAGCCAGTTCACAGTTTATTGGTCCAGAACAGAAATAGAAGCATTAAATAAATGTCTTTGCCCTGCCCTGTTCCCTCTGCTGTTGTTGCAGCACAGCAAAGCTCCAAGAGGCTTGTCAGTGAATTCATCACAGTATCCATGAAATTGCTAGGACATGGCAGCACGCCCTGGCAATCAGCTTGGGGGGGTAGAAGGTTTTATTCCTCTCTCCTCTGAAGCCACTGGGTAGGTGACTCACAGTAGATTGGTGTTGCAAGGTTCCCAGTTTCTCTTCAGATGGAGGGGTGGAGTTTCCCACTGCTCCAGAAGCAAAGCAGCCAGAGCCAAACACCACACACTAATGGATTTTTCCACATGCTGAGAACCAAGAGATTGGAGGAGCTCCTAGAAATAGAAAGCTTCCTTACCTGCCTTGGAAAACTTTGCTTGGTGCTCTACAGCACAGTCCTGCCCATGCTTGTGAGGACACCTGAGGTCGTGAGTGAAAAACATCAGTGCAGTTTCTGCTCAATTCTGTGAGGAAGGAAACAGTGTTTAAAGCAGATTTGTAATAAGAGTGTCCCAAGATCCCTGAGACAACCGAGGGCAGAGTCCCTTCCCACAGAGTAAGGTGGGCAGAACACATTCAGGATATGAAGAGCCTGACCAAAGGATTGCCACGCTCAGGAGCTGCAGAATCTCTCTCTCCAAATTAGTGCCTCATGTTCTAAGTTTTAAGAGGAAGCAGATGTTGGCAGTGTGCTCCAGACCTTTGTTTCCCAGATTCCCAGATAACTGCTGCTTTTGTGCAAATCCTTCTCTAGCAATAACAATAATTAAGTGTCATTCATGTAAGGTCTTTCATTCAGCAGTCCCAAAGCGCCCAATAAATTTAACGAACCATTAATACTCAACAGATGTATTGCTTTGCAATTTTAAAAAGGCTGCATTCTTCTCCAGGATCCTCCACATTCCCTCAAATGGCAGGTACCCTAATTACCACAATTACCATAATCACCATAATCATGTATCAGTTTGCAGAGAAGCAGAATTAGGGGATGCCAAAGGCTACAGTACATTCTGCTAATAACGAAAGGATTTAAACAGAGTTCCTGGCCTTTAATTTTGTTCCCACTGTGAGCAGGAAACCACCCTGCCTCCAGAAATCCACACACACTGATAACTTCATCTAGCCAGGACACCGAACTGAAAGGCAAGAATGCATTCTCAGAGCACATGAAAAACCCACTGGTTAAAGACAGTGAAGTCCAATCCAAGCAACAAGAATTTTTTCACTAGGATGCCTTAAGCTCACTAAAACTGAATTCAGTGGCCCAAGCAGGCTGCTGAGAGAGATGCAGTAGTCACCAAGTAACTGTAATCTTGCTTACACATCCCTCTGGATCCCCCCTAAAAAAAGAAATCATGGAAGGTATTGCTCAAAAGGACAAGTCTTGCCACAACAACAGTGCCATCTCTTTACACCACCTAGGTTAGACACTCAGTTAGACACACGGTGGTGGCCTTCCAGCACCTGAAGGAACCTACAGGAAAGATGGAGAGAGACTATTTCCAAGGGCCTAGGGTGACAGGACAAGGGGGAATGGCTTCAACCTGACAGAGGGCAGGTTACACTCTCCCAACAACTGACCTCTCCCTGCCAGCAAAACCACAGGAGCTGAGCATGCAAGCCCAGGCTGCAAAAAAAACAAGGAACAGGTTTTTGCTAAGGCATAATTCACACAATTATCAACTGTGAGGGTGTGGACAAGCAGCAGTGATTCCTTGAGCTGTGCCTGAGCCTCAGTGTAAAGCAAAATACTTCTTTTTCTTTCTTAATCATAGAATATCCTGAGTTGGAAGGGACCTACAAGGATCATTGATCCAACTCCAGACTTCTTGACAGACTCTGTTTACTTTCTACACTTACTATGCTGCTGCTACCAAAGTCAGTTCAAGACCTGTCACATAATTTGAATTATATTGCGTTTGTTCCTATTTTAGGCAACATAAAGAGACATTTGCAGAAATCTCAGATAGTCTGAGACCAGGGCT
>VZRR01008727.1:254-26782 GCA_013398015.1 Oreocharis arfaki | reverse complement strand
TTTATATATATTTCCAAACACCACTTTTACCCTTGGCTTTCTAGGGTGGGTTGTACCACGTGTGGATGAAACAAACCCAGTAGAGTTTGCAGTAAGCTACGAATGACAGCAGCTGGCTCACAAGCAATGCCACCAATAAAGATTTTCCCTGGTCAAAACCTCCTCATAGAGGGAATGTTTTAGGCTGGAGAAACAGCATCAGGATTTCCAGGCCTTTATTGGCTTGGGTTGATGATGTTAGAATTGACTGTTGCCTGTAACAGAAAGGTACCTGGAAGTTGGAGGGGTGGAAGGGCTTAGGAGAGATGCAGAGCTTCCCTCAGCGTGGTGCTTGATGATTTACCCAGGGCTGTGTTGAGCACCCGTGGAGGAAATGCAGCAAAAGGGCTCTGAGCTGTCACACGGAGCTGGTGGTCTCCAGCCAGGACATTTGGGCTGAGAATGATCCCAGTGAGTGACAGCCTGGGTGTGGGGGTTCATCACCACCTCTGCTGGGTGTAACACAATCACTGAGCTAAATCACATTCCCAGAATCATTTGGGATGGAAAAGCCCTCTAAGACCATCCAGTCCAAGCTGTGCCCAATCCTTGTCCCTAGACCAGAGCTCTGAGTGCCACATCCATGAATTCCTTGCACACCTGCAGGGATGGGCACTCCAAACCTCCCTGGGCAGCCCCTGCCAAGGCCTGAGCACCCTTTCCAGGAGGAAATTCCTGCTGGTGCCCACCCTGACCCTCCCCTGGCCCAGCCTGAGGCCGTTCCCTCTCCTCCTGTCCCTGTTCCCTGGCAGCAGAGCCTGACCCGCCCTGGCTGCCCCCTCCTGTCAGGGAGTTGTGCAGAGCCACAAGGTCCCCCCTGAGCCTCCTTTCCTCCAGGCTGAGCCCTTTCCCAGCTCCCTCAGCCTCCCCTCACATGCCTGACTCTGTCAGTCCTTCCTGAGCTCAAGGAGGACTCAGGGGCTCGTCCCATCCATAAGGAATGGCAGTGATGGGCATAGATCCAACCCCGGCACAGCCCTGCCGAGGCACAACACCCCGTTCCACACAGACCCGGGGGGGAAAGGGCCACAGCTGAAAGGACAATGGCACAGTGTCCCCGGCCATTTGTCACTCTGGGTTTGAGCCGTAATAAAAGTGTCTTTGTACAGACACAGCAGTGACCAAGGAAAATATTTGAGCTGACCGCTGCAGAGGTCAGGGCGGGTTTAATCACAGAGGCGTCTTCACAGGGGAGTTTGGTTTTCACTTCTTTTTCTTCCCCTTCTTTTTGAGGGAGCCAGGCCAGGGATAGCCCCGGAATTCCAGGAAGGCAGAGGCGTTGTGGGAGATGTAGTAAGCGTTGAGCATGGCAGCTGGGCTGAAGAGATCCACCTCTTTCACCTCCTTCTTTCCACCCTTTTGGGACTTTTTGCCTTTGCCGCCCTTGGGTTTTTTGCTTTTGCCTGCCTGCGGAGAGAAAATGACCACAAACCCACTCAGTTTTGGGTCTTTGTTGTCTCAGTTCTGGGCAGAGATCCTAGGCTGAGAGACTGAGAGAATTGGGGGTGTTCACCTGGAGAAGGCTCTGGGGAGACCTCAGAGCCCCTTCCAGGGCCTAAAGGGGCTCCAGCAGAGGGACTTGATACAAGGGCTGGAAGGACAGGACATAGGGAATGGCTTCCCACCACCAGAGGGCAGGGATGGATGGGATCTTGGGAAGGAATTCCTGGCTGGGAGGGTGGGGAGGCCCCAGCACAGGGTACCAAGAGCAGCTGTGGCTGCCCCTGGATCCCTGGAAGTGTCCAAGGCCAGGTTGGACATTGGGGCTTGGAGCAGCCTGGGATGGTGGAATGCGGTTGGAACGAGATGAGCTTTAAGGTCCAGCCCAAACCATTCCATGATCCCAAGACATCCCAGAGCAGCTGTTTTGTTCCATCCTTGTCCTGGCTCACAGCATTAGCTCAGAGCCCCGCACCCAGACCCCAGTGCTCTGTGGTGATTTTGTAGAAGGACTCACAAGCATTAATACAACTTTCACGCAATCCCCGTGCTCTGGAGGCTCTGAGAACCTCTAAAGCCATCAGACTGAGCTAATCAGTGTCCCCCCGTGCCTCTATCTGGCTAAAAAAGGTTTGTGCACAATGGAAGCCAAGCATTCTTTTCCATTGATTTTTTTTTTTAAATTAATGCATGAGGATGCAATCCTGAAGTAACTTGGCCTGTGTTCATCCACTCCCATGTGCCTGTTTGTGACTCTGGATCTTAAACCAGGAAAGCAGCACTCCCTCCTACAGCTCTCATGGATCTGGCCTGGAGCTGCTCTCCCACCACTGGTGGTTACACAAATCCAAACCCACGTAGCGTATTTTGCACGTTATGATTTCTAAAAAGTTCTTTCACAGCTCAGCACCACTCAGTGCAAAAGAGACAAACATTTGTGCTCTGAGCTGTGAGAACAGAGTTAAGGGCACAATCCTCAGAATCACCCGGGACCACGGTGTGAAAGAATGTGGATGGGTGATGAAAGATTTGGAAAAAAAATCAAATTTTCTGTATAAAACACACAGACCCTCTATTACAGAAGGAAAAATGAGAGAAAATAAGAGTGTAAGCTGCAGCTGATGGCAGATTATTTGCAGACTGAAACGACCTGACCGCAGACGTATTTTTGAGATGGGGGAAAAGCCTCTTTCACAGACCTTAATTGGACAGAATTTGTGGAATACTTCACAGGCTGGAATGTGCCCCCTTCACGGGGACATTCTTATGTCAGATTTTGCAGCCAGTCAGTCACATGAGTCCCACTCCTTGTCTGCCCAGGATCTCTGGTGGATTTTGTGAGCACTTGTAGGTTCCTGGTTGGAATTTGGCCCGTAGCTGATCTTTCCAAATATAAAAGATGCATACAGGCTTTATATGCTATGTACAAAATGTTACAGCCTGCAGCCAAGAACAAAAAAAAGCTAAAAATCAGAATTAGGTTTATACTTGCACACCAAATGAATTTGGCCAGGTCAGTTCTGTCCTGCAGCAGTGGGAAGGAACCTTTTGGAGATTAACCCTTTTTCTTAAAACTGGTATCAACATTTCCGAAGGATCAAAGGTGTTTTACCATGGCTGAGTCTTTTTACTGAGCAGCCAGGACTCCACATCAAGCCCTGGAGATGGACCCTGCAACACAAAAATCTCGTGGTGAGTTACACACAGCATAAAGCACCCGTGTCTGTGTCAGCCCCCATTCAACTTTAAAGCAAAAAAGGGGAAAAATAGTTAATCCCTTGCAAAAACAGGTCGAGGTGGGTGATCCCTAAAAGCTGATACTCACCTGTGAAATCAGCTAATTGTCAAATCCCAGGACTCTGAGCTTTCCAGCAAAGCCCTCGAGATTTACAATCACAGAATCTTGTAAAAGACCCCCAAGACCACGGAGTCCAACTGTTCCCCAGCACTGCCAAGGCCACCACTGACGCCAAGTGTCCCCAGGTGCCACATGCACAGGGCTTTTAAATCCCTCCAGGGATGGGGGCTCCACCCCTGGCCTGGGCAGCCTGCACAAGGACTGGACAACATTTTTAGGGAAGGAATTTTCCCGATATCCAGTCTAAACCTCTGGCACAACTTGAGACTGTTTCCTCGTGTTCCGCCCCTTGTTCCCTGCGAGCAGAGCCCGACCCCTGCTTGGCTGCCCCCTCCTTTCAGGGAGCTGTAGCGAGCGAGAAGGTCCCTCCTGAACTGCCTTCTCTCCCCCAGCTGCCCCAGCCCCACTTCCGTCCCTCACCGCCCCGTGTAGACACGGCAGAATCTCACCTTCCTGTCCCCACATCACCACGGCTCTGAAGCGGCCGCGACCCTGCTTCCCCCGCAGGGCCGCCATAACTCCCCCTCCTTCCCCCCAGCGTCCCGTTGTCATAGCGACGCCGGGGCGGGGCCTGTCGCTGACTGACAGCCCCGTGTCCAATCCGCTGCTGACGCGCCCACCCTTTGTCCAATCGGCTGCTGGGGGGCGGTGCCCGCGCGCGCTTCCCGCCACCGCGGTCGTCACGGGGAAAAGGGCGGGAAAAGCTGTGAGGGGGATGAGGGGAGCGGCCACCGCCATCCCCGCCCTTGTCCCTGTCCTTGTCCCACCCACAGCCAAAAGTCCCAGGGAAATGTCACAAGGACGCCAAAAAACCCTCTCACCACAACTTGGAGCTGAGAGGAGGAGAGGAGTAAATCGTGCTTTCCAAAGGTCTTGGAAAGATTGGTGTTTGGTGAGCTGTTAATGGAATATTCACGTTATTCCTGTGTGACACGGGGGAGTCTCTGTTTAAACACCTGACTCAGCCTCCTTCACCGCATAAGTATTTAAAACAATCTCTGCTTTGCCTCCTTTGAGAGCCACAGCTCCGGACAGCAGGCCCTGAAAATGACGTGTAATAGAGGTTGGATATTTCCTATAAATCCTCGTAAACTGAGGCCTGAGACGCAGGGAAACGATGGAGCCAGAGGGGTCTGAGGGAGGGACATGGACCTGAAAAGTTCGTTTTCTTCCCTGCACCTTTTTTTAGACACAGCAGTTTTATCCAAGGGTAGTAATGCTTCTAAAGGCTGGGTGATTTTTAAATTTGGGAGAAAATATGGGAGAGAGGAGTCTCTCCTGCATCCCTCAGCACCAGATTTTCACTTGCAAAGTGCTAAAAAAAAAAAAAAATCAAAAGGCACAAGTGAAAAATATCAGTAGGAGCTGAATTCCCTCATAGAAAAAAAAAAAAGCTCATAATTGCAGTATTACCAAACTTCAACAAACCCATTAGCAAGTCTGCCTAGATCATGGGTTTATTTTTACCTTTAACATTAACCTCTCTAAATGTGCACTCAGAAGCCTATAGGATACATTTAGTCATGTTTTAAACCATAGAAACCCAAAATGGTTTAAGTTGGAAGGGACCTTAAATATCCAGTCATGGGCAGGGACACCTTCCACTATCCCAGATTGCTCCAAGCCCATCCAACCTGGCCTGGAACATTTCCAGGGATGGGGAATCCACAGCTTTTCTGAGCAACCTGTGCCTCACCACCCTCACAATAAAAAATTCGTCAAGAAACTTCCTTCCATCTTCCATAACAGCAAAAGATTTGGTAGCACAGCTCAGGAAAAAGGTCTGCAGATTTAGGGGTGAAATTCTCTTGAAAGAACCTTAGATAATGAAAGAAAAAATGGAAAACAAAATTATTTCTGCTGTGTTCAGAGAAATTTTGTGTCATTTGTATTAACAAACCACATGGCATAAAAGAAACAATCACAATTACACTAATTATCTGCTTTCAGCAAAGACAACTATCAGGAGACCACATTATAATTACTGAGGCAAAAAGGAGGGCACGGCAGCGACAAGCACTGAAATGTTCAATCGAGGAGACAAAAATCAGCCTGTGCAGTCAAATGTTGTGTTCTGTGACAGTGCTTGGACCTGGCTGCAGAACAAGCTGCTGTTTACACATGCAAGGCTTTGATAAATAATTAAGGGAAGCCTCTCAAACTCCAGAGTATAATAAGCCTGACCTCATACAGTCACCGCTGCAGTTACAAGTGGATAAATACTGAGTCAGCCAGGACACCTCGGTGTTGTTATCTTTATGGGAATATCCACAGAAGAAAAAGGAGGGATGTTTTTTTGTTTTAACACTGCCAAACTGAATGGATAAAGGCAAAATCCCCTTTTTTTTTGGCCTCAGGTGTGGTGTCCATAGGCTCACTCTCTCCTTTCACAACTCTGAAAGGAACTTTGTGTCTTTGCAGCCTTTTATCCCCCACTGAAGTTTGCATTAAATTCACCAAGCAGCTGGAAATTTGCTTAGAGAGGACTGAGAAATTAATAACTCAACTGCATGTGCTTTACATCCCCAGGAAACAGGAAGAATCGACATGAAAACAGAAGAACCTGTGCTGAGGTACTGATGAAAAGGACTTACCCACAGCAAAACTTCCAGCAACCACCTGTAGGGTGAAAACAAAAGAAGTTCTTTATGCACCAATTACAACAGAAACTGGGAACACTGGAGGGTTCCTGGAACCAACAGTCGTGTTGGGGTGAGATAACAGATATTCCTGCAGCTGTGCAGAAACCGCCCGAAACTTCGTTCTGAAGCTGCCTTGCTGAACACAAAAAATGATTATTCCTTAACTGCCGGCCCCCAGCTCTTTTGAGAATTTTTTAAGGAGGAGAAAATCCTCCTTGTGAAGCAAAAAAGTTTGAACCTGCTGCTTGCTTGCCATAAATATTTCAAATAAAGGTGTGACCTTTTCCCAAGCCGCTCTTTTATGCAGAGGTTCGGGTTTTCTGTGGAGATCCCTCTCTGGGAAGCAGAAAGTTCGGTGGTGATGGTGTGAATAAATTGTATTCCGAGATAAGTTTGTACCATCCTCCACCTCAGGGCTATTCAGGTAAGAGTTTGTATTTCTAACCTCTCTCAGTAAAAATAACAGGCACCGAAAAGCACAATTTAAATATAAAACACAGAAAATGCACATTGGGTATGTACTGGTTATTTTTTTTCCAACATATTGTGGAGAAAAAAGACACTTTAGGGGGAAAAAAAGCTTTGAGCCAAATACCAAGGGCTTTTCTAAGTTTCTTTAGTAACTCAGTCAATTTCCCCCTTGAAGATCAACACCTTCAGGACCTTAGTTTATTAAATTAAAAGGTGTGAATTTGATAGGAGAATACAAGGTGAAATATCAGAGAGAAAATGCTCGACTTTCCAGCTGCTTCTGGACTCTGGACACCAGCACGTGCTGAAAATAATTTTATTTATACTCTGTTTCTACTACTAAAATATTTAACAGACCCTTTATCATCTGCCATCTTTAGCTGGGGTTTATTGTTTTATTTGTGTTTGTTTAATCTTTAGTTTAATCACTCCCAGGAGGCTCTGGGGAGCACAGGGAAGTGCCTGGTGCTGTATTTTAGACAGGGAATTAAATAAGGAGCTACGGAGCTGTCCCAGGTCTGGGATCCCTGAAAGACAGCACCAGCCTGGATTTCATGCCTTACTGCTTGGGGAGGCTTCACTGATTTTTAAATAACCTTTTAATTTTTAACAAGCACGAACACAGCCCGTAATTCTGTCTTTATTTTTTTAGGGTTCTATGGATTCATCGGAATGGAACACCCAAAGTGTGTCAGACTGAGGCCTTTCTGCAGCAGAAGGAGGGTGGAGATGGGCAGGGGTGAGAGCTGAGTTCGGGCGATGTTTTTGTCCTTTAAAAAATAACAAAAAAGAAGCATTTAAATTAAGGCACGGGAAGAAAAAGCTTAACAAAAGAGATGTCCTTTAAAAGTTGGTTTATTTCGAACAAAAGAGTATTTTAAAGTTTTAAAGGGTTTAATGCCATTTCCATGAACAAGGCCTTGGACAAACCCCATGAAGGAAACCTTCCCAGGCTAATTAATTGTTTAAGAAACAAGCACAAATCCTGCCTTACAAACACTTGTGGATATTCAGGGCTTCCCTGCCCCATATGAACACACGATGCTTTGACAAATGCCATCCTCATGCAACACAGCTTTGCCCAAGTGTAGTGTTTATTGTTAAATTTAAGTTATTAAATTTAAGTTATTAAATTTAAGTTATTAAATTTATAGAAAGTTTACAGCTCAATATCCTGTTCATCCTGAAAGTTATGGACCACAGAGTCCACTCTTTTCCTCATAAATTGTTAACCAAAGCACTCTCCCTCCCCACTCTAAGACCTGGCACAAACACTCCCCCAAACAACCAAAAATCTGTGTAAAAGTCAGGTTATTCAACGTGGTGCTTACTGTCTCCTCAGGGCTGGAAGGGCTAAAGAGGATCTGGAATCCTAATGACACTTGGGGGAGAGAAAGGGGACATCCAACCTCTACAGCTCTGAGCACTGCACAGCACAGGGAGCGTTTCACTCTAATAAAGGCGGTGAGTGAAGGTGGAGGGAAGCAGAGCGGAGAAAAGGTAATGGATCAGTGTCCAGGGGAACATGCAAAACCTGTCCCTGGTCGGATTGGTGTCCAGGGGAACATGCAAAACCTGTCCCTGGTTGGATTGGTGTCCAGGGGAACATGCAAAACCTGTCCCTGGTCGGACTGGTGTCCAGGGGAACATGCAAAACCTGTCCCTGGTGGCACCAGGACTCGGTGAGACAGGCTGGGTCACCCCAGCAGCAGCAATGCCAGCCCAGGGACAACTGGGAATGTTGTCTCCAGTGGCCAAGCCAACCTGTATTCCTGGTGGGCACCTTCCCAGGGCAGCTGGGGGGTGGCAGGGTGGTGTTTGAAGCACATCAGCAGCCAGCCAGAACTGAGTATGTCAAAACAAACGAGGCACAGCGTGGGGTGTTCGGGAGGGATGGAATTCCCAGCTGGGAATCCTTACACCAAGCCTACATGCGTGAACCAAGCTACGAGACAGACCTGGGCTCTGAGCTCGCTCTGGAACCTGCTCCGTGGCCTCTGCTGATACTTTACGGTCTCCAAGAAGTCACAGGAAAGGGATGACCTCCAAAAAGAGGTGTCTGGTAGGCACAGAGAGACTTGGTCTCTTTGCAAAGACTCAATTTTTTTTCCAGCTGTGCTTAAAAACCCCCCCAGTCCAAACCAATGTTCCTCTCCTCAGCCTGTGGCACCGCCAGCCCTAAGGAGGTGGGGCAGGCGGAGGTGTGGCTGTCACTGGCAGTGCAGCAGCTCCTCCCAACGAATGGGCTGGGAAAACACCTCCCGCTCCAGCCACAGCTCGTAGGAGTAGTGGAAGTCCTCGGGGAGCTCCAGGCGCTGGCCCAGCACGCTCTGCAGGCAGTTGTCCACCGGGGCGAACTCCGAGTCCTGGGGCTTGTCGTACCTGCGGCTGTTGAAGGCTTCGATGTTGGCCCTCAGGGTGCATTCCTCAGCCTGGAAATCCCACGGCCTTGCATCGATATCTGCAGTGAAGGACAAACAACACCCAAACATCGTGGAAAGCATCACTCTGACAAGGTTTGAGCAACAGAAAGGCTGAAGGTTTCACATGGATTAAGCAGAGTCACTCCTAATTATTATCACTCCTAACCAAATCCCATTATGTGTGCATTTTAATTTAAGATAACCCGAGAGAAATGTAATTATTCCTGCTTTAAGGACTCTCAATAATTACCCAGCCCCTGCTTTTTTCACAAAGACCCCACCACTTTTACTGAAAAGCTCCACTGACAACTGAAGCAGAAATCAAGATTTAAAACACTTAAAACCCGGTGACCTTATTATGAGCTCCTAACCCCCAAAATTGTTAAAATTTGGACAAATGTAACTATGAATAATATTGAAAAGCTGCAATAACCATGACATTATGTGATATTATCTAAACACATAACACAAAAAAAAAATCCCACAGTTTTTTCAGAGCTGGCCTTCATGAGCTCTAAATCTGATGGTGCAGAACAGTGCCTTAAAACTTCTGAAAAAAAAAAAAAAAACCCCAACAGTGACAACAATTTTGAGAGGTCTTAGGCCAAACCAAGCCAAGCTGATTCCAAAGCCACAGGCAGAGGGACGATCCCGGGGCAGCACTCACCGTTGCCGTAGGCCCAGTCGTCGTTCATGCGGTGCCGCACCTTCTGGTAGATGGCAGACATGGTCTTCATGTTGCTCTTCCTCCACTGGCGCCCCAGGTACTTGGTCTGGATTTTCAGCAGCTTGAGCACGTAGAGCTGCATCATGGCCTGCTTCACCTTCAGAGCGCGCTTCAGGATCGGGGCTGACTTAAACACGACCAGCATCTGCCGGGAAAGCGACACCAGTTAATGCACAGTGCTCGGGGAAGCCACACAAGTACTGTCTGTGCTGCTTTGGGCACCAGCACCTGGGCCTCATATGCCACGAACTCCCAGAAGGGAGAGCAGGAGCGTTCAACACAACCAACACCCTCTGCACAGGGTCATAGAAATTATGTTGTTTCCAGGAGAAAAAGTATTTCTGTGTTTAAGGCTCAGTCTGTGGAAGAAAAAAGGGAAGATGATGAAGAGCAGAAGCTCCAGCACTTCCATGAGAAACCCTGAGCACAAGGCTGGGCTGAACCTGCTGTGTAGAGCCAGGGACATGCTCCAGGTGAAACGCTGGCAGGTCTCAGGGGGAGGGGACAGGGACATCCCCTTACCATTGTCCTCGAGTGCTTCCACTTGGTCAGCTTGTTGAGGATCCTCAGCAAGTTAATGCAGGAGAACAAATTCCTCCAGCAGAACTGGTTGTTGTCTCCGGCTTCCTGCAAGGGGAGATGGAGAAATGTGACCCTGACCACAGCGTTCATCAGCACTGCCACAGAGATGTCCTTGGGCAGAAATCTGTATTTTTATTGTCTGCACAAGTCTTGTTTCTGAGGGAGGATGAGCAGCAGAGCTGCCCCCTCACTTGGGTTATCATCAGTGAATTCTGGGGAAAACCATGCTGAAACACTCCGATTTTAACTTGCTTTAAATTCAGAGTAAGAGCTAATAATGGGATAAATCACATTATTCCATCATGGGAAATACATTTTGTGGTAGATTTATATTCCTTGGTTACAACCAGAGACCAAATTGCAGCCTGGTGATCACCGCTGCTTTTGTTAGCTACATAAATAAATTCATGCTTAGAGCATGTATGACAGACCAGTAAAAAGAAATCACAAATCAACACAGGATGACAAATAGCAACATTTTTATAAAGAGGATGAGACTTTTCTGTAACAAAAATCCCCTCCAGCTAAAGTGCTGCTGAGACATTGTTTTAAATATTAGGTAACTGTAAACACCCCCAGCTCCAGCCTGTGTAAATATTGCCCGTGGCACATTTGAGCAGTAATTCCACCACTGCAGTAACTTGCTCGGTGTTTGAACAACTCCAAGCAGAGGAGAAATGTCACACAAAAAGCCTATTTGGGGATTAGTGCAAAACAAGGGCTGCTGAATTTATAAACCACTCACAGCCAGCTACAGCCTTTTCAACTCAGGGCAAAAACTCAACCCATTCCAGGATCTGGCCATCCTCGGGAGGAGTTTGGGGGAGCCCCTTCTGTCAGAGGGTTTAATCCAGCTTTGAAATCCCACCAGCACAACCCCTTTGCTTTTAAAAGAAAGTCCCAGACAGAATGAAGGAATCCCTGAGGTTGGAAAAGCCCTCCCAGCCCACCGAGTCCAAGCTGTGCCTGATCCCCACCTTGTCCCCAGCCCAGAGCCCTGAGTGCCACATCCAGGAATTCCTTGGACGCCTCCAGGGATGGGGATTCCAAACCTCCCTAGGCAGCCCCTGCCAATGCCTGAGAGGCATCCAGAGGTGGGATGCCACCGGAATGTCACCAGGATGTCACTGAGGTGCTTGTGGATGCTGCATGGTGCTTTGGGAGTCCCAAAGTGCAATGCCCCTGCAGTGTCACATCATGCCCAGGCCTCACCTGTGCCCTCTACACCAAGTAATTTCCCCAAAGACCCCAGTGGAATAAACCAGTATCCATTTCTTAGGCAGATGGATTTATGTGCCACCAGCCTGATGTTGTCTCTACAGCTTCAGGTAGGGGAGGGTCTTTCCATCAGATTTATGGAAGGAGGGAACAGGCTAATGAGACTTTAATACCCCTTTTAAGGGGCTGATTAAGCCCTTTGCAGACCCCTCTGGAGTGACAGGAGAAGGGAGATGGGGACTGGCCAGGATTTGAAGAGCCTTTCCCACAACAGGATGGGTGAATCCCCCACTCAGCCGCTCCTGAGTGGGGACAGCAGTTACCCCACAGGCCCCTCCTTGGGAGACTCGTCCTGGTTCTCCTTGGAACAACCCAGACACACACATCACCGTGCTCAACCCACTGAGAGCAGAACCATCTGTTACATCCCCTAAGAAACGTGTTACGCTGGGCTGTTAAAATCACACATCAGAGTGGCAAAGAAAAGCTAAAACAACGCACGAAATGCTGGCTGAAGAAATACAAATACGTGCACAAACGTGCGCCTCGAGTACCAGGGTGTGTCTAATTCCTATTAAATCCTGACTTCCCCGGGTATCCTCCCAAACATGAACCCTTGTGGTAAAATTCAAGCTGGTTTCTGCGTATTTTCTAATTAAATTGCTCTGCCGTGAGGATAATGTCCATGTCTGCTGGAGGAAAGTGACGAGGTGCTGCCCTTGAATGCGACAGCTCTCAAACTGTCAAGACCCTACTGGGAATATTTTCCCTAAAAACGTTCAGTTTTCTCCTACAGCCTTAAAGCTGATGGTGAGGATGAGCACGGAGCCCTCAGCGATGCGTCACTAGATGGCCCCATCGGTCCAGGATATGCTCGATTGGAGCCTGGCAGGGCTGGAGGGGGACACCCAGCCTTCAGCAGCCCATGGACCCGGGGAAAACGTTTATTTTTGACGGGTTTGACCTTTATACACCTAAGAAAAACAACACAGGCCTAAGATTGTAGCAGCCAGGCACCCTGAGATCATCCCTACCTGGACTGGGTTTGCTCGGGCTCCTTCTTAATGATTTAGGGTCTCCATTCCCTGTCCATTATTCCTTATTAACCCCAAAGCTTTTCCCTGCCCTGAGTGCAACCTCCCCTGCACTTGAATTATTGCAGTTATGAACCTGCCAGCATTAATATCCCATCTGCAGTCTGCATATTTACCCAGCCCATCCTGCTGGCAAGGCTCTGGAATACTTTAGGCTCCTCTCCATAGGGAATTTGGTTCATTCCTTAATCTCCAGGTCTCATAAAGAGAGTGCTCAGAGCAGTTTAAACCTGGGAGGCAAAAGCCTCTGGGCAGATCCTCTTTCAAAGCAGGAGAGTCTTGTCTTGACAAAACGAGAGGAAAATGCCTCAAACTGTGCCAGGGGAGGCTCAGGTTGGACATCAGCAGGAATTCCCTCATGGAAAAGGCTGCCCTGGGAGGTTTGGAGTCCCCATCCCTTGAGGTGTCCAAGGAATTCCTGGATGTGGCACTCAGAGCTCTGGCCTGGGGACAAGGTGGGGATTGTTTAAATATTTGACTTGGTGATATTGGAGATCTTTTCCAACCTCAATGACCCCGTGACTCTGTGATTCTGTTCTGTGAAAGGGAAAACCCTAAACCCAACTATTTTTATGGGGTGCCCAACGCCAGAAGTGCCTTTTCCCCACTTCCCCACTTCCCCACAGCTGGCAGTGACTCAGAATAGTGATGGGAGGAATTTTCAAGTCTGGAGGGGAAAGAAAAGCCTAATTTTGGAAAGGCTGGGGGTTACAGAAAAAAAAAGGCAGATAACAGAAAACCCAAATCCTTCCTCACCCTGTCACACAGAGCAATACTGGCCACGAAAACCCTTCCTGTGCTGCTTACCAGGCTTTCTGCTGTGAGCTCGGGCAGCTCACAGACCGTGCAACGCGGATAATCCAGGACAGAGATGCTGCGGAAAACGGGAAAGAAGGGGCTCGTTAGGAGCCAATTAACATGAGAGCAATTTTTAAAGGTGATCTACGTGATCATGCCCAGGAATCTGCAACTTTTTCCTGCTCTGTGCCTGGAAATGCAACAAGTAATTTGGGTGGGGAACGATCCCAACGCCGGCACGTGAAGCAGCCGCGCCGACGCGTCTCCCCCCGGCATTTCCGACGGCACAGACAGCATCCAAATGGGATCCCAGCCTCAGCACTGCCTCACCCCTCAGCTTAATGGAGCCCATCGATGCCTCTTGGCTCCAAAGCTCAATCCTGAGTGCATTAATAAGGACTCGAAGGATTTGGATCCATTAAGACAGGACAGATGAGTTATTCATACGCGCATTTTAAAAGGGGAAAAAAGCCAACAAAACAGATCTGAGGTTCAAAGGGAGGCATCTGATTGCCAGCAGGAAAACTCATAGTGAGTGAAAATTCAGAGTATCAGGTCTTTCAGAGGCCTCCAGGCCTATGGGCTTGGTAAGAGTATTCAGTTAAAAACACCCAAAACTGGAATTTACACCTCCCTGGATCAGAGCATCCAGCTGCACATCCCACCCCACTCGCAGGTGCATATCCTGCCTGTGGAGCCTCCATCCCAGAGCAGAGGAGGGAGCTGAGTGCTCCTGGGATACATTTCCTCCTCACTTAAAGCACAGGATCAAAAGTAGAAATATTTATAGCAGGAGAATCAACATATTACTTCCTATTTTTCCACGCGTGCCTCCTCACACAGACACAACCATACCGTGCAGGAGACAGACCAACCTACACACGCAGCTGAAGAGCAACAAAAAGAGCATCAAAAAGGGGGGAAAAAAGGATCTTTTTAGCATTCCAACATCCCTGTGGAGCTCCTCTCCAAACAGGGAAATCCTGCCCTGGTGAGCTGTGAAAGCGTTGTGCTCTCTCAGTCCTTTATCCATGGTGGTCCAGCCAGTCCCCTACTCAAAACAGGGCTGGTGCCTCTCTCAGATCAGCAGTAAAAGGCAGTGACAACTATGGAAAACCTGAAGGAGTCAGGAAAGGTGAATTACAGCCATAAAATGTGGGGAAGACCTGGAAGATCCCACCCCATTTGGCCTTGTGGAAGCCGTGGCCCAGAGATGCCTGGTGGCACTGGATTGCTCTCCAGGAGTCCATGTGAAGATGAAAACGATTTTATTTTAAAGATGAAGCCTATTGTATTTCAGTACTACTTTAGCAGCCCAGTCAGAGATTGGAAACCCAGCATCCAGTCATCCTCATCATGCCAAAGGGATGTGCTCCCTCCAGCGTATTCCTGTAGTGGACAGGACACCCCAAAGCCACTTGAGGCCACCTGGGCCCACCCAGGTTATCAGGGCTCCTCAAGCACGAAGCCTCCCTGCCCCATCACCTCTCTCCCCAGCAAGTGGCTGTACCTGTTTTTGGCAGTGATGTAAGACATGATGTTTTGGTTGAAGAACTTGAGGATCAGCGGGATGCAGTTGGCAAACACCAGGTGTTGGGACACGTACTCAAACTGGGGGAGAGAAGAGGCTTTTCAAAATTAAATCCGTGGCAAAACGGTGTATGGGGAAGAGGGAAGGAGTTGCAGCTATTGCATGAGAAAACACAGTAATTCCTATTGCTCTCCCACACTAATCCCAGTTCCCTTTGAAATTTTGACTGAAATAATATCCTTATTTTCCTACTTTTAATTTTTCTCTCCCTCAAAGCATTAAATGCTCTTCAAGGTCCCTTCCAACCCCAACCATGCTATTGTTCAATAATACACCAAATCTCTCCAGTCCTCTAAAGACACAAACTGCAGCAAAACCCAATCCTATCCCATCCTGCCCTTCCCATGCCTCTCCATCAACATCTCCGATTTGAGAGGGAAGGAACAGTTTGTTCTCAGCTCAGCCTGGTGCCAGCTGTCGACATTGGCACACCACGGATGACACAACACCCCTGATGAGACAGCACCACCGGGATGTGCCGGTGAGTAATTGACCCTCCCAACCCAAACCACTCTGTGATTCAGTGATTCCACCATTTCAGGCCTGCTGGAGTTTTCACGGTGTTCCCTGAGACCATCCCTGTCACCGAGAGAACAAAATCACCCAAATCAGACAGAAAAAAGCAGAATCGGGGGCACAAAGCCCCACAGCTTTCTCCAGGCTCAGCACCAGGCTGCCACGGCCCTCCTGCCTGGGGGGGGGAAGAAAGGAGAGGAGCTGCTTTAAAGTGAGAGAAATTAATGAAGGGCCGTGGGGGGGACCCAGAACAAATGTAGGATTGTAAAAATGTGGGAGTTGGTTTCATTTTATCCAATCCAATACGTGGATTTATATTTATCCTCAGTTAAATATCAGTGGGTTTTGTAACACAGAGGGATTTGTAGCACGCTGAAAGCTTTAATAGAAAAAATTAGAAAACGCTAATTGTTTGACTTGCAGAACGAATGGAGAACTGGGCCACAGCTCGTGTTAGTCCTTGGGGTTTTTTTTAACCAAGGAAAGCCCTGGAGTGGGTGCAGTTTGATTGGTGCCACGCAGATGGAACAAAAATCACATTGGGAACAAAAATCAGATTGCAACTGTGACCCAGATCTCCTGCCTCTGTTGAAACTGGAACCCCAAGAACTTGATCCTGCCAAAACCAGATTAGGTGACCTCATGAGGTCCTTCCCAGCACTATTTCTGGGCATTGGAGATGACAGAGAGCAAAAGAGAGTCTTGCCTAACCCCCAACCTCTTCCCCCTTCTGCCAAGGAGGCTCGTGCTGTCTCCTAAATTTAACCTGAATGGATATTCCCAGAAGTCTAAAAGCTCCTACCACGTGAGTAGAAATGATGTCACAGCACAGCAGGGTTATCCCAACCTGAGCGACCCTGTACAAATCCTGCAGCTGTGGAGATGTGATCACAGCTCCTCACGGAAACTCTTCCTGGAAGTCTTCATCAGGACACACCACCTCCAAGCCCAGCTTGGCAATGGCCATCCCCTCCTCTAGGCCCACCTGGTAGATGTGGTTCAGCTTGAAGTGCTTGAGGAGCAGCAGCAGCAGAGCCGAGATGCTCTTCACGATGATCTCCTTGTGCCTGTTGACGTCGATGCCCAGTTTCATGCTCTGCAGAACGGTGATGCTGGGATGGAGGGAAAAACAGCGCCGTGGGTGTGGGAGCAGGGAGGCTGAAGGGACTGTGCAGTTCCTGTTCACCTGGATGAGCTCTGATGAAATCAAGGACCTTCGCTGCCCCCCAGGACTCTCATTTCCATCCATCCTACCTGGTGATGCCAAAATGTGTTAAAAAAGGGGGAAAAAAAGGCGGATTGCCCTCCACCAGGAATCCTGGGAGAGTGGTAGGAAGGACACCTCCTCTATGCCGATGTATCTTTATGATTTGGGTCAGTTAGCAGGATTTTATCACTGGTGTCACTTAGCTGCGCTCAAATCATCGCAATCCTGAAAAAGCAGCACCGCTTCCTTGGCTTTGACAGCTCTGCCCTGGTGGCAACAGAGATTTACACCTACCCAAACAGATACCCCAGATCTGGAGCCCCCCAAACCTATCAGCTCTCCTGCTTGGTCCAAGACTTCATGGCAAGGCTGGGATGGCCGGTGGCCACCTGGTGAGGGACTTACGGCATCTCTTCGGGCAGCACGTCTGCCAGGATGTTGATGGAGTCGGTCTTGGCCTTGGAGGTGGGTGCAGCAGCCAGGAGGATCTTCAGCAAAGCGATCTGCAGGAGAGGGCAGGTGTGGGGGGATGCTCCCAGGAAAGGGAATTCTTTCCTTCTCCTTCACTTGCTGAAACTGGTCAACACCAAGCCAACCCTACAGGGCTTCACCAGACCACACCCAAGCTCTCCTTTTATCCCCTGGCAGACAGGACAAGTGTGGGGAGCTTGGCAGCTCTGTTTGGTCCTTAACCTAAAGCATCACATGTGCCTGAGCTCTGGTAGTGGGGATAAAACAACACAAGGAACATCTGGAGTTTAAATTCACTTAAATCTCTGTTTGTCTCTCCCTACAGACAGAGTCCACGTGACCCAATCAGCATCTTGGAACCCTCTGAATCCCTCCTCTTGGACTGTACTTTCCTCCCAGCTTTGCTCTGGATTCCCACCAAAATCTCACCATCCAAGTCCTGAGCACACCCCAGCCATCCTGTGCCGAGCTCTGCAGCTCCCAGACTGGCACCATTCCCTACTCAAAAGCTCTTCCTTGCTTTAAGAAACGTGGTCTTACCATGTACTGGGGGAGGTTGTACAACATTGCTCGATACAAGACCTCACAAGGGGTTTCTTGGACTTCCTCCTCCCCCTAGAAGCAGAGAAGCATTAGAAACGAGGGAAAATGAAGTAAAAATAAGAATGCACGGATTTACATGACACCTTGGAAACCTCCCATCTTCTCTCTGGTGATGGGGTGAAGCAACTTCCCTCTTACCAGAGACATGGGGCACTTCTCCAGCTCCTCCTCGTTCTTGATCTGGACATCTGAGATGGAAACGTACTTGTGCTGGCAAAACACACAGACAGAGGCAGAGCAATGTCACAGCTGAAGGAGGAAACACAGCCAGTGATGGCCACAGCCGCTGATTCCAGCGATATCCGAGCGAGGGGTGCAGGTCACAGCAGATCCACGGGGAACCCATCGCTGTGCAGGACATCCCTCTGTCCCTGAAGCCCCTCACACCTCCTTTGGTTACTCTCACCCACTCCTGGGAGCTCTCTGTAAGTAATCAGAGAGGGACATGCCTCCAAAAGACAGCCCAGACCTTCGATAGGGTCAGTTGGCCTCTGGAGGTGGCTCATTCCCTGTGGAGAACTGCAGGAGCCAAGGTTGGCCATGCTTTCCCCTGGGAACAGCACTGGTTTGGGAATGCATGTCCAAACCCAGCTCTGGAAGTCTGTCACCTTCAATACACATGGCAAACGCCCACCAGGAAGCAGAAATGCTGTATGTTGGATAAAGGGAAAGTAAAAATCCTGGAGAGGTTACTTGAGAACTCAGTTTTTAATTTTTTACCCCGATTCCTGCAAGAAGCTCCAAAACCTTTCCCTGTGGCCACCAACTAATTTTTAACTCCCTCCAGTAACTGTGTTTCAGTGAGGTAGGGCAGGAGGATCCACGTGGTGGATACCACATGCCATGGAGCCACCAACTCACCTGCTTCAGGGTCTTCACGCTTTCATGGATTGGCCGTGGGAGCCCTATCAGGGTTTCAGTGTCCCTGGGGAAGAGGAAAGAAGGTCAGGACGGGGAAGGACATCCATGTTCAAACATTTCCATGTTGTAACAGGTAAAGAGGGAGCCTGGAGTCTGCTGAATGCATCCCAGGTGGATCAGGAACTGGGAGAGGTGTTGGCGTGAGCTGCTGCCCTCCTACCTCCTCCCCACAATCCCTGCATGAGAGAGGAGAGATATCAGGGTGAAGAATTGGGGTGAAATCAGAAGAAATCAGAATTGGGGTGGAGCCAGTCTGAGCCCAGCGCTGCACCTAGAAATGAATGTACCCTGCTGGGCCCATCCCAGGATGGCTCTGCACCCGCAGCTTGATTTATTCACAAACTGGGTAATTTGCTGTGGATACCAAACTGTCTCAGCTGCCTCTCGCATCAAACCAGTTCCTGGCTTGGGCCAGGGGGCACTTATTCTGGGCTAGGTCTGATTTTTAATAGAAAGAGGTCCCTGGGGGCCAGTGTCTCCAGGAACATGTTTTCCTAGCACTGCAGCCTCAGCAAACCCAGCACTGCGTCATCCTGAGCACGCCTTGAGCTGGGAAAACCTGAGCTTTGTGGACACCTCCCACCACTTAAACCTCACTGATGGAAGCTACGGGGCGGATTTAACACTCACTGTCCCAGCGTGAACCCGATGAATTTGTTCCTGCTTGCTTCCAGGAAATGCTCGATGTCTTTCTGTCTGATGGAGCAGCGGAGAGACAAAAACAAGGAGAAGGTTGGAAAACAGCCACGTACAAGATCACAGCCTCGGACTGATTTCTAAAGATCTCAATAGCAGTGGGCAAAAGCCACCTTTGCCCTCGATGGCTGGGAGAAACGTGAACCAAACCCACTTGTATTTGCTGTGAAACTCCACGGGAACGTGCAAGTAGACGGAGAGGAGTTTTCTACAACCAGCACCTTTGTATCCACCTCCTGTGCTCCTCACACGCCTCTCTGAGGAGCATCTGCTCACTCTGAGAGAACAAATGTCGTCTCCACGGTCTGTCAGAGCACATGCTGCTCCGAGAGCAAGCTGACATCTTGTCCACCTTGGGCATCTTTCATGGGAACTGCTCGGGATCTCTGCGCTACAAGCAGGCCACGAGCTGTGAGCCAAGGCTCTGCTGGACAGAAAGAAACCCAGCTGGATTTCCAGCCAGCAGCCAAGGAAAGCAGCAGCCATTTGATGTCAAAGCTGAGGGTGTTGAGTGACGTGGAGCAGCACAGCACCACACGTGGAGATCCACGTGGGAAACCAGTTCCTGCCGTGTCCCTGCCAGGAATGCTCTGGACAGACAGACTTAACCCTGTCACTGCTCCTACCTCAAAAATATCCATTTGTTCCCATGTTTTAAAGATACTGGATTAAATCCAGGCTTGGGATAAACAGCAAAAACCCTCACATGGATCAGAGGGAAAGGGGCGGAGGTTTTCTCCCTCTTTTCCTAACATTCCCTCATTTCATGTGTGGATAACTGGTCTTAGGAGGGAAAAGTACCAGCTCCTTTACCCTTAGATGTTTTTCTCCACCACTCAAGAAGGCTTCACCTGGCAGCACAGGGGTCCTACTCACCAAACAAGGTGTCATTAATCAGCTCCCAAGATGATGAGTCAAGGACTTTGTGGTACCAAGATCCACTGGGATCTGGTTGGGAAAGCTGACCCTGTTCCCACAGCGCCCCAGCACAGCCTCCTTCCCAGTACAGCCTGGGATATCCAAAACTGGATCGCCACTTATTGGCCAATAATTTGGATTGCCAACTTATTGCCTTGGACTGGGTTTAGCTGAGTTCTTCCCCAGGATTTACACGCCAAACATGGCAAGGGGCCAATCCAGGAAGGACCAACCCCGACAAAAAGAGAAGTGGACTCACTTCAGTTCAACCTGCCAGAGGCCACAAAACTTCCCAGCGCTTCCCAAAAAGCTGCAATGAACTCCAGGAGAGGTAGGGCTGGGGAGGATGGCAGTGGCACCGGGTGGCTGTACCTGACTTTGGGGGCCCAGGGGAGCCCCTTGGGGAAGGACACCCTCTCGATGGGCAGGCGCTGAGCGGGCATCGCGGGGATGATCGTGTCCCGCTCCATCAGGTCCAGCTCCCCCTCGATCCCGCTGTCCACGTCGTCGTTCTCCTCCTCATCAACTCCTCCTTCATCATTCTTGAAGGGATCTCTCTCGTTGTAGATATCCAAACTGTCTTGCTTCATCAGGGGCTGCAGCAGAAGAGGAAGGAAAAATTCAAGCCACTTCAAGGATTTTATTTCCCTCCCAGGTGCTGGCACCAGATCCCTCCATCCTGAAAGGATTGAGCTCTCAGATGTTCCTCAGGTAAGGACTTCCCTCCTAGCTATTGCCACCAAAGCCTGCACAAGAATAATCCCTTCTGTACCTCTAACCTTGCCGCTCTAGGAGGTGTGACCCCCCCTTTTCCACCTTAACTTTTGGGGCTTCCATCCGACATCACTTCCTTAGCAAAAGGCATTTTCATCCTCAGACCATAACACAGCAACTCCAACAGCGGAGCTAAAGAAAGAACTTGCTGTGAGCCTTTTGCTCCCTGGTGCTTATCAGCCCTTTGCCATAAGGTCAGGATGTCCTCTGGCTTCCTCTGGATCAAGCACCGCATGGGGCTGATCTGTTGCAACTGAAATTGGTGGATGAAAAACTGGGCATGTTCTGACCACGTGTACTGAGAGCCCAAAAACCCCCCAGGCCTGGGCTCATCCCCAGCGTGGGCGGCAGGGGAGGGAGGGTTCTGCTCCTGTGCCCCCCTCAGGTGAGACCTCACCTGCAGAGCTGCCCCAGCCCTGGTTCCAACAGCAGCAGGACCTGGAGCTGCTGGGGAGAGTCCAGAGAAGGCCCTGGAGCTGCTCCCAGGGCTGGAGCCCCTCTGCTCTGGAGCCAGGCTGGGAGAGCTGGGAGTGCTCACCTGGAGAGGAGAAGGCTCCAGGGAGAGCTCAGAGCCCCTTGCAGGGCCTAAAGGGGCTCCAGGAGAGCTGCAGAGGGGCTGGGGACAAGGCCTGGAGGGACAGGACCCAGGGAATGGCTTCCCAGTGCCAGAGGGCAGGGATGGGTGGGATCTTGGGAGGGTGGGGAGGCCCTGGCCCAGGTTGCCCCGAGAAGCTGTGGCTGCCCCTGGATCCCTTGGAAGTGTCCAAGGCCAGCTGGGATGGAGCTCTGAGAAACCCAATCCAGTGGAAGGCGTCATTTGGAACTGGATGATCTTTAAGGCCCCCTTCCAACCCAAACCATTCCACGAGTCTAAAACTGGAAAACACAGGAGCACTTGGCTGGGACAGGGAACCAAAACCACGAGCACTCCTGGCTCCTTGTGACGGTGCCTGTTGGAAAACCACCCTGGCCCGGGGAGGACGCTCCCGCTCTCACCCTGCGGCTGCGGTGGCCCCGCTGCTGCTGCTGCTGCTGCTGCTGCTGCTGCGGCTGCTGCTGCTCCATGAGCTCCATGGCGTAGGTGGGCGGCGAGGCCGCGCGCATCCCCCGCACCACCTGGATGCTGTCCTCGGGCAGGGGCGGCAGCCCCAGCTCCTCCCGGCGCCGCACCTTCATGGCCTGCAGCGCCTCGAAGCCGCCCAGCGTGAACTAGGACAGAGAGAGAGCGGAGAGCATGGAGCGCACGGCCCTCCTGGGCAGCTCTCAGGGGAGCAGCAGCTGGAGGCTGTCGCAGTGGAGGGTTGAGAGTGAAGACACCATGGCAGTTGTTAATGTTTCTCCATGTTTCTCCCCCACCCCATGTCCTCAGCCTGCCTTCATCCCAGAAGGAACTGTTTGCCTTGTGTTAGATAACCCTGTTGTGGTTGGGTTGAACGGTGGGGAACATCCTGGCTGCAGCAGCACTGTTCCAGAATAAAAGTTTCTGGAGAAAGGAAGGGTTTGCACTCACCAGGAGCACCTTCCAGAGCAGGAGCAGGACCTTCTTCATGGGGAAGTGTGGAGCGTGGCCACTGCAGAACTTGGTCACCATGGTGAAGAGCAACAGAGCAAACGGCTCCTCAGTGTGCACAGGGAAACCTGGCGGAGAAGGGACCAGGACCGGGGTCAGAGCCGATCCCCCATCCCTGAGCTCCCCCCGCTGGTCCAGCACGGCAAAGGGACATCAGCAGGGCACAGTGAACTCACTCAGCTCCATCCTGAAGGTCTCCCGGCAGGTTTTCCACTCGGGCGGATCCGTCTCCTGCTCCACACGGATGTTCTCCACCATCAGGTACATGACGCTGAGCAGGACCCTGCAGGGACAGCAGGGCAGGCGGGTGCTGAGCCCACGCTGTCCCCAGAGGTTGTCCCACACCCTCCCAGCGCCGAGGGCGTACCTGAGCTCCGTGCTGTCGGCCAGGGAGATGGCCGGCTTCCGCAGGGCACTGCTGCAGGCCTGGCTGTTCCTGCAGGGAAGGGGACGAGATCAGCGCCAGCCCTCTCATCCCCACCCCTAGCCAACGTCTGCAGCGCTGGGAATGCCACACCAGGGACGTGACATGGCTGTGGCACCTCCCGAGGAGGAGGAGGGAGGAGAAAGAAAAGGGCAAGGAGGATGGGGAGGAAGAAGATGAAGAAGAAGAGGGTGAGGAGGATGGTGTGAAAGAAGATGAAGAGCAGGAGGGTGAGGAGGATGAGGAGCAAAGGGTGAGGAAGATAGGGAGAAGGAAGATGAAAAGGAGGAGGGTGAGGAGGATGAGGAGAAAGATAAAGAGGAGAAGGAGGAGGAGGATAAGGAGAAAGAAGATGAAGAGGAAAAGGAGGAGGAGGAGGAGAAAGAAGATGAAAAAGAGGAAGGTGAGAGGATGAGGAGAAAGAGGAGGTAGAAGACAAAGGTGAGGAGGGTGGAAGAAGAGGGTGAGGAAAGCAGGGAGGAAGAAGATCAAGAGGAGGAGAGCAAATGGAATGGAAGAAAAGAAAAAGGGGAGAAAGAAGATCATAGAATCACGGAATCATTTAGGTTGGAAAAGACCTCCAAGGTAACCAAGTCCAAGAAGGAGGGGTGAGAAGAAAGAATGAGGTGAAGAAGAGGACAAGGAGGGAGAGGTGGGTGAGGGCAGTGCAGTCCTCTCACTCAATCTCCATGTTGAGGAGCTCCAGGAAGGCGGAGAAGGTTCCCAGCTGGTACAGGAGGAAGCTGTTGTGCCGAGACCAGTGCAGGACATCGCCTTCGTTATCGCAGTCCCCGAAGACACCTGGAGAGGCCCCAAAGAGAAACTCTGGTGAGGGAGGATCTGCCTTTGAACCCTGGAGTCCACAGGACCACCCCAGGAAGGAGCTTCACTGCACCAGCCTGGCAGAACCCTGGGAGAAGGCTTCTCCCAAGCCCCCAGGGCAGCAGATCCGCGGTCACATCTGGACACGGGGACGTGGTCCTTACCCTGTGCCAGGTACAGGATGGCCCGTGCTACTCTGAGCCTCTTGTCCCTGTTGACCACCTCCAGCCCATCCAGCAGGCGCATGACGTAGGCCTTCTGCTGAGCCCCGTCCAGCTCCAGCCACCTCCTGTCCGGCACTGGAAAAGGGACACGATGTCCAGCCAGGTGCTTCCCCAGGGGTCCCACTCCTGCCCCAAGCCCCAGGGTGCTGAGCCCAGAGCTGGTACCTTGAGTGTGAAAATCCTCCTCGAAGCATCTCCTGTTGTGGCTCAGCTCGGGCTCCTCGGTGTAGCTGTACAGCTCTGATGGGGACAAGGATCAGCAGGGACAGGGAGGGGCTTCACTCTGCTCCTCATTCCCAGATTCCTTGGGAAGCAACCCTGTGCACCCGGGGAAACACGGGACGGAGACCTGAACTGATCCCTGAACTCTCCTGCAGCTCCAAGGGGCATCTTGGGGCCACCCAATGCCACCAAATTCATCACCTTCATCCCCGTGTCCTGGCTGGGCTCTTCCCACGCTCCTGCTCCAGCCACATTTGCAATTTCACTGGGGTTTTTGGGGGGTCATTTTAAGTCTCATTTAAGGCAGTTTGGGAATGAAGGGAGTGCAGGAACACCCAGGCAGGACCTGCACTGACCCCACGCCCAGCAGCTTGGACATTTTGGGTCCTACAAATAGGGGCTGGACTTGGAGGGACACGACGTTGCACCTGTTCTTCGTAATTCCTACCTGTTCCCCCAGAATTCCTACCTGTTCCTACAGAAATCCTATAGCCCTATGGTGCTGAGCAGCACCAGGGAGGACCGAGACGATCCTGCAGGGAAGGAGGAAGGATCCCTTGCAGAGGAAATGTGCTTTTGCCAGGCCAGCTTCGTGCAGCTGAGATACACAGAGCTAAAAATAACCCCTTTTTCTCCGGACGTGCTCGAGACCGCGGGGTTACGGAGCAGGAGCAGCTGGAGCCGCTGCACAGCAGGATGATAGGGGACAAGGACACGACCCGTCTGATAAAGGGTGACACCTCCAGCCTGGGCCGTGTCACCGCACACTCCACCCTCCTGCCACCGCCGGCGTTGTGCCCTGGGGAATTCGGAGCGTGGGGTAACCCCCGTGTCCCCCCGCGTCCCCGCTGCTCGTCCCCAGGGAGTGAGTGGCTCTCTAATAATAAACCCCGCTTGCTCTATTACTGCAGGGATGACACCACTCGAGATCCATCCCCCATCCCAGCGGGATTTTCATTTTCCCTGCCTGCCGGGCACCTATAAATAACAATGCAGCACCCAAAATCGGCTTCACCTGCCAACTCAGCGCCGTGGCCGTCGGCATCCCCGTACTCAAACTCCAGGTTGGGACAATCCACGGAGCCCTGCGGAGAGCGGGATGGGGTTAGGAGGGAGCTGGCATATCCCTGGGGATATTTTGGGATGCGGGATGGCTGCCAGCACTCGCAGCCTTTGCGCCAAAGCTCCTCCAGCCGCCGGAGAAGCGAATCGCGCGGATGGGCTGGAGCGGGGAGTCCGTGCGAGGCCACTTCAAATACAGCGGAAATGTGGAAGCCGTGTGTAAAAACAGCATTTCTCAAATCCCAGGCAAAGCAAAGGCAGGACGCAAAATGCCGGTGAATATTTGATGCATTTCAGAGCCCCGCAACGCCCTAAAAACAAACCCCGGGGCTGGTTCAAAGGAAAAGCCCCCGGGAAGATGCTGCGAATCCCTGAGCTCCGTCCTCAGCATCGCAGATCTGACAGCTCTCGGGGCCGGGCTTTGCCTTTTCGAAGCCCGTGGCGTGGATCTCCCCCTCCTCCCCTGCGGATGAGGAACTGGAGCATGAAACTTCACCCGAGGATTCCGGCGGGGCAGCGAGCGGGCAGCCGCAGCCAGACGACCCAGCGCCGGCACCGCGCCGCCCTGCCCCGGGAAAGGGAACACGTGAATGGATAATCAGCGGAATTAACATAATTTCCCATTCCGAGTCTCAGCTTCCCTCCTCGGCAGCCGGGCTGGAACTGATGCGCATCGTCGCGATTAATATTGATGACCCGGGAGGATGCGCGGCTCCGGGCTGAGGCCGGCTTGCTCAGGAACGCTGGGTTCTCACCCAATTTCTGCAGCCAAGCCGGCGGGGCGGCTCGGGGAGTTAAAGCCGGTGAGGAATTCGGCGAAGCGCGTGCAGCCCTAATCCGCTTTGAGAGGCCGAGCCAGGGGAGCAAAGCAAACCCCAAATTCACGAGTTGGGGGCACGACTTGAAAACCATCCCCAGAGACCCTCTGGGGGTCAGGGGGCCCCTCGACCCGCAGCTCCTCGGTGGGGAAGCGAAGTCTTCCTGTCCTTTGCTCTCGGGGGTCCCGCAGTGGCTTTACGGTGGCCGGGGACATCAGATCCCGGTGGGATCCTGGTGACCTGGTCCCGGTCCTGCTTCCCCAGCCTGGCACCCACGAAGCCGCACGGGCGCAGCTGGGGCAGAGCAGCCCAGCGGGGTTTGGTGGCTCCCCCGCGTCCCGGAGTTTTTGGGGCAGGAGGGGTGAAGGGGGTGGAGGGGACCGCGGCACCCAGATCT
>VZRR01008726.1:0-98692 GCA_013398015.1 Oreocharis arfaki | reverse complement strand
GTGAAAAACCAGGGCAACAGTACACATTTGTTTTTAGAAAAAAATAACATCAGGACACTTATTTGTTCTAACAAGTGACAATTTGCACATTAGTAATACCATGGTGCAGGTATTGAACCACACTAAGAATGGGCGTTCAGGGCACTTCTCTTCTGCCTGTCTTCTGATAGAGATCAATGCAATATACACACACTGCACAGGTTGAATTGCATCCTCCATTTTGAGAGGTAAATAGTCACTAACAAATAATTTCCTCATTGACTACACCTTGTCCTCACTTTTTTTTTTATTAGAAAACAAGTGTAGTTGCATATTCCAGACCCAGAGAGCATTATGCTGCCGAAAAGATATGAGAACTGTCTATAAACAGCTTAAATCTTAGACTTCTTGAGCTTTCTACTCAGGACAAGAGAAACAAGCAAAATAAGACTAAACTGCCTTATCTGCTGCATGGCATATACAGTGATGGAAGATTATCACTTCAGAACCCAAATTCTGAAGTCTCCTATTATTTGCTTATACACTGGGTTCTATGTACAGTGCTTGGGAATGACTTCATGAAAATTATTTCATGTACAAGCATTATTAATAGTGTCTGGAGGAGGTTGGTTTTGCTTTAAAAGACCAGTTAAATGTGTGTTGGACTCTTTGGGGAATTCTGATCTTAATCCAGCAAAACATCTTAAGAGGTTTAAGCTTCTCATATGCTTAAAACCAAACATATGCAAAAATGTTTTGCCCGGTTGGAGCTTTTAATAGCTCCATATACACTTATAATTAATAATATGTGGATATTTTTCATTACTGGATTTTTGGAAAAGCTGCAGGAGGCTTTTCAGACTTGTCATAGTCACTCAACAAAAAGTAAGGCAGCCCTTATTAGTGACATTTAAGACCATTTGGGTCTGGTAAGAGAAGAAATCCAAGCAGTAAAAGAGACAATTTGATAGTGTTGGTTCAGCGGAACAACATATAGTCCTGGTGTTGACCAGAATATCCAACTACAGCAGGAGAGCCTCCTGGCTAAGGAGCCTGGTGCTGCCCAGAATTAAAACTTCCAGGGCATTCACTTATTTAGCTGGCGGTCACTGGAGGGATTTATCCCATAACATTTCCCGCAAGTTTGAATTGAAGTGCTGCTAACAGGTGTCCTAAAACAGAAGCCCAGACAGAATCACAGAATCACTAAACTTGGAAAAGACCTCTGAGATGATGGAGTCCAACCATTAAACCAGCACTGCCAAGTACACTACTAAACCATAGTCTTAGTGATGCTAAGGGCCATATCCACACATTTTTTGAACACTTCCAGGGACGGTGATTTCAGCACTTCCCTACAGGACAAGTAGCACAGGCCCCTGTTTCCCTGAATGAGGGGGAGATGTCTGGGGCAGACAGAGATTGTATCATCCCACCTATCAGAAACAAATCTTTGCTTTTCTCATTTTTAAAATATTTCAATTAAATAAGTATTAGGCTGACTGCTTTTTCTTTGAAAGCAAGACCAATATGTGCCAAACCACCATGTTCAGAGAAGAAAAAATTCACAGTGGCTGTAAACATACATTCTGAAGCTGGAACTGGAACTGAAACAGCTGTAGGAATACCTGCCCTCTACTTAAGCTGAGGCAGGATCCAGAGAGATAGGAAGCAAAGGATTTGGGCACAACTTTACAAATTAAGAGTATGCCCAGGAGTCCCCAGAATTCCTAGATACCACTTGCTGGCATCTAGGCCACCACACGTTTGCTGCAGGAGGGAGCTGAACATGGTAAAACCAGTGACATTGTGCCTGTCACTGTCACAGTATTTCCTCCAGATACACAGCAGGCACCCAGTTGCAGTCCTGAGGAACATCCACTTTCTGAATCCATGCAAGACCTCAAGAAAAACCTTGAGGTGGTGCTGGGAGCCACCATGCAAAAACCAAAACGGCACGACAGTGATACTGTGATCACATTAAAACCAGAGGGAAAAGGTGCCTCCATGGCCAGGACAGGGGGACCCAGCCTGCTGGAGGCTTCTGTGTATGCTAAGTTCCTTCCATGGTGTGATCACAGAATTATTGTTATATTCTGTTTACTATAATTTAGGAGACAGAATGGAAAGAAGTCTTACTTTATACCTCCAAAGAGGAGCTCCTATAAGCTAATACTAACATCTTTACATAAGACTGTACACATTCCCTCCAAAGTTAGCACATCATTGAGATCAAATTATATTGTTTCATTAGCTGTAGGGCAACCTTTGTGAAGTCAGTGTAAATCAGAGTTTCCACTCTTGGGTTTACCTGTAACACTCTACTCCCAACTCAGGAACTCTGATCCTGTACAAATACCACAGAAAAAAACACGCGAGTTCCAACAATTCAACACAGCCCAAGAAAATATTTTGTTGGCCTTTAACTTTGATTTCAGGCCATTATTTATAACAACTTACAATGAGTGACTAAATTATAGAAAATCATGAACATGTCAATATTCACCCTATACATCTAAGCAAAAATTAGTGTTTTACTGGCCACAATACACAGGGCATGTCCAAATGCAGTAAATGGGGGGGTGTGTCATTCTATACCTCACTCCCCAAAGTTCACTAAAAACCAGAGAGAAATGCTGAGGTGATGATTTCCCCCTAGGGAAAACAGGCATCTCTCAGGTCTGTGGGGCTTGGTTCTCACAAGCACAAAAGAAAAGCCTTTCAGTTTGTAGAGCCATGACAGAAGTAATGCCAGGGCATATTCCAGAGCAGTATGTTAATTTTCAAGTGTTCTAGATTATGTAAACACTCAGAAATCCTAGAATAGAGTCATAATAAACATTCTCTGAATGAAAAACTCAACCAAAAACTTTGGATACTTGGGGAAAATACGTTTGACAGATAGAGCAAAACTTAAGCTATGTAGTCACACATAAGCACCTCCAAGGCTCTGTTTAACCTTTCAGTTCTCATAGACCTTTCAGCAGAGGTCTAATCTCACATTAATATCAAATCTAACAACTTGTTAGAGGTTGTTTTAAATGTTGTTTTAAAAACAGCTTCTTGGTGCCAACCCGGTAAAGCTGTCCAGCTCTCTAAAGGAAGAGATGCCACAAAAATCAGTCAATTCTGATTTTTCTCTTATTGACATGCGGAGAAAGAAACACTTGCTTTTAATAACAGGACTTCCTTTCATGCAGACATAGTGGAAGCTTTCAAAGGATAAATAATTCATAGTCTTCCAACTCTGAGAATAAATTTGTTCTTTTTCTGTTTTACTTTCCTTTAAGAGACAACATCTTAGGATAGCAGGGGAAAGGAGACTACTCTTTGCGTCTAAGCATATAAACATGCACAGTGTTTCATTCCCCCACTGCAACAAAACTGTAAGATCAATAGACAAGCGCTGAAAACCTTTTCCCACCAGGCAGAGACTCTGCCATCTAAATAGTTTCTCAAAAGATAGAGCCTCACTAGCAGCAAACCACAAAGAAACAGCCAGTGCACAGCTAGGGACCAGGCTTGGAATAATCTCACATGGGGACAACTCCACAGTAAGGCAGCAAATTAATTCTGCTTGATCATATCAGTGACTGGTGAACTATAGTTCTGTCTCCATTCTTTTATCTAAATTCCAAGGCGATATGGGAATGTTGTTGCACTTATTGTGTGGTTTCGGTAAACAAAGGGGGAAAAAAGCAACCCTATACCAGGATGAATAAAAGAACCTGCTACATATTCTATCGGGTAAGCTGGGCTGCATTTGCATAGGCCTAAAACAGCAAAAAACCCTCAACAGAGCAAACAAGTTTCACAGTAATCAGTAACACCAGCAGGTTAAGCTTTTGTGCCCAAATCTCAGGGAGGCTATTCTCATGCATGGAAGTCTCTCAATTTTCAGCCTAAGTATATTTGGCAAAGGATCCAAAAATCAGCTTAGAGATGATTCTCATGGCTCCTGTTTGTAGCACAGTGGGAATCACCTTGTATTAGGTTTATTCATAATCGAAGAGAGTAGATGCAAAAACATAAAAGCTGCCATCTAGTCAGTTCAAGGCCAAATCCATCACAGGAAAGCATTTCAGAAGGAGGCAGTCCCTGGGGACAGTGTGTGATCAGAAATGCCAGAACAAGTATTTCCATCCATCCTGCAGGATTACTCCCTAGCAGACATTTGCTAATCTTTCTCTGGTCTCAGTTTACAATTAGCAAAGAATGGAGCTCTCAGTACTTACTTCTAAGAGCTCCCCCAGCTTTATGCAGAGGGGTCACTGCCAGCAGCCACAGAATGCCAAATGTAAACACTGTGCTGTGGACAACAGAGTACAATTTTAAACAGTATATCCCTCTTTAGGAGGCTCAAAGTGCATTAAAATGAATTATTTGCTGACCAAAGAGATAATAACACCATTTCAAACTTACAGGTGCTTAGTGTTGGGGAGGGTGGAGGATACAGTGACTATATAAGTGCTAAGTCATTCATTTGTACCTCAGTGCTGTGGATTAATTATTTCCAGCAATACTGACAATAGAAGCCATGAAAAAGAATTCACTGCCAGACTTTTTTTAAAATTACTATTCTTTTCAGCACTACTAATCCAGTTAAGAGTCTACTAAAATGATTAAGGAAATGCTAGATAAGGTTTCACAGGTAGACCTATGACCCAGTTTTACACTTGAAGCCAAATTCCATTGAACAGTGTGCTGATATCCATGAAACTGCAGCATTTACAAACAAGTTGTTATGAAGGAGGAAAAATAAACAAAATCAAACTGTTGATATTTTGCATAGCAGCTGCTATCATGTTGCTGAGAGGTGGTTGACATTTGAGGAAAGAGAAGGAGAGATCATTTACAGTGAACACTTACTGCTGTGGACGTCATTTTTTCCGTAAGCTCTGGGAGCAGAGTCAGAGCCGTTACTGAAATGGCATCAAAAATGCACTTAAATGTTTCTCCTCACAGCAAGTGCAGTTCCATAATACAGAGGGTTTGCAAGTTTTCAGGACTCACTTTCACCATTTATGTGTGGAGGAAGAAGAAGAGATGTCTCTTTGCCGGTTTTGCTCCCACCAGATCAGCAAAGGTGAGAGAAGAACTCAGCAACTAAGCATTTTAGCTCAGCCCACTGTAGACATCACTCATCTGGTAACAGGTGGTATATTGAAGTTTATGGCATTCAGCACCATACACTTCAATAACCCCTGTGTATGGTAAACAGACAGAGAAACAAAAATCCCAGTATTCCTTTTTCAATCTTCTCTTCATGCCCGGATCCAAAAAAACCCACTATCACATGGAAGGCAAACTTATCTAAGAGAAAACATTTGGCCTATTGTAATGTTAAACATAAAGAAGTACTTTAAAATCTGCTACCCACCATGCCAGGGGGAAAAAAAACTGGTGCAAACAACACTACCCCAGCATAGATTCTTCTGCCTCAGCATGGTTGTATCACAAGGAGAAAAGAGACTGCCAGGGACAGAAACAGGCTGAGCACACAGTACACCAGCGTTCCAAGGAGAAGGGAAAAGAAGGAGCATGGGCTTTGGTCCTGTAAACAGCAATGCGGTTGGTAAAAATGACATCTCTGCCAAGTCTGCAGTGCTAGGACTAGAATGCAATGAGCAAACAAACTGATTATGTTAAAATTAGTTCAGGCCATTCTAACTCTACAATATCCATCAAAATGTAAGGGTACTCCCTGCCCAAAAAACAGTGGGTTTTCATTGTCTCTGATACAGCCAGACAGCCTAAATCTACATATTTTGCATATATATATACTTCTTATCCAGTATGTTTTAAACCAATTTTGCACATGCATTTAATTAAAATTGAAAGGGATTACTTAAAAAATAAATTTATTCCCCTTAGCTTTCCTACCAGAAACAAACTGGCATAATCCCCCCCAACTGCAGGTTGCCCAGTGTACTGCAGACCCTGCAGCCTTGGGCTTCCTTAGCAACCTTCCCATGGTTCTAACATAAGTACTAAAATACAAGGGCACAGGGGAGCAAATGAATTACTGGGCTGAAACCAGAAACTGCTTCTTAAAACTCAGCTACATGACCAAATGAGACACACTGCTGCACACAGTGTTTTCCAGCACGTTTTTTCCAGGCCAAGCCTTCTCTTCCCACTTTTGCTGGTGTATCCCTGTTAGTCAGAGAACTGCAGCCAGAAGGTCAGTGTCAGGAAAGCTGCCAGATACAAGCTACAGGTCAGACCTCACCAAAGTGTATTCACTTTAGAAAAGGGTAATAAGACAGGGGAACAGTAACACAGTTATACCATACCCTCACCATGTCAAAGTGTGCCACTATACGACGAACATTGTTATAGGTCTGACCTGAACAGGGAAGTGGAGCAATTAATGATAAATTAATTTCACTAGATGACTGGGAAGACCTCTCACTTCTCAAAGGAAGCACACTTTTTAGGTCACCGATGCTCAGCTAATCATTTCCTGCTCCTCCAGAACTGCCCATATCAAAAGAAAGTAGTTAGAAAATTTCATGCATATGTTAGTTTCCATCTCTCAGTGTAAGTTTGTCCCACATTTAAATGGCTCTCTAAAAACCTGGGAAAGTGTGGAATCCTGGTAATAAGTCTGCAGAGGTCTGTCCTAGATACTCTACATATGCTAACTTTCTGTTTGCACACAGGGGCTTTAGCAGCTCCTAGTTCAGTGCGTTTTCCAAGACTGGATGTCCAACAGCTCAGTTAAGTCATCCCAGACAAGGGGCCACTGTCTTATGTGCAGCGAGTGTGACACATCCTGCGTTCACTGCAGGGTCTGGCTGCACCAAAAACTTGCACTTCCTGTAGACTGACCTCTTCAGCTTCCTCCACAAGTGCAACATGTGTGGTGCATTTGGCCTACTGACACAGTGAATTCTTTGCACATGAACCCAAGGTCTTGCCCACAATTTCTCAAAGGAAAATCCAAACACTTTCTGCATAATATATGGGTCTCGGCCCCTTGCACTTCCCTAACTCCCATGTCTCTCTAGTTCGGATTGCTCCAGCTCAGGTCACACTGTGGACATGTCACTGACGGATATAGTCATGTTTTTACCATCCCTGAAAAGATGCTCTCATAGGATAAAAGAATGGTTTGGGTTGGAAGGCACATTAAAGATCTAGTTCCAAGCCCCTTCCACGGGTAAGGACAATTTCTGTTGCTGTTGGGGCGGCCACAATACACACAGACAGTGCCTCGGTCAAGGGTCAAAAAGCATTTATTCAAAAAGACACCCTCTTTTATATACCTTTGGTATGTTATTATTCATGTTACATATCCATCAGCTACTAAATTACTGCAATAGATTCATTGGCTATTATTAACTACAATATACTACCATTGGACACTTATAGCATAAGCACTCAAGCATTCAGAAAAATAACAGGTGCAGATATGTTGCTGGTTTTCTCCTTCTATTGTTTAGATTTCTTACTTCTGTTGAAACTAGATTTTCAAGGGTAGAAACAAATTGTTTTTCTTACAGGCTTTTCTCACAAACAGAAGCTAACCATCTCCAAAGTAATGTCTGTGAAGCCTTCCAGCCAGCTGTCAGCCTCAACAAATTTCCACTGGACAAGGTTGTTAAAAGCCTTGCTTTTCTGGATTTGCATCTTGGTGTCACGGGATGTCTTCGATTCCAACAGAAGGAAACTCTTTGTCCTTTTTCTCTCTTTTGAGGACTCTATTAATGTAGTTTTGCACAAGTAAGACAGGATGCTTTCTATCAAAAAAGTAAGACATCATTAGTATATCAGATTCCATAGTCTCAGTTTCAAAATCGATAATGCCCTTGCCCTTGTGTTTTGCTCAGGCTTTTACCAGCAGTTTTTCTGTTTTTCTGTTACCCACTGATGACTCTCTCCAGCTTGACATTCTATTGCTTTTTGAGGTCTTCCAGTTTCTCTCCTAAGCCGCTTTTGCCCCAACCCCCAGCACGACTGTCAGAGCAAACTGGCTCCAACAGCATTGGGTGTCTGGGTTTCAGCACTGTTTTCTTCTCAGATCCATCCTCACAGAGAAATCCTTACAATTTATATTCTGAAAAAGAAGGTTCTATTCAGGTCAATTCTCCCAAATTTGGTTGAGAGTTTTACTCTCAAAAGGGACTCGGGGTGTAAAAGTCGGTGGTGGTGAAACTGTAAACTGTATGTCAACTTCTGCTTGCTGCTTTATTAGACAGTCCATATCTCACACAGATTCCTAAAGAACTGAGCATATTATCTTTGATTAATATAACTACTTGTAGCAAGTTTGATTTGAAAACCAGGCAGAAACACCAATTAAGTGTAGTGGTTTTGTTCACATCTATTATTTACTCATTTTCTTCTGTGAGATAAAGATTGGGAGAAATGCAAAGCAGGCTTAAAACTGTAAAGAATATAAAGAAGCTTTATTAACAGAACTAAAAGCAGAATAATAAAAGTCAGAATAAACTTTCAGAACACTTCTCCTCCCCTCACCTCTACTTTCTTTTCCCACTGACTATGTAAGGAGACAAAACTTGGGATTTTCAGTACATTTACCACCTCTATAATAATCTTTCTTCAGTTCACTTAGGGAGAGGAGTCTCTTTTGCCAGCTATGAAGGCTTCTCCACAAGAAACAGTTCTCTCGTGGCTTCAATGTCACAGCAAATCAGCCGCCCAGGAATGGAAAATCTGCTCACAATGTGGAAGTCCCTTCTCTCAACCTGCAGCGTTTCCCGCAACTGTTTTCGAGGGTTCAATCTTTAGCTAATGGGGTACCAGGCAAAGCTTCTCTTCATCTGTCTCTGGGATCATCTTCATCTCTGGGAACAGAGGTCTTCTTCTCTGGGGCAAGGATATTTATCACTTGCATCTTTCTCTGTTCAAGCTTCTCAATTAGATCACAGCTACTTCAACATTTGATTGTTTCAGCACAGGTGCCTTTGCTCATGGTTGTGGGTTGAACGCTTCACCCCCTATGCTTGTTTTCGTGAATTATAGGGTATTCTGATGTATTACTGTCCATTACCATAGCCTTACAAAAGATTTTCAGCTCTTAGATTTGAAGCATCTCCTCTTTCTCCTCTCTCTGGGCTTCAGGTCTTCTTTCTTCACTGACTTTAGTGTTCCTATGGTGTTTCTTCACGTGCCCTCACATCTTCTCTTCCTCGGGAGAGGATTGATATCGGTAGGTCTCATTTGCTCTAGGGAAACCTTACAGCGCTGAAAGAGTTAATCTAACCCCGGTCACGTGATCTGTACCGGGCGGCTTCCTCAGATGACTTTCGGGCGCGCAGCTGCTAGCGGCTATGGGGTGGCTTCGCGCCCGCGCTGCCGGGCCTGAGGGGGGGGGGAAACCCGACCCTGCCGGGCAGCGACGGAGGAGGGCTGCCGCCCGGCCCTGCCCGGCGGTGGCCGGAGCTCTTGCGGTGTAGAATTTCATTGTCGGTGGCCGCACTGGCGGCTGCTGCGGGTGGAACTCAACAGCGGCAAGATTTCAGCTGAGCAGAACCGCGGGGGGGGCCGACCCGGCCAGGCCGCGCGGAGCAGGACCCGGCCCGGACCCGTCGGGCTGCGTGGGTCCCCCAGTTACCTGTCCAAATGCCGGAAACAAAAGAGCTTTCCTGGCCTTTGTTCGTTCTTAAATGTGGTTTTCATAGAAGCGCGTTCAGCTTCTTAAGTGGCTTAACAGAGTTGTCGATACTAAAATTAGCTAACTGATATGTTCTGTCGGGTCCGGAGGTAGCTGTCAGCAGCTCCTCACAGAATGACTTCCGTGGTTGGTGGATTCCTCCTAAGCTAAAAACCAAGCTGTGCTAAACCACGACACTACTCTGCCTTCCTCACTGATAAACTGAGATGTTTTTCTGTGGAAATGACGACTAGAACAAGTTTTAAGACAACAGGTGTCAATGCTCAGGATGAAAAAAGTAAACACACATGAAAAAGATTTCTCTGCAGAGTTCTTGCAACTGGGACTCCATAAGTTATTTACACCATATGGGTTTTCTGGATGGGAGTTTGGGCTATATCCAAATCCAGCTGGAGCCATCCTGTCCTGCCAAAGACACTCTGCAGTCTTCAACTGATCACTTAACTTTTCCAAGATCAAATCAGGTCTGGAAAGCAGCTGATTCCTTGTGTGCCAGAGTAACTAAAGAAGAATCAAGGATGTTCTGAACAGCCTGGAGGGACTTAGAGCCTTTTCCCCAAAACTACACTACATATAATTCTGAAACTATTTAGACCAAAAAAAGTCTAGACCTTTTCTCACAAACAACCTAAATTATATACAGTTATTATTTATCTTTGATTTAATCAATTGGACAACAAATAGTAACACTTTCAACTAAGTTTGACAGAATTACAGTGAATTATTTTTTCATTATTCTCAGATCTATTGCTCTTTTACTGTAAATTATCTGGTCTCAAGTTTCATAAAAAATTTACTGGAACAGAACAGCAAAACTAAAACCTCTGTACTCAGCTCTACTAGTTTTTATAGAGCTCTTTTAAGGTTTGAATTCAGTTAGCTTGTAGGGTGCACAAGCACATCTAAAAATAAGCATGTTTCAGAATATTTCTTCATGTTCAGGCCAGTTCTTCAGCCTTGGTGAAAATTTTGGATGTATGAGAAACTTACACTCAGTTCTCTCATATATCTTCTTTACAAGGATCTGTAATTAAAGAGGAAGGGAAACAGCTTTATATGCTTGCCTTTGAAACAAGTCATTGCAACATTTAAGGGAGAACAGAGAAAAAACATGCCTTCAAGCAAAATTACAAACAAAGCAAGGGTTATTTAATGGCTGGGGGTTATTTCAGTTTCCTTCTAAAAGAGGAATTTTGCATTGTGGTTGTGGTGTGGACAGCTGCACATGGACATTAGGGTGTTACTGCAGGCTCCAGGCTGGCTTCCAAAATACACCTCATATGGGTATGCCTGATTTATCGGCCCTAAATCCAGCTGAAATGTAAGGAGCTTGGTTTTGATGATGTTCCTACAAGCAGAAGGTAAGGGTCACTGGCTAAACCCTGACATACTTGCAAAAAATACTATAATGACTTGTTGCACAACCCACAAAACAGGTACCTCATTCACATCAAGCACAGGAACAGTAAAGGTATGTCCTGCTGACACTGTCCTCCGAGGGACAAATTCCTACATGTCCTCTCTCCTTCCTGATTTGTTATTGCCCTACAGAATCCCCATTCCTGCCAGCATCAGGCTTTCAAACCTATAGATGTGATCTAAGCAAGTTTTTACTCCCTCAGCTGAAGGCAAGGATGGCAAAAGAGGCCTCAAAGTTTAAGTTTTCACCAGAGTTCAGGCAGAAGCAGTAAGATTGTGAAGCCAAACTTCCCCAAGAATTGCAAACCTGGTAATTTTCAAGGAAAATGAAGATGCATCTTTTCCAAGTTGTAATGTTTTAGTATAAAAATTATTTCAATGGAAACATTTTCAGAAAGGTAAGGGACCAAAGGGAACTGAAAAAGGTAAAGCAGCAAGAGAATTGCATAAAAGACTTCAGATTATTAAAAAATAGTCTGTGTATAGTTGCACTCCTTTAGATGATGGCTTCCATTCTTTTTCCCAAATCAGAGAGATAAATATGAATAAAACTTTTACAACGTCATATTTAGAAGAGTCTCACTTAACACAAAAGAAAAAAAAGGTCTGAAAACAAGAGATACTGATCTGTTTTGTGGATTCAAACACTGGGATAATAGGATGAAGACAACATGAGGATTGGTGTATACTCAGAATAAATGTGTAATATCAACAGTAAATAAAAATACATAAGATCCTTACATTGCTTTGAAGATCCTTACATTGCTTTGAGCAATGGTGAAATTCAGTCTTTCCAAGATGTAAATTTCCTCAAATCCCTGGAGTTTCCTGCATACATCACAAGTACAGCTGGTTAGTGGCAGCTTGTATAAATGCCTTCTTTCTAATGTCTGACTGTAGATTTCGTAAATTGGATATACAATTCATAGATAACAAAAGGAAGGGTTTTTAATTTTCTCTTAAATACATATGTGCTGCCTATGAGAGGGACTTTGCGTAATGCACAGCACAAAGCACATTGCATGAGAAAACACAGCTTTATAGCAATTACTAGAATATGAACAGGTTCACCTGTCCCATGCTGCTTCCCAGAGCAGCAGTTTTGGGTTTTCTGCCACACACAATTGGGTACACACTCAGGTACCCCATCCCATGAAGGCTCCTGTCATTGATTCCTTTGGAAAAAATACCTCCAGCCCCTCTCCACCAGGTACTTTTCCCAGTGTCTAAAATAGCCAAGTTCACAAAGGAGCGTTTTTGATGTCCAGCAACGTAAGTTATTGAGCATCTTAAAGGCTCAGACAGGAAGGATATTGCTTTACCACATGCTAGAACACTGCAGGAAGAGTTACACACCAGGGAGCTTCCCCACAGACCATGCAGTGGAGCATTGGCCCTCAAGGACCCATGACAGAGACACCATACAGAGCCAAAGGTTGGAAGTGAGCTCTGATAGAAGTGTTAACACCAGGCACCTCCCAAGAGATACTGGAATATCATTTTGCAAAACAAACAGGAAATAGGATTTAGAAAATGCTGCATTCACTTTAAAAATTACCAGGCAGTAAATCTGCAGTGGTCCTTTGTGCGTATTTCCCCTTGCTGTTACTCCTACTCATAGAAGCACCTACAAAACTACTGCAAATATAGATACTCCGTGAACATACTAGTTATTACAAAAAAATCCTGCACTTTAATCAGTGATTTTTTAATGGACTTTATTCACAGTTTGGATTCCACAAACAAAATTCCTTCTGAGATCTCCAGGAGCAATTGTTTTGATTAAAAATTAATGTTATTTGGTCACTTTTTACTCCCCAAAATCCTTTCGTATGCTATCTTCAAAACACATTTTTTAAACAGATCTTACCACCCCAGTGAATGCTTCTATTTCCTGTGCCAAAATCCCACATGAAGCAAAGGAATTATTAAAATACATGCTTGTCTGAATTTTTAATTAATAACAACCTCAGTTTGTTCCTTTTGGTTTATTGACAAATACTTCAAGCACATTCATCAAAAGGTTCAACAAATTTTGTAACCTACATTACACACATCTGTCATTCCCAGAGAATATACCTCCCACCAGCTGCACAGAATCCTGATCTCTGGTTAATGTGCCACCAATCATCTTGTTTGCTGTTGAGCAGGCTGACATGGAGAGAGGACTGTAGATGTGACCACTGTTCTATCTTAACATCTGCACGAGAAAGCGCATACCAAAGGATCATGACCAAGCCATAAATACTTACGTGAGAATGCTTTAATTGGCAACCCGAACGCGGTCACTGTGGGATGTGTGAGAGTGTTTGCGATAAGAGCAAGAAACATCCTGTTCTGCCATTTGTTTTGCATGTTGGTTAGTCTCCTGCTCAGCTGCATTGTGAGCAGCAAAAACATAAAAAGCTCATGCATGTTTAATAAAGCAATTCTGTTGCATTGCAATGGTGTCCATGATCCAATTGCTACAAATGGCGCCCAAGTGTGGCACAAATCGTGAACCCCTGGTAGCGACACCACATTCAAACCAAGTTGTGTGAAAAGGGGATCCCTGTCCTTTGTCTCTACCCACTGGATAGGTGAGACTGCGAATGTGGAACTATGGGACAGTCTTCATCTCGTTGACCATAAGCTCTATTTAGAAATTTTACAAAGAATTTTAAAAGAACAGGGATTTAAAACCCCGTCAGCTAAGTTAGCTGCTTTATTAGTATGGCTGAATAGTAATTCTACTGTATTCCCCCACACACAGTTCCTACAATGCTAAAGTGTGGGAAAAGGTAGAAGCTGAATTAGAGACACAGAAAAAAAGGACAGCCAGTCACTGACGATACATTAGTTCCATAGAAAACTCTGTATACTGCCTTAAAAGCCTTGCAGCCTGCTGAGAAAGTTTGTGAGTGCCCTGTCACAGACTTTTTAAATTTGGAGACTGATTTGAATGCTAGCCATGTCTATGCAGAAGTACCAGCTGAATTAGGAGATGAGGACCCTCAGGAACCTGGCTATCCTTTTGATCCTGGTCCTGTTTATCCTGAGAAGGGGCCTGATCTTTATTCTTCTTTAACTCCCATAAAAAAAATTGCCTGCTGCATTTCCCACTATGGCTCAAGTGTTAGCTAATTCTTATCGTTCTCCACCTATGGCTCCTTTATCTGAATTACCACTGTAATCTCATTCACGTCTGGCATTAATAGAGAAATGCAGGGAAGTGGCCCTAAAAAGGGGAGATATTCCCATGTTATTCACCATGTGGGTCAACTATCAGCCTAAGAAACCCTCTCAGTATGTACAACCTCCATTTCAATTAATAAAAGAAGTTTGTAAAGCTGTCTGAGATTACAGACTGCAAACACAATATACTACGGGATTGATCGATTCTATTAACCAAGGGTTCATTATGGCTTCTAACGACTGGCGAATGCTTTTTAAACTTATACTAACGTCAGCACAATATACAGTGTGGTTACCAGAATGGAAAGATCTTGCTACTGTACGAACTACGGATAGTATTGAAAATTTAGAAGTAGGCAGTCTCAGTGAACTGCTGGGGCAAGGCACGTATGCTACCCCCGGCTGCCCAAGCTAATTTAGCTTGTGCAGCGCTACAGCAAAGCTCCAAAATAGCCATAAGGGCTCTTAAAAGAGTCCCAGAGTCCAGATGATAGGACTGTTCCTTTGCATCTATTCAGCAAGGCCCTCAAGAATCATACGTAACATTCATTGGTAGAGTGTAGATGGCCATAAGTAAGCAAACAGAAAATGAAGAAGCAGCTACTATATTATTACTACAACTAGCCTTTGAAAATGCTAATGTGGATTGTCAGAAAGCACTGTTGTCTGTAAGGAATGAGCATGCTAATTTACCTGCCTACATCAAAGCCTGTCAGAATGTGAGGACAGAGGAGCACCATGTGTCTGTTTGGGCTGCTGCCTTACAGCAAGCCTCTAATACACATAAGAAAACAGGCTCCCAGTGTTTTAACTGCCAACAAGAAGGGCATTTACAGAAAAATTGTCCCACTCAAAAGAAGGGAAAGAAGGGCCCCCACCCTGCCATCCCTCCCTCTCCATGTCCATGATGTAAAAAGGGTTACCACTGGAGTCAAGTATGTAGGCCAATACTTGATAAAGACGGTAACCCTCTCGTCCCTCAGCAGGGAAACAAAAAGAGGGGAGTGAGACCCAGTGCCCTCAACCCAACAGGGTCTTTGCAATCCAAACCGAGGAGTCTCAGTTTTCTCTCTCCTTGCCAGTACCTGCGGGAGTGCAGGTTTGGACTCACCCCTCTCAGACGATGTCCTAATCACAGACTCAACTATTCATGTGCTAAATACAGGGGTTTATGGACCTTTACCTGAAGGATGGTTTGGACTTTTAATTGGTAGATCGACCACCACAAAGAATGGTCTCATAATATATGTTGGTGTAATTGATTCAGACTGTTCAGGGGAAATTAAAGCGATGGTTTCAACTAAGACCCCACCATGTTTTATCTCAAAAACTGAAAAAATTGCACAGTTGCTACTGCTCCCTTTTTCCGTTCCAGCAGCAAAAGACACAGTCCAAGGAACTGGTGGGTTTGGCAGCACCGATGTCGTCCACATTCACTGGACTGGTTCAACAAATTACAAGTGAAAAGCCCTTACTAACCTTACAATTAAATGACAAATATTTTACAGATTTACTTGACACCAGTGCAGATGTTTTCCATCATTTTGGCATCTTCATGGCCCACAACGGTGGCCTCTTAAAACAGCTGATGGCTTAGTGGAAGGCACTGGGGGGCATTACGCCCCTAAATAAAGTGCACTTATTCTTACAGTCATAGGGCTGAATGAATGCCAAGCAACTTTACAACCATATGTTTTGCCTTCTCAATTTACGCTGTGGGGTCGTTATTTACTTTCTCAGTGGAATATTACTTTTGCGGTGAATGCAGCAAATTTAACAAACAGGTCACTGATGTATATTCCCTGCTGAGGTGGAAAACAGATACACCTGTTTGGGTTGATCAGTGGCCCTTGAAAGGGGAAAAATTGACACGAGCTGAAAAGCTTGTTGATGAGCAATTAAAATTGGGACATATTGTGCCGTCCACATCTCTGTGGAACACCACCATATTTGTGATAATGAAAAATCAGGGAAGTGGCGACTACTGCAAGATCTCATAGCAGTAAATTGGGTGATGGAACCTATGCGTGCCTTGCAACCAGGGTTACCCATTCCTTCAGTGATTCCCCGCGACTGGCCAATTGTTGTGATTGATCTTAGGGATAGCTTTTTTACAATTGCATTGCATCCAGAGGATTGTCACCATTTTGCATTCTCTTTACCCAGCATAAATTGTGAGGCACCTATGAAAAGGTATCACTGCATTGTTTAACTACAAGGTATGAAAAACAGTCCAACAATTTACCAGCTTTTTGGACCCATTGCCTTGGAAGCAATCAGACAGAAATTTTGCAATGCCTTGATAAACCACTATATGGATGATATTTTAATTGCTTCACAACATCAAGCTGAGCTTGACATCATCCTTTTACATATGATTCCAAGGCTGGAATCTTGTGGCTTGCAAGTAGCTTCTGAAAAAAAAAAAAAAAAAGGCACCTTGGAAATACCTTGTATGGTTTATGTCAGGAATGAGGCAACTCTTGAGTTTAATTTTTAAAAAAAAAGTTATTAATTAAAAAAAAATTTAGTATATGGCAATGTCAAATTCTTAATTAAAATTCTACTTAACCAGGAACTCAGCGATTGGAGACTCTTAGAGCCAATAAGGCTATGGACCCAGAGCAGAGATCTGCAGCACTGGGTTTCATTCTGGCTAGTCCCAAGTAAAGTCACTTAAAAATCAGGCCTAATGACCACAGCGCTGGGCTTTACCAAGGCTAATCCAAGGCAAAAGAGCAGCTCCTGGCTGGTGACAGGAGGTTTTATGCTCCTCTGGCCTCTCCCATCACTGCTCACTGTCCTGCGTCCAAAGTAGGAGGTGATTAGTTAAGTCTTCTCAAAGTCCAAATTATTGGTCCTTGGGTAGAGCATGATGTAAAGTCTTTTGACTAATGGCTCATCTGCTGCTAGGGGTACAGTCTCTGGGTGATGTCAACTGCAGTTCTGGCGGGAGAATTTCTCATTAAAATTCATTGTTGCTATGGAGCTCAGTGACAGGTCTCCAGCTGGCTGCTAAATATAGTCTTTAAGTAACTTGTGAAGGTCCTTCTCTCTCTGGAACAGAGCTTAGCCTGAACATTAGTTTAAGAAATATTGGAAGATTCTATTAATACTATTTGAACTTATAACTTTAACGGAACAACTGTGAGGGACATATCAACTTTTTGACTTTGAGGGTTACTAAGCAACTTAATTATATTAACAACTTGAATAACTTTAATTACTTAACATTTCAAAAATGCAAAATCCAACTTCTTATTTTATGCATAACAGTTTATAAGTGAGAATTCTGTCTGCCCACAATCCCTGAAATTGGTGCCTTCTGTGAAAACATTATATGATTTGCAAAAATTGTTGGGCACAATTATGGGGATTCAGGGTGTCGCCACAGAGAATGGCTGTGGGTGGCATGGGGCCTTGGGAGAAGCAGGAGGCGAGAGGAGGAGCAGGAGGCGAGACAAAGAGAAAGACGGGAGACAAAGAGTGGGATAGTTAACAGGAGACTGGGTGAGCAGATTGTAATCTGTAGCTGTTGGAGAGGCAAAACACGTAACCCTAAGACCCGAAGTTTGTAGCTGCTGAATTGCTAGTTTGTAACAGTATATAAAGATGTGCCTTGTACAATAAAGTTGGCTTTGCTTGCACCCGGCGAAGTCTGTGTTTCAATCACCAACAAATGGTGCCCTATGTGAGGAGCTTATGCGCCTAGCTGTGCGTTGTCGGTGAGCCCCGTGGAATTTGAAGTGCTGCTGAAGGAAGCAGGAAAGCTGGCCAGCAATTAATCACTGCAGAATTGTAAGTGAGCCATGGGTGACATGGGGGCTGGACAGTCCTCATCGGACAGCCATGTTTTCAAAACTATGCCTCGTTTACTTGAAAAACATGGCAAGTCCGTGCCTCCCCAATCCCTTAAAATTATGCTGTGTTGGGCAGCTTCCAAAGTGCCCGCGCTAAACCCAAGCACCGCTTTTTCACCAGAGCTGTGGGACGAGGTGGGAGATATACTATGGAGTCATGCTACAAGAGGAGATGAGGCGGCCGCTCAAATGCTGCCTGCCTGGAGGGCCATACTGGAGGCTATTAAAGAGCAGGAAAAGACTAACAAAGAAAAAGCTGCATCTGAAAGCAGTTCCCCTTCCACGGAGGGGGTGGCAGCGGCTGACGCTGCGCTTTCTCCAACTGCCCCTCTACACTCCGCTCCCGTGTGTACTGATCCCTCTAACCTGCCTGCTACAAAGGTCACTCTTAAATCCCCTCATGCATTGTTGGTGGATTCGGAAGATGACCCCAGACCTATACAGGTCTCGGAGCATGGGACAGGGCCGCGTGACAATACAAGTACCCCCATCACCCGTACAAGTGAACCGCAGAGGGATTCCTCAACCCCAGCCGCAGCCTTGCGCCCAGCTACAGCAGGCAGCACCGAGGTGGACCTGGTCACCTCCACAACAGTAACCCTTTTAGACTCCTCAGTGCATTTGTTATCAACTGGGACATTTAGACCGCTGGGGGGAGGTCACAGTGCGTTGTTGCTAGGGAGATCCTATGTTACCCTTTCTGGTCTTTTTGTCCTCCCTGGAGTCATTGATTCTGATTTTACAGGGGAAATCAAAATTATGGCATGGATGCCCTTTCCACCCTGCACTGTACCTAGAGGGTCCCGCATTGCTCAGCTGCTTTTCTTTTCTGTATCTCCTACATTACCCTTGCATGATTGCAACAGGGGGGAAGGGGGGTTCGGCTCCACAGGAGCCCTAGAAATTTGGTGGACACAGCAGGTATCAGAAAAGCATCCAATGTGCCAGGGCATACTTTTGTATCAGGGACAGAGAGTAGTACTGACTGGAATTGTTGATACTGGAGTAGATGTTACTGTAATTTCTCGAGCTAAGTGGCCACCTAATTGGCCTCTAGCTCTGGTTTCACACAACCTTTCAGGAATTGGTGGAGTGAGTAGTAGTCAAGTAAACATATGATACAAATCATAGGTCCTGATAACCGCAATGCTAACATCAAACCTTTTGTTTTGGCAGTTCCCGTGGTGTTGTGGGGGGGAGATCTCTCTCAACTCAGTCTGAGATCACAATCTGATTTTTAACAGGGGCCATTGTGGTGCGCACCACCCTGCAATTGACATGGAAAACGACTAAAGCTATCTGGGTGGGTCAATAGTCCCTGCCTGAAAAGAAGCTGCATGCATTAGAAAAATTAGTAGAAGACCAATTACAAAAAGGGCATATTGTTCCGTCCACCAGTCCCTGGAATTCTCCTATTTTTGTAATACAAAAACAAACAGGTAAGTGGCACTTACTCCATGATTTGAGAAAAATTAATGATGCCATGGAGGATATGGAAGCTTTACAGCCAGGACTCCCTTCCCCCACAATGATACCACGAAATTGGGCTTTGGCAGTCCTTGATTCAAAAGATTGTTTTTTCACTATTCCTTTGCATCCCGCTGATGCCCCTAGATTTGCTTTTTCGGTCCCTAGCACAAACATGCAAGCCCCTTTGAAAAGATTTCACTGGGTAGTACTACCCCAAAAGATAAAAAATAGCCCAACTATTTGTCAGCAATTTGTAGCACACGTTCTAAGTCCAGTATGTCAACAACTACCGGAATGTTGATTTACCATTATATGGATGATCTTTTGATTGCAGCTGAGAGCCCTCAACTCATGGAGAAAGCCCTAGCCCTCAGCACAGATGCTGTAAACAAAGTGGGACTGTGTATAGCCTCAGGGGAAATTCAGGGGCAACCCTCTTGGCTGTCTTTGGGCTCGTGCATCAGGTCCTGGGGCCATTCATCTTCAAGCCTTGAAATTAACTTGCCCCTCTTTTTGCGTTGTTGGAAGGGGATCCTAATTTGTTGTCACCCCGCGCAGTGATGCAAGAGGCTGCTGAGACCCTACAGAAGGTCACTGATGCTTTGCAGAAAAGGCAGGCATCTCGATATGCCCCAGAACTACCTTTTTGCCTAATCCTTTTGAATCCAGCGAAACAGCCTTAATTTATATGCCTTAATTTACCAATGGGATCCTTCTGCGCCAGATCCTCTGCTAATTATTGAATGGGTCTTTTTATCACATCAAATGACAAAAACTATTACCACACAGCATGAAATGTTTGCCATGTTGATTATCAGGGTGCAGATCCTCCTTTTTGCTTTAGCGGAACAAGATTTTATGCAGATATGTTTGCCTGTGGTTTCACCTTACTTGTAGTGGTTGCTACAAAATTCAGATGCTTTACAAATGGCTTTATGGGATTTTACAGGTCAGTTTACTTTCACATCTGCATGCACACCACTTGCCAACTACTTCATTCAACTTATTGGCTGCACCAAAACAATCTGAAGTTCCTTTGCAAGCCCTGACAGTCTTTACTGATGGGTCAGGACTAACACACAAATCTGTGCTTCTGTGGATGGACCCAGACACCCGTCAGTGGAGATCAGATGTTGCTATTGTTTCAGGTTCCCCTCAAATTGCAGAACTGGCAGCTGTTATGCGTGCTTTTGAAAAGTGAGATACTTCCTTTAATCTTATCACAGATTCCTTTTATGTTGCACGAATTGCTGGGAGAGCCAAGTCTGCTGTTTTGTGGGAGATTGCTAGTCCATTGCTTTTTACTTGTCTACAGAAGCTTGTTTTTCTCTTGGATAACCACAGAATTTCTTACTTTGTTATGCATGTTCACTCTCACTCAACTCTCTCAGGTTTTACTGCAGAAGGTAGCCAACAAGCAGACCTTTTGACATTGCCAGTAGAAGCGTTGCCTAATCAGTTTGCCCAAGCCAAATTAAGCCACTCCTGTTTCCATCAAAATGCTGCTGCCTTGTGACAATCCTTTTCACTTACATATCAACAAGCTAAAGACATTATTGCTGCATGCCCTGACTGCCAGCACTATAATTTTACCCCCCAGCTCACATGGAATTAACCCTCAAGGTTTGCAGAGCCTCCAATTGTGGCAAACAGATGTTACATGTTTTCCTGAATTTGGTTGCTTAAAATATATCCATTCCTCAATTAATACATTTTCAAGAGCTCTGTTTGCATCTTGCCCTGCAGGGGAAGCAGCAAAGGATGCTCAACGCCATTTTTTGGCTGCTTTTGCCTTTTTAGGTGTGCCACGACAGGTTAAAATAGATAACAGCCCTGTGGGGAATACAGCATACCACAGGAATTCCTCACTCCCCCACAGGACAAGCCCACATTGAACAAGCTCACAGTACACTGAAACACTTATTAGGACAACAGAGGGAGGGAATGCAGGGTACAATGCCGCAAGATAGATTACACAAAGTCTTATATGTTTTTAATTTTTTTAATTGTTATTCAGATAGCAAAACTCCACCCATAATGTGGCATTTTGGGCAAAGTGCAGCAGCCACTGAAATTAAAGCCCCGCTCCTAATAAAGGACTTGGAATCAGGCAAAGTACTTGGATCTTTCCCTCTTATTACATGGGGGAGAAGTTATGCTTGTATTTCCACAGATACAGGACCCAAGTGGATCCCTGCAAAGAACATTAGCCCATACAGAGAGAAAGGACCAATGCCACCTGAGAGCGACCAAAGCAAGGACAATGAACGCAAAGGCATCGAACACAAGCTTTGATGTCCCTGGAACAATGGTTTCACCTCCCCCATCATGTTAGACCCATNGCAGCCACTGAAATTAAAGCCCCGCTCCTAATAAAGGACTTGGAATCAGGCAAAGTACTTGGATCTTTCCCTCTTATTACATGGGGGAGAAGTTATGCTTGTATTTCCACAGATACAGGACCCAAGTGGATCCCTGCAAAGAACATTAGCCCATACAGAGAGAAAGGACCAATGCCACCTGAGAGCGACCAAAGCAAGGACAATGAACGCAAAGGCATCGAACACAAGCTTTGATGTCCCTGGAACAATGGTTTCACCTCCCCCATCATGTTAGACCCATGTAGATGTAGTGTTTTTGCAGGTTTTAATTGTTGAACAGAAAAGGGGGAGGTATGGGAATTCAGAGCATCACTACGGAGAATGGCTATGGGTGGCAGAGAATGGCTGTGGAAGAAAAAGAAGAAAAGCAGAGAAGCTTGCTCCTTGGACAAAGATGAGTGATGGCCTAGTTCAGCGTTTCCACAGGAGCTGCAGAAGACAGCAATGGAGCTCAGGGTGTCTGTGTGAGAACCCTGAGGGCTCGTAGGCTCTCACATTGATAGAGGCACCAATGCAACACAACCAAGCACAGAAGCGTCCCTCACCACAGCCAAGAAAAAGTTACCCTAGACATCCAGAGGTGGACTTTCCAAATGCGTATGGGATTTCACTATCAACTGGTAACAAGCAGCAAGTGAAGCTTATCAGGAAAGTGGGAAAGTGGTACTTAGGAAAAAAAGCACAGCATGGCCTTTTCTGCAGAGGATAGCACAAGCATCATGCTGTGACCAAATTAATGGTGTGTGTCCATTCATAGTCCAGGAGTGAATTTCTGTCTGCCTGGTAGTGTCATGTCAGCATGCCCAAAGTACACGTGGGCCCCTAGACATCCAACCCAGAGCAACCCTGAAGTTAGTGGATGAGCATTAGAAAGTGTTATGTACCATTGCCAGTATAGTGCTGCTTTATTGCTGTTAACTCCAAGTTACTCCACAAGAACATTTCATTTGCCTTTCTACAGCATCAGTACCCCATGAGGAAAGAATATTTGCTTGGAGCTTTAACAGATTGGTATCATGAACAAGGTCACCAGGCAGACGCCAACCAGTATGCTTTGAGGGGAGCCCTGGAGGCATCTAAATCTCATTACTGCTTCCAACACCATCTGATTGTAATTTTACCAGTGTGACAAACTGATTATTGTCCCAGCTGACAATTCATACTGAGAGTAGTACTTCTCCTCATACTTGAATGTATGTACTTTATATTTTCACTGGCATTCATTATAAAGGGATACATTGAGGTACTAGTTGCCCATAGTTGGTCAATATCTCACTTCAGGAAATGCTGTATTCATTCGTAAAATGATTATGCCTTGCATACTGGGCTGAGATCCCAAGAAAAGCTGCAATATGTTGAAGGAATACATTAAATCCTGTCATGAAGTACATTTTTCACATTTTTGAAAGCTGAGGTCGCATTCTATCAATAAGCATTGCCATTTAGCTAAAGATGCCAATTCTCTGGAAGTCAGATACAATGCACTCAGTAAGATCACTGCAACAATAATATCCCTTGTGCTGATGAAATGAGAAAGTTTGTTTTAAAGGCAAGTTGTAAATAGAAAACAAAATATTAAGCAGAGGAACCAAATTTTGCTTTGTTAGACTGATACAGCCCTGGAACTATCAACATCCAGTGCAAGCTTGATGAATGAACAATGCCATGCGAGTCAAGGTGCAATAAATATTACTAATAAGGTGTCACAGAAACTGGATTGCTTCACTCTCCTCTCTCTGATTCACAAACTGCCAGAAAATCTCTAGATCATTTCTGTCTAAGTTTTGAAGCAGCTAAGGAACCAGTAAAACTGTGCATACAGTACTACTGATATTTCACAAGATGGCAGGGGACAGCATCCAAAGTTCAAACCCTGTATCGTAAAAATAGTCAGGAAAATCGAAAACAGCTTGAGGCAGGTGTGATCAGCTGGAAGGCACAACCTCAGGATAACTGGCAGGCAGACAACTACTCAAATTATAAATTGGTGCCTACACCAACATTTTGAAACATGGGTTGCAAAGCTGCACAAGTAAGTTACTACACAAGAACACTATGTGTTGCTATTACTCAAAAACAAAAGTTGTAGTACACTGCGATATATCAAGTGAAGGACCAGACCAAGCAGCCAGGCAATCCACAAGCAGGTAAATAAGCAGTGTCCTTAGGAAAACAGTAGTAAGGTGGGCTCACCAGGCACTCTGCTAAAACAAAGCAGCATCACTTGCAATGAATTACACATCTGGAAATGCTGCACCCTGCTAAACATCTGCCTGACAGATACTCTTCAGGCCAACCAAAGTCCACAGAAAGTTCTCTGTAACTTCAGTACACTTTGTTCCCAACTCTCACTGGATTTAAAAGATGCTTTTTGTCCTTTCAATGCAAGCTTGGAAGAGGCTTGGAGTAGAATAAGAAAGGTGTTATTTAAAGCTTGAATCAAATTACAATAAAACTAAGCTGTCAAAGGAGAAAAACATCTATCAAAGAAAGGAAGATATACTGAAACAGAGAACCAGGAAGCATTTTTGCAGGGTTCTTATAAACCCATTAATACCATTTCAAAGCTTCTAGACTCTTCTGGAATTTGAGTGAATAAATAATAACTGCCAGAGCTTTCAACAAATCACAACACTCCATCAATCGTAATGAGTGGAATCTGCCAGTTAAAACTGACATGAGACATACAAGAGGCACAAGAATAACACATCATGCCAAGAAATAAATTTTAATCCCTCTTCCTATCCAAACTGAGAGCAAGAAGTCTAGGTAAAAGAAGTCACATAAATCAAACACAGGAGGGTAGAAAAGGGAACAGAATCACTGCATTCCTGGCCTCAACAGCTAAAGACAGTACTATGATTAAATAATTAAACTGTCTCACCTTATGCAGTCAAGCTAAATTTCAACAGAAATAATTAATCTTCTTGTGGTCTTTTATACCCTGCCCAATCTGTACTTTTGGCCAAAGCAAAACATTTCCTCTTGTTGCCTCTTTCTTTCCAAAAGTTTCCTCCATATATGAGGAAAGAATCACTTCTCATTTAAATTAAAGCAGTGTCATTGACAAGGTTGCTATTCAAAGGCAAGTGTGAGAGTTTTCACACACATTTGTAGAGCTGAATGCAGAATGAGAATTATTTACTTTTTCTGAGAAAACATTGGAAATTTCAAAAAATTTCATCTATTATGTCAGGACAAGTCTTAATGTCTGGATTTATTTTTTTCATAAACAAGTAAAAGCAAATGCAAAGCCTGAGACTATCAACAATCCAGGTCTCACCTGTCATACAAGATACCAAACCCAAGTCCTCTTGCTGAATTGGGTAGACCATGGCCTCCAACCTTAGTCTCATCACCCAAGATATTTTCTTTCTTTCTCTTAAGTTATTTCCCACCTAAGAAACTTGTCCCAACCTAAGTTATTCTAAAAAAAACAAACAAACAAACAAGAAGTGTGGCTTCCTAGACTTAAAAAGTCTAACTTGGAAAAAAATCCCTTTACCAACTTTTACAAGTTAAGCTCTGGTTAAGATAAAGGAACTGATCTCCACGAAGACAACATTCTGGACAATATACAGACCATCACAAATCCCAGGAGCTTGTTCCACTGCCATTTCCACAGCATCATCATTGCAATCCTGAATTGCACTTGAATATTCATTCTTATGAGTCAGGCAAAGAAGACATTGATATGAAATGGCCTGAGGCAAACCAAAACCAGATACTGAGGGAAAGATATCACATGGGAAGGGAACTTTGAATTTCAGGTGCAGCAACAAGGCAGGCTTTATGCAAAAATAGGTTTGAGCATCCATATTCAGACCTGGCTCTGGATTGTGAACACTTTGATTACCTCTTTGAGAAGTGCCACAGCTTCACGTCATCTCAAGCTCATTTACAGAAAGTTTGAGAACATCCTTTGGACCATTGTTACACTCCAGTCACTCAAACCTAGGGCTAAACCAAGGTTCTTTTGCCCTAGGTAGGTACAAAGGAAAAAATTCCAACAAAATATTCTCAAGAGGTAAAAATACACAGAAGTTTACTGGCAAACTATAGAAAACTAAGGAACATTGGCAAAAGAGTAAATACAACATAAAATCATTTATCCCAGCATACACTTAGCCCATTGAACATAGAAGACCTTATAACCCATTCAGTGTTACATTCTGTGAGAAGGAAGTTAGAAGAAGAAAGGGAGAAATGCAGAAAGACAGGTAAGATATAGAAAAACAGACATAGCTACCTACTCTTGGGTTCCAGCGATGTAAAGCTCCAAGGTGAAGGCAGGGTAAAAAGACAATGTGCTTGCCTCATGGCCAAGCTTCTTAAAGCCTTCCTCCCAGGCGGGACTTCCAGTCTCTCAGCCCCTCAGAGACTGGGTTAGGCAACGCTGGGGGCTGCCTCCAGTGTGCTATGATTGACAGACACTGTGGAGCTGAGGGGTGTCAGGGGCAGGGCACCACCTCACCAGAGTAAGGCCTGACCTACACCCTGCCACACATTCCAAGCTACCAGGATATCTCAGAACAGATCACCTTTTCCAGTCTCTGACAACCATGGCTGGAACTAAGAGGAAGATAATAAAGGGGAACCTGTAGGAAAAGGTTGCACACAGATTGCACCAGTCAGCAGCAGCCTGGTGGAACCCAGGGTGGACCACTGCAAGCCACCAGGTTCTCACATACCTGACCTGGCATTGAGGCTGCATGTTTACTTTCCCTGTCACAAGGTACAATTCAGGTTTGAAACAGATGAGGACAACTAAGAGTGGCAGCTACAAAAAAATGAGGGGGGAGAGGAGGAGAGGGGAGGGGAGGTAGAAAAGCTTTCGACCTTCTACTTCTCCTCCCTGCTGCCCTGGGCCATTGCTAATACACTTCTCACGAGGCATTGCAGAACTTAAAGGGTGCTTATGCAGCTTGTTTTAAGAGGCTACTTGAAGGCAAAACAGGCTTCCAATTTAAACTTTTATTAGCTGTGGTTTAAAATGAATACTCCAGGTGGCTGTATAGAAACATACAAGGTGAGAAGATGGATAGGAAAAAATTAATTTATCATCACAGAGAAGTTAGGATAATAGTAGTTTTCCATTTCAAGAGGTTATCAATTGTCCAGTATAGCATGTCCTGGAACATCTCAATTCTTTGGTGCTATACACACTCTGAAAAGGAACAGATGACACAAACTCAAAAACAAATACACCTTCCTCCCCTCCCCCACCCCACTCCTGTATTCTGGCTTAGTGTTTCTTTTACTTTTTTCCTTGGTTTTTTTCCCTCTCGTTCATTTTGTTCCTGTACCCCTTCCCACACATGTGTACTCTTTTAAAAAATACTTTATTCATTTTTTCCATTAATGAAGGAGCTAAGAGCAAGCCTTCTGTCATCCAAAGTGCAATGCTGCCCTCCACAGATGTCAGGAAGAAAAATTTCTTCAGGAAAAATGAAGCCATCTCCAAGCAAACTGTAGCTTTTCAGATGGAATTGCTGAATCTATCTTGTATTTATTCTCTGGGTTGAAAATCAGTCTGCACAGACACCTTATCTGGCTTAGCCTGGTTTACTGACAATCATCTTGACAACTCTTCCCACAAACAACTTGCACATCAACTCCAAAGCAAAGGGACTTTTCTGTGTGTAAGATAGTGAAAAAATCCCAACTAATAAATTAACCCATGTCTTCTCACTCATGGTAAGGAATGGTCCAATAAATTTTCAAATCCTGACTGGAAGCCACATTCAAGAGATATTTACTGAGAAACCAGACTCCAGAAGAAACAGTGTTTAGGTCTAACAGAAATTCAGTTACCAAAAAAAAAAGTATTTTATTTTAGATTTAACCAGAGTCCTGGGTGCTGGTGCTGTATCATAGCTTATCAGAAACCTGTTTTCTGAAAAGGATAAAAATGTAGCTATTATTTGTGGGTACAATTACTCCAACGATTTATAAAGAATAAATTGCACAACTTGAACAATACTGTGAAAGTTCTGCCTGGAAGATCTGCCTTGTTTATCACCTGCAAAACCATAATGCACAACTTGTAAAGAGCTTTCATTTCCTCTAACACCAGGTTCCAAGTCAGCAATTTTCACTAACTTGAAAGGTACGTCCCCACAAAAAGCAGACCTCCCTTCCATTTTTATTAATATCACTTACTAATAGCTTCGAGGAGGTAAAAAAGCAACAGCAACAACCAATACTGTGATTTCCAAACTGTTCTCTCTCATCTCTGAAGCCAGATGAAAAAAGCCTTGAGAGGGACTTAATATACAGATGTGGATTTCAACCCCCTGCAGAAAAACCCCAACCACAGTGAGCCATCTTAAAAGGCTATGCCAAAATTTACTGTTGGGATCTATACAAACTCCTGTAAAGCTCAGGACTATACCAGTGCAGGAAGACAAGAGGAAAACAAGAGGAAGGGTAGTTCAGGGCTGTCTTGGTTTAGAGACAAGTTTAGGAGAAGAACACTCTGGAATGAGTGTTTCCTCTAGCAGAAAAAGGGGTTCCAACTATTCCTTTCTGCCAATGAGAAAATGAATAGTAATAGATGAAAGTGAACAAAGCCAACTGTTTATTGACAAACCAAGTGTCCACATGACACAGGAAAAAATGAATAAATGCTAGATATTGAATTGTCAGAACCTTATCCCACACATACACACAAACCCACAACAGCACCAAAAAAAAAAAAAAAAAAAAAAAGAAGAAGAAGAAGAAAAAAAAAGCCTGGGAAAGAAAAAAACCGGCCACCCATGTGGTGGAGAGAAACAAAATGGCGCCCAGCTTTTGTCTCAGGGAAGAAAAAACAAAAGGTTCACACAGCAGCTCAGGCAAAAACAGATGGGAACCTGGTGAATCTCTGATGTTGGTCTCCTCTTCACCACAGATAAAGCTAATGGGTTTAGGGTCCTTTCTTTGGCTGAGTCAGCTTTTCCGAGGTCTGGCTGAGGTGGAGTGGCCCCGCAGCTCCACAGCCAGTCCCAGCCGATTGTCACCCATTGATTTTCTGATCTCAGACCAAAACCAAGCTGAACAGTTCAAGAAAAAAATAAAAGCCACCGAAGGATTGCAGTCTCTAAGGCCAAGGAGAAGGGGAAAAAAAACTTCTTGCCTAAAACTTTTTGCTAACAAAAAACCAAGCTAGCTAAGCAACAAAGTAACCACTGGGCCACACCACACCAAGCACGCCTGGGAGTGACGCTTTCAAAGAAGCCCCCACAAGAGCCCTAATGCTCGCCCTCCTTCACCGGACCCACCTTAAAGTTAGAGCAAGCACTTCTGGGCATAGAGCAGAAGACTAGGGAATAGAGTATCATCACAAAATCACCCCAAGGCAAGGGCTACCACATAGGGAAGGAAAAGAAGCAAGCAAACCCTAACAGTTGTATACAGTTGGCTCATATTTATTTTTCATTCTGATGGAATAGGTTAAAATAGCTGCATTTTATGGGGGCCCTGAAGCCCCCATTACTTAGGTAATGTTGTGTGAGGGTGAACATGCATAACAGTGTTTCTCCTCGTGACACCACCAACCCCAGAGCTCATTGTTTCATTCTCTCGTCAATAAGCAAATAGATTTTCTTAGCTCTTCTGCACCCAAGCTGCAATGAATCAAATGCTCATTGGACCTCGTTGACCTAATCGGTATAGATCAGCTCATTTCAATAAAGACATACCAAGGTTATGACAGATGGGAATACGGCCCCGTGCCTTTTGCCAAGGAAATCTGAGTGCAGAGCAAGCACAACTCTCTCATGTTTTGAACTAGGCCATTTTTGCCATCTCCAGCAAAAGTGTTTGGTGCTCTCAAACACACAGCTCTTCAGAGACAGGGTCCAGAGAGGCAGGCAGGAAGCCTCAGAGGCCAGACTATGGCACAAGGATGCTGTGCCACTGCACAAAGATCCTAAGGGATTATTCGGCTTCCCTGAAGCGGATGCTCTAGAAACATCTCCAAGGCCAGATTTACAGGTTGAGCTCAGCATATGCATTTTATGATTCACACGTTTACTGCTGAATTTAAATGCTGAGCAGACCAAGCAAGAAGCCTGGGAAGTGCCCCAGTTCTTGAGGTGGAAGATGAGGAGGAGAGATCTTCCTCTACCCAGAAGCATGACAGGAGACTTAATGTGGCACTGGCAGCACTCCCCTGACAATTGTTGCCTGGCAACCAAGGGTTAATTGATCTGCACTTTGCAGCTTTATTTTCCAGTCTTCAAAAACTCAGCAAAGTGCTTATCAACACTTATGCAGCCTCTGCAATGTGCTGATATGATCTCTGAAAGAAACCCATTAAATAGAGACACAAAAGACAAGAACAGAATGTGTCTCATTTTTTGATTATCTATTGAGGAACTCAATGTTTCTGCTAAGTTTTAATTCAGACAGAAATTGCCAAGATGTAAGGGTTGACCACACCATAATTTACTTGCCTCATGCCAGGCAAATGCCCCTTGCATCAGATTAGGTATTTAATTTTTTATATCTGCATACTTTTCAGGTGCTATAACCAATTATGATCCAGAAATATACATGACAGTAATTTTAATACAGATATTTTTAATTAACTTTACAGGAATATATTTTACCCACAGCTTTGGTCAATGGGACAAAGCTTATGGCTCTATGAGTATCTCTTTATAACAGTAACACTGAAGATCTGATATCACCATTTTTTACCCCATCACATTTTTTCTATTTTTAATTTATTTAGATGGGTTTTGCTTAGTTAGCCCATTTTTTTTTAAACTCTTCTTCCCCATTTCAGGCATTTCTGTTAGTTATAAAAGTCTTGAAAGGAACTAAATTTTCTTGCTGTAAAACCATAAATCATGAACATACACCAAATGTATCATACCTAGTGTGGAGGAACAAAAATTCAATAAATTATTTGCCATATTCCAACCTAGGCTGCACTGAGAACAGCAGCTGGCGTTGAAAAATAGATGACAGGTTTTTAAAGTATTATTATTATCTGTTTGAAAGACCAATTTTCCAGATTGTCTCCAGATGGCAGAATTTTAAAGCCAATTTACCTATTCCCTTTACTGAGAGTTTTGCAGTGGTTTTCTTGAGAAAGCTCTAGCATTTGTAAAATTGCAAACTACTTCCAATGGGAACAGTAAAAGAAATGTTTGTTTATTTAAATTGGTATTATGTTAGATAATTATGGCGTATTGTTGTAACTCTCTCTGCATTAATGGATCCTGAAGGGTTGCTAGTAGTTCTTGGTCCTCATCCCTTTCTTGTAGACCTTCATTTCACATAAAATATAAGCAGTGATTTTCTCAAGCTTTTTTTAATTTATGGGCTTTTTTTTACACAATGATTTTTTCTATTATTAAATAAAATAAATATCACTGTTTTATACAAAGTTTCGGTACTACCCTGATGGCATGCAGAGACAGAATTCTATGAGACAAGCCCAGATTTCAAAAATAAAGCTGTGGCTGTTCTTTAAAATCATTTTTTCTATAAGACACATCCAGATTTTCATGAAAACACTGAGTTGTACCTTGTGGCCCCTCAGCTGATAAAAAAAAAATCAGAATATAATAAAAATACAAATAAGTGAAGAGCTGGGGATATGTAGTTAGAAAATGCAAGCTGTCTGGAGGATAGAATCATCAAGGTTAGAAGGGGCCATTAAGATCATTCAGTCCAACCATCTACCCAGCACTGCCACTGTAACCTGTAAACCACCAAACCACACCACCCAGCGCCATATCCAGACACCTCTTACACACCTCCAGGGATGGTGACTCCATCACCTCCCTGGGCAACCTATTCCAATGCCTGACTATCCAAACAGAGAATTTTTTTTTTCTAGTATCCAGTCTGAATTTTCCCTGTCTCAGTTTGAGGCCATTTTTTCTGGTCCTTTCACTGCAGGCTAAGCAGAAGAGATGGGCCCCCACCTCACTACAACCTCCTTTGAGGGAGTTTTAGAGAGCAATGGGGTTCCCCCTGAGTCTTCTCTTCTCAAGATTAAACAAACCCAGCTCCTTCGGCTGTTTCTCATAAGAAGTTTTCTAAAACCTTCACAAGCCTTGTTGCCCTTGCTGGACACACTCCAATACCTCTGTGACCTTTAAAATCACCTTAAAGAGGGGCCCAAGACTGACCACAGCCCTTCCTGAGGTGCATTTGCCTGATAAATTTGCCTTAGGGCAGGTACAGAATGGCTCCACCAGTCAATCTCTTCCTCAGATCCCTACTGCTTAACCTTTCCATCTCCTCTTCGAGTTGTACCAGCAAGCAAAGCAGATCATTGACCTGCTCTCACCTCACACAGGTGTTGTCTGTTACACTCTGATGCCAGTGCCAGGCTCTGGCACTCCCTGCAACCCGATACCTGGGCCCCTGTATGTTTCCACAGCAGATCCATTTGTGTTTCCACATCCTTTCTGGCAGACACAGAGTGTTTAGTTTAGCACCCTGCCATGTGGAAACCACTCCTGAACACTCCACTTGAACTAATGGGAAGGATACCACACCTTCCTGCTCACCCTGCCTGTCCTAACTCCTGTGCCCGCACTATTTGCCCACTCAGTTTGATGCATTCCAGGTCACTCACATTCCCTGGAGCTGTTTAAATCTCCCACAATGCTCCCTTCTCCACCCTCTCCTCACTTGGTTGGCTGACATGAAATCCCAGGTCTGGACAGGGCTCTGGGCTGATGCTAAGCATGGGAACTCCCCTGTACAGCCTGATCTAAAACTCATCCCCGGACTTATGGCAGTCTCCGCCTCCTTCCTAACATCCAATCTAAATTTCTCCTGGTTTAGTTTGAAATTGTTCCCCTTGTCCTACCACTATCTGCCCATGTAAGAAGTACCTCTCTCTCTTTTTCATAAGCATCCTTTATGTACTGTAAGGCTGCAATCTACATTGGCATCACAGCTTTCTGGAAACTTCTAGAAACTTCAAAAGCATGCCGTACATGATCACGAAGACAGGAGAATATTCTTTCAGAGGATATTTACAGGAAGAGAGTGGGTGAAACTATATGAGAAATAGATGATGGGATCAGAAGATCCCAGGACCACCTGGATAGAAGGGAAGATGGGGTGTCCCCAGTCCCAGCCTTGCCATGAGCAGGTCTGGTCATTTCAGCACAAGGAGCATTCAGCCATCTCCAAGGATGGAGGTTGCTCAGGCTCCTGACCCAATCTCTTTCCTTCCCAAAGTCTTAGTAAAATAGGGTCATCTGGGGCAGGTGCCAGTTTGCCTTTGCAAGATGTGTCTCATGGTTTGACACTGGCCCAAGGCCAGGCACCCAATGAAAGCCATTCAAGCACCCTCCCCTGCCACAGCTGGGCAGAGGAGAGGGAAAAAAAATTCACCAAGGGTTCATGAGTGAGATAAGGACCGGAAGAAAATACTGCAAGGGCAAAACAGGCTCAACTTTAAAGCTGCAAAGTGAATTTATTACTAACAGAATCAGAGGAGGATAATGAGAAGTAAAATAAGCCCTTAAAACACCCTTTTCCTCCCAGCCCCTCCCTCCTTCCCATTGACAGCGCAGGGAGACAGGGCAGGGGGGTTGGGTCAGTTCGTCACCCGAGATTTTCTTCTGCTGCTCAGGGAGAGGAGTCCTTCCCCTGTGAGACTGTGGGGGCCCTCCCACAGGAGACAGTTCTCCATGAAGTTCTCCAACATGGGTCCACTCTCACGAGCAGCAGTCCTGCCAAACCTGCTGCAACATGAATTCTCCCCATGGGCAAACTGTCCTCCCAAAACTGCTGAGGCATGAGTCACTCTTCCATGGGGTGCAGTCCTCCAAGGACAGGCTGCTCCAGCCTGGAAGCAAGGGCCTTCTCTCTCCACCAGGTCTCCCACTGGATCACAGCCTCCTCCAGGCATTCACCCGCTCCGCCATGGGCACCTCCCCCACGGACTGCGGGTGGATCTCTGCATCCCCCGTGGATCCCCATGGGCTGCAGGGGCAAAGCTGCTTCACCATGGTCTGCACCATGGCCTACAGAGGAATCTTGGCTCTGGCACCTGGAGCACCTCCTCTCCCTCCTTCTTCACTGACCTTGGTGTCGCCATGTTGTTTCCCTCACATGTTCTCACCTCCTCCTCTTCTCTGACTAGAAGAAAAACTGTGTGCACTTTGTTTTGATTTTCTTCTTAAATATGTTATCACAGAGGCATTACCAACCTCTCTAATTGACCCAGCTTTGTGCAGCAGCAAGTCCATTCTCAGAGCCATCAGGGATTGGCTCTGATAGACATGGTGGAAGGTTCTGGCAGCTTCTCACAGAAGCCACTGCTGTGCCCTTCCCCCCTCCACTACCAAAAACCAGACCATGCAAAACCAATACAGTGTGACAAACACACAAGGAAAAAGCAAGCACAAAAGAGTGTCAGCATCAAACAATATGGGATAGGTTTGTGTTTATAAAGCATAAAAATCCTTTTTGTTTCCAGGGTTGCCAGATTTGTGCATTTCTAGGATCCATAATTCCAGTGATGTCCACAGTCAGAAGCAATGCAGAGTGGTCAGCAGCAAAACAAAGCATGGCCCCAACAGGAACAACGTGACACCCTGCAGCAAAGGATAATCGTTTTTTGCATTTCCTGCTGGAAAATGAAAGCAAACTGAAACACCTTTACTTTGGAAGGCACCCCCTCATCCTTTCCCTGATGAAATCCTACCAAGGCACAAACACAACCTTTTGATCGGAAATACACAAAATGCTTCTGAGAATTAAAGCAGCCTACTTGGAAACCTTCTCATCTAAAGGAACTTTAGATGTCATTTGTGACATTTTAATACTATTCTACCAGGGGAGAAGCTTCTGCTGAAGCAGTTCTGTAAGGATGGGTGCAAGGAAGAAAATGAGCCTGGGTGAGAGAGAGCAAAATGAATAGGAGGCAATCCTACAAACAATTCATCCATCTTTTTGGCTCTGTTCTGCCAGCAGCAATAATGCAATTCAAAAGCCATATGCCCTGTACAACCTGCCAAGTACAAAATCAGCCCAGCACATCCTCTCTGCCATTTAGATGCAAGAAGAGATAAATTTCTATCTGAACAATAAGTAGAGGATGTAGTGTCAGTCCCATTAGGAATAAGAATAGAATCAGGGTCATCTCTCATGAGCTGTGTACGCCAAATATGGTAGGGAGGTATCACATTTTTTCTCTTTAAGAATAAAGTGCATTCTTCATGAACAAGAAAGAAAGAAACAAAGAAAGAAAGAAACAAAGAAACAAAACAAACAACAGTGTGTCTTATACTAAAGGCCTGGTGGTCATTAGTAACCTGATTCCAGCCCAAATCTGCTGGCCTTGGGACATATACATTTTAGCAGATCTTTGTCCTGGTTTGAGCTGAGTATATGACATCAGTGTTTGAGACAAAAAGCAGAGATTGTCTCAGTGGAAGAGGAGAAACACCAACTCAGAGATAGAAAGCCATCACAGAGAAGTTAGAAAATTATAGAGAAACAGATTAGAAGAAAAACTCATTCTACACTACATGAGCTTTTCTGTCCCCTAAGAGCATAAAAGTGAATATTCTATGCCACATTTGAGGATGCAACAGGCAAATATATCTTCTCAAATGGTATCCCAAAACTGGATCACCATTTCCTAATGTTTACTGCAGCACTGCATTCCCCAGTGCTGTAGCTGGCACCTGTGGTGGTAGTAACAGCAGCTGGAGCTGCCCAGGATTGTCAGGAAAGCAACACCACCACCCCTTGGTGGGTTAGAACATAGCTTCTATCCCCCATCCTTTAACTATACCCCTCAGGTTGTCAATCCCAAGTTCCCCCTCCCTGTTTTATAAGTTAGTAAATATTCACTTCTTGTGTTAAATATTCATATGTTCCAGAAAGTTCTAAGTTCCTTGACACCCCGTTGGTCCAAGTTTCTGTCAATTTAGGATATCCTCCCCTGTTCACGTTTTGTTGGCTGTTGTACCCCTTGTTCCTCCCCTATTCTTCCCTGACATTGGTCCCTTGGATTCTCTCCACCCCCTTCTCCTTCTCCATAAAAGTTGTTGTAACCCTTCTCTGAAGGGGCTTCTGCCAATACCTCCCATCGGTGCGCGTTCCTGCTCCTCTGCCTTCCCTTCAATAAACGCCACTGGAATGGCCAAGCACAAGCCTCTCCCTCTCCTTTTCATCCTGGAGACGCGGCAACACCCTGCTCTCCAGGCGGGCTGCCTGCGCAAGAGCTGGTAGTGCGGGACTGGATCTGAGCTGCGAGGCAGAGATCCTCAGAGTGTCCCAGCCGGCCACAGACGCCGCTCTCGCTAGCCACCTGGACCGCGCGTCAGGCACCACTGCAGAGCACTGAACTTCTCTGTCTTTCCACCTTCTTCCTTGACAAAGGCCATTATGACTTTTTTTTTTAACAGTAATTGAAGGAGAAAATAGCCTTTTCCAAAATCCTTTCCCTTGTCTGGAGAAAAACTTCAGACCCAGGGAAGACAAATTTTTTTTAAAGTTATAATTAGTGTCACCCCTATCAGCCACGGGAAAGCCATAAGGAATTGCAATTAGTGAGTGTGGTTTCACTACAGGCAGGAGTTCCTTATAACAGAAAGATAATTACGTAAATTCTTCTAAAGCTCCCTCCTCTGTGGAACAAATTGCCTATGACCAAAGTAATTTCCTGAGATGTGAGAGAATCCCACCACATGTGGCACAGAGTTTGTGGCAGCTGGTGGTACCAGCAGAGTCAACACACTTGTGACAAACGTCTGTAACTCCAGGCATCTGGCATCCATTGTCCCCATGAAGGAGGAGCACAGGGATAAGCACAAGCCCTGAATTCCTGCCCTCCAGCTTGGCCCCGCCAGCACCAGGAGCTGGGAATTTGCAGGCACAGAGAAACAAAGATCTTCATCCACAATGCTCCAGTTCTATGCAGGTCTCTTCATCTACCCTATCTCCACTTATTTTGAGAGGGTAAGCAAGATTTGGGTTTGTTTCAGCTCTTTTAGATTGAACCACATGCAGCCATGTTTTTTTCTTTTTTCTTTTCTTTTTCTTGAAGGCTTGAGCCAAAGCCAGTTGAATTTAATTGAAAGACAACCAACGACTTCAATTAAGTTTTGGCTCCAGCCCTAAATGCACACCACATGCCAGACATGATGACTGATTATATATCTGTCTCTAAGAACCATGTAAAAATTGAAATTAGGAGAGGGAAGAGAGCAAGTCTGTGTATATCACGCTTTGGATGTTCTACTGGCTTTAACAAATTTCAGAAGCAGCACACTTGCTGGGAGTTGTTTTCAATCAATAAATAACACAGAGGTTGAATTGTTCACCTGCCACCTCTTTACTTCCCCTCAGCAGAGGTGGAATTATCTTTTAGCCTCAAGGCTACTTGCAAACTAAAAGTTACATTTACAGAAACATCTATTTGCTAGCCTTTTATTTTTTTCCTTTATTTCCATTACAGGCAGCAGCAGTATTTGACACCCACAAGGACCCTTCTCAGCAAAACATTTTATATCACTCCATGGAAATACAGAAATGACAAATTATCCCTGATAGCATTGTGTCTCTGCTAACCTGTTCAAGGTTTAAAGGCAGCTGGCAATTAAATGCCATGGCTACTGACCTGTTAAAGGCTTAGGCAGAGTTGTATTTATAAGCAGCAAAGGGAATTGTACGTGATGGTATTTTGTGGATGTATTTCTCAAATGAATTTGAGTAGTATTCATTCTTTCACTTCTCTGATTAAAATTTTCTATCCATCTCTCATGTATTATTATTTAACAAGCTGAATTCTGACTTGCATTGGCAATTGCCTGCTCTAAAACAAGAATATTGCTTCCCTTCCGCATTTCCCCCCACAAAGTATTTTGCTAGACACTGAGAAAGTAGAAAGATATCACTTGTCCTGAGTCTACAAAAACTAAAGATTTGTTACCAAAACTTTTAACTTTTACCTTTTAATTCTTTTCTTTTTTTTTTTTTAAGTGCAAGCACTTATTTTAACTATTGAGGGTCTTGTATTTTTAGAAAGTGCAATAGCATTGCTTTCCCCTGGGAGCAGACATATAGCCTAGCCAGTATTCAGTAGTCTTAGGCTCAGGATTTAAGACCCTCTCACACTTAACTCTCAGGAAATGAAAGATCAAATTAGATCAAATTAGACATGCCACAAAGCTTCCCTCTCCTTGCCTTCCACAAAAGCCCTCCTAATTCAAGGCAATCTATCCTTGCTTCAGCTGTTCAACTATAGCAAAACAGCCCAATGAGAACAATTAGGCCTATAGAAATAATAAAACTTCCACGTTTTCCAGAATAACCACATTTAGGTGGCAATACCCATCTCAAAGTGAGGATGAATTACCAGGCCCAGAACAGAACAGCTTCATGAAGCTATAATTCTATGTTGCACACATCATTAATAAGCCTTGGCCATTAATAACCTTATGATTTGCTGTGAACCCAGAATCATAAAGATGTATTTAACCTTCCATCCACCTAAAAGAAAGCCCCTTCCACATCAGACAAGATCCGACAACCACATTCTCAGCCCTTAGCATTCCTATACTTTTCCCTTAACACTCAAGTTGTGTTGCACCACATGAGCAATGGTGTTTTCAAAGCGATTTAGTGCCAGAAAAATCTCTGTCTGTTGTAATCCCACTTAATAGGAATTTTCCAACTGATTTCCAAAGTTGAAAAAACCCCAAAATTTCTTGCACTTTGAAAGAAAAAAATGTAGTTACAAATATGTAAGGTTGTTTCGTTGTTTTGGGGTTGGAAGTTTTTTTATGGTTCCTTTTCAACTGCAAATATAATTGGAATTATGACGTGTAACAAATTTTTAAAAATAGCATAATCCATATGTCACATAATTCATTAACATAATTCACAAGGATCTCGCGGGCTACAGCCAGCTGTTTTCTGATCCATATTCCTACCAGGCTTATCAAATAAATACAGTGATAAAATTCACAAGTCAGTTTTTCATATCGTGTGTATGGAAAATAAAAGGTATTTGATCATGTAAGATAAATTATCATTATTAGCTATGTTTATTGAACCACTGACTATAACCAGCTGAGGGACAAGCTAGGTCCTCCTCCTATATGTGCACCCAACCAAAATGTTTACATCTGATGAGGAAATGGACTTAGAACCAATGTGCCTTAAAAGACTGAGAAAAAGATTGAGCAATTTAGGATGACTGGGACAAAAACACAGGTTTGCGCAGACTGTGAAAATGGGAAGAAAAAAATTAAAAAGTTAAGCAGACCAAGGAATGTTTTCTGACTTCACTTTGTGAAGTGTCTTCTGAAAGAAAATAAAAATTCAAACACCAAAATCACCTAGGCCTTTACAAGATGTCAGTATTTCATTTTAGAATTATTTCTGTGACCCAAAGGCTTTTTATGTTTTTCAGTCATTAGTCAAGTCGTACAAAGTTTTATCAATTGGCTTCCCATGGGTTAAGAATCTCACATGAAAGCTGTACATCTGGTCTCCTTTCTATCTCCTTTTTGCTAGGAGGGTCTAGTTACTTACACATTTTGGATCCAATGCAAATTTGTCTAGAGGGATACCCTTTTGTATGGTGCTGGGAGACAAATTAATTCATTGCCAACATCTTTAGAAGAAGCAGGACACACGTAATCTGTGATTGTCAATAGAGGTAGATCAGCAAGGTGAAGAAACCCTATAGTTGAAGGCTGAAAGAGTTTGCAGACAGGTCCCAATCATATAAAGTCTGAAATGGTTTTACTGTGCTGGCACATACTGTGTTAGCTGAAAGCAGTCACTTCTAGGTGCTGCTTGGAAAGACTAGCTTCATTTGTACCATGAGATGGGGTGGGGGGGCAAAGTCCTTGTGGAACTGAATCTTTTCAAACTAAAAGTGGTATATCAACAGCAGGAACTGGGTGGGTGGTCACATGAATCAAGAAAGCAAATCTCACAGAACACTGAAATGAATGTCTCCAAATACAAGTAATTTGTCAATCGATCCACTTTTCAGTCCATTTCAAACAAGAAAATATATCTGTAAACATAGAGTACTACAAAGTCTTACCATATTTTTATACATATATATATATATAAAATCTTCCAGAAAAAAAGTATTTGTGTGTACACACATGTGGTTACAAAATTTGTGCTACTGCCTTAAAAGACACAATGTAAAAGCAAGGGACACTAGCAGAATAAAACAAAATCATGAGTGCACCCTTATTATTTATTATCACACAGGAGATGCCTTTCTTGCTGTTGTTTTGCAAGGACATTCCATTTTATTCACACCATTTCCATCATAATTGTTCAGCAATTAAAAGCAAAAGGTTTTACTGTACATCACTACTGGGACTCCAGTATCAAAATATCTCTTATTTTGAGATAGATAGATATTTTGAGATAGATACCGAGCCTAGAGGTATTTCTCTCTCTCTCAAATCTCATTCTATCTGTTCTTCCCACGTAAGATAAGTGGGTGGAAATTCTATCTCTTCTATAGAAGAGCATTCAGTGTTATTAACTACTTTTTCAATAGAGAAAGGAATGTCAAAGTCATGCACTCACTTTCAAAGACTAGTGTATATGCGCAAAGTACACGTCTTATACTGGCCATTAGCTGAAAGTATTGCACTTACAGTTATAATAGTCTATTTTTCCTTCTTCCATGGGTAATGGTGCATGGAATGAGTGTCTGAATCTTGAACAGGAACTGTAGACTACTGATCTTTAAAAAAGTTTCCAGCAGCAAAAAAAAGCACAGGTAGAGCACTTGTTTGCAGCGTCTTCCTTATGGAGGAGAAGTCATCAGCTGAGTTTCAGTGCAAGTCAAAAGACTCGAGTTACAGCTTTAAAACAAAAAGACAACCCCAATGGAGCGGGGAAGGAGGGGAGGGGAGAACACAAAAAAATGCACCGTCACACAGAAACAAAGCAAAATGCAAAGAACACATCACTTTCTCAGAGAAAGACTACTATGAAAAATTTCTTCTGTTTATTATGTTGCTGATTCTTAGTACAGGACAGACTGCTCCAGCTGGTCGATTACAGTCCTACATTTATGTTTACATTGTATTCAATCTACTATTGAACTGTTCTCCTTGCCTCTGAGGGAGCAGGGACAGTTCTCTCCCCCTCTCTGCTGAGTTTTTTTCTGTATACTAGCAAAAATGTGAAATATTTGCTGGGAGCCCCCTTCCAGTTTCAGTCCACACTGTTATAAACAGAAAAAAGAGCAAGACCAAGACTGGGAATTAGCTACACCTGCAATTATCACTACCTTAGAGCATCCTGCTGTTGTTTGACTTCTACAGTGTTAATATCTGAGATGTATTACATCTGCATTAATTCTAGGTGCTTCTCTAGATTAATCTTATTCTCCTTGATGCAACATTAAATCCCTGAATGGGCTCCTGTCAAAGTGACACATCTCACACCAAGTAGAAGCATTACAAATTAAGATGATTACAAGAAAAGACTGAACTGTAATGAGCTCAAACACTGGTCAATAAGAGTAGTGCTAGAAAAGTGAATTGGAATGCAAGCAGCTCTCTAAAACATGATTTTCTCCTTCCCTATTCTTATTGTTGAATATGGTTTTAAGAAGGGATTAATAGCACCTGATAAATGAAGCTTTATTTCCGCTGAGTATACGCACTACCTACACACAGAAGTCATGAGTCACCTACTACCTTCTTTCTAGGAAACCCTTGTCCTGGATGCCTAGAAATGGTGCAGCAATAGCAACTTCTCATCAATTCAGTCTATTGATAGTGACCCTTCCCTTCCACCCTAAAGGTAGCAGCCACCTCCTGCGGCCCAGTCATGTACTCACAAACAAGCTGGAAAGCTGGTGTTTGGGAAAGCCAGTGCCTGGGAAAGCCTCCGAAAGCAGCTCTTTATTATCAAAACCTGATGGATCTTTCTCTAGAGTTAAAAATAGGGATAGCTGACCATTCAAGTGATCAGGATGCAAAGAATAAGATAAACCTGAGGCAAGGGCCAGCAGAACAATAAGCAAGCGCTCCCAATACCATACAAAGGTGTGACAACTCATCACCTCTTGGAGATCCTTCTCAAACATGAAGGCACAAACTTTTCATTGGGATCACCAGCAGACTGCAATTGATGTGGTCCCAAGGTTATTAAGCACAGGCTACGAGCTCAGTCCTACCTACAGTGACAGAGAGAACCCAAGTTATACCGCTGGGCATAATTATTCTGAAAAACTGCTTTTTTCCAGAGATTTTCTCTCTGTTAAAGACATCTGTTGCCCTGATCCTTGAAAGGTGGGCCTTAACCACCAGGAATCTGCACAGCTCCACACAGCCCAAATCCTAGCAAACCTTTCTAACATATCTTGGTTTAATGGTTCTTCCTCAGAAAGATAGGAAGTCCCATTTTTCTGTAGGAAAGTGCCCTGTTAGGAAGCTGGGACAAAGCCATATGCTGCTTTATTGCATGGTGGAGCAGGAAATGGTGCTGATCACACAAACAGGCTGCTCAGCCAGGAAGTGCTGCCTACCAGACCCCACAGAAAATTAGACAAGTGAAGGGAAATCACAGGCTATGCTTGCAGTTTTATGGGTGAGTATCTTTTATATTTATTGCACTGGACCAAGTTCAGTTCCTACAAGAGGAATGTGACAGATTTCATCCAACAGCCAAGTCTAATTGTATTTTCTATACTAAATGATCAAAGACAAAAGTGCACATGTGTAGGCAGTCCAGTGATGTGCCAGATGGAGGTCTAGATGAAGAGTTTTTTCTGTTGTTAGAGCTCCCCACAAAAACCAGGCATAGCCTGCATCCTGAGTAACTGGAGCAGAGAGGACAGATCTGGAATAGTGAATTAAGATAATGTCCCTTTCATTGCTTGGACAACCGAGTGCAGTGGAAAAAGTAGTTAAAATTGATCAGACATGAATACTGTTGGTAGACACATCAGTACCAAACAATAAACACTTTAATGTGAATTTCACTTTAATGGTGAAATTCAGTTCCTTATCCCAGCATTTATTGCTGACGTTGTAAAAGGAACGTTAACATTAGAAGAACTTATTTACATTAAATTCATGGTCCTCCAAGATAGCCTCCCTTGGCCTGTCCCAATGAGATTTAAAAATACTCTTACATATTTAAGCAAGTATTTATGTAGTGATGCAGCAAGTAGTGCTCAATACAAAATGATCGCTCTTGGAGTCCACACAATCAGATTTCTACTAACGTTCAAGACATTATTGCAATGCTCTTTTTAGATGCATTAATTACTTTGAATTTTTTGCTGAAACAGAAGCAAAACCAAAAAAAAAAGGTATCTGACATAAGTATTTGAAAGCTTCTCTGATTTTTCCAACTAATGAAAAACCAAAACCTCTTTCTAAAAGCCTTTGCTCACTTCAGACAACCACAGCTACAAGAGCACTATATGTATTTAATTATAGAAGGCATATGCATGTTTAAAAGGCATCCAAGAGTAATTAATTAATCTTAGAATTACTATATCCTGCAGTACTTTGAGTGCAGTTTTGATTACTATGAAACTATGAAACATGACTATGTTTACTATGATCACTATGAAACAGTCCAGTATATCCAGTAAGTCCATATGAACACCAAAGAAAAAAAAAAACACTTCACACATGCATGTTCAATGGTCTGCTTGGACCTACAGGTAGCTGCTGGATGAACTCTGGGACCACCTTATGTTGCAATTAGTTACTTACAAGTTACAGAGCACAACAAATTACTGTCCTCTGATATATCCTGCAAATAATGACTATGACTATTCTGGAAGAACACAGAAGGAATTCCCTCGTGCTAATACTGATGGCTGGCATGAGGCAGATCCTTAAGTAGAGGAAAGTCCATCATTATGGAGTGTAAACTGAACTCTCCATCTGAGATCTGAAGATAACACCTGGAGTCTTTAATAAACGGCTGAAGACAGCATTCAAATAAATAAGACTTAGTCTATTAAAAACAAAAAAAAAATCTGAAGAGGTTAAGATTTTTTGAATTAAAAATAAAAATAGAGTTCATTTTTAGAAGCCAATAATTTGTTTCAAATACACCTATGGGGTTTTTTGCAGTGAAGTAACTCTTGGTTTCTGCATAAGTATTCACAAAGAAATAATTTCAAAAATGTACAGCACCTGTTTTATCAATCACAAACCCAGATGCTCTGTCACAGTAAAACTGGACTCACTGTTTTTCTCAGCAGATAAAAGTCCATGAACTCTACATAATTTCAATTGTCAAAGTAATGCCTACCTCCTTCAAATTAAACTCCTGGTAAAAAAAGGAGCAAGTCAGCTTTGTTGTTTGGGCAGGAATTTACTTACTACATAGGCATCCAGAGAATGATGCAACATGACTGAAGCTAACCCCAAAATACCCTACTAGTGACAGGTTTTACAAAAGTGTTGCAGTTTGTGGTGGCTTGTCTGTGGTGGCCGGCAGGCCACATGCAGGATGGCCGGAGAGCATCTCTGCCCAACTCGGGTCTGCGCTCTTGTGCCCCAACTTTCCCCCTGAAGGCTGGTCACAGCGCTTTCCTTTGCTGGGGGAGCCATAGGCTAGCTCAGGTTTCATCTGCTCCTGCAACACGGCGGTGGCAAAGGAGGCGAGAAGATGGTCTCTGCATGGTGACCTCAGGAGATCTTTATTCATATGGGGACCACAGGCAAAGACCAGAGGCAAAGACAAGAAATTGCAAAGGGTCTGGGGTTTTCTATAGGGGCAGGGGGGTAGAGAGAGCACATAGGCCAGTGTGTCAGGGCACAGGGGCAGTACATGGGTGGTGTTGGGGTACAGGGGCCAATGGGGAGAACCCGAAGGAGTGGCCAGGACTAGGGGCAGGGAATGCAGGACACTGTGGGAAAGGGCAGACATATAAGGAAGAAAAGGGGTGGGGAAATACATTGCTTTTCTGGGGAGGAGACTGCAGCTCCTAGGTCACTTCGCAAAAGCACTGTTTCCATTCCCGTTTGTTTGGCATTTGGATGGCAGAAAAAGGAGACCTTTTTCTATCAGCAGCATACACTGTGTTTTCCAGAAACTCTGCACAAATCCTGAGAGACAACAATAAAAATGGGCTCTAAGTACCTTGGATGAGTTTTCAAAGTACATGCAGGATTTTTAGCTGCATGATTCCCATCTACCTTATCTGCTTCATTGCTGCTTCCTAGAATAGGCACACCATGTCAAATGTGTCCTCTGAGCTTGCCAGCATTCACACCACCACATGCCATCATTTTTCAATCCTGGATACCTCTGCATTCAGCCACTCAGGCTGTGGAGAACAATCTGATTATTATAAGACCCAGCTAAAGCTTGAAACTGCACTTCACCTTATCCCACCAGCCTTTCTCATGGTGAGTGGTATTTTGCTTCATTCATATTGCAACTGATTTCTGCGAAGTTATCACTCCACATGAGTGAGATGAGCAGCTTCATCAATTTTCATGAAAACATAATCAGCCTAGAAAGAGCTGGACTCATTGCACCCAGAAATGAGGGGGAGAGTACACTGCTCATTTCCAAGTGTTTTGTTAAAATTGTAATTGAATAGGAATAAAGAACAAAAAAACCAAACATCAATTTGCTTCAAAGATACAGAACACTGATATATTTAATTTAAAAAAAAAAGGTAAATATGATTAAGTAACAGTCAAACAGAGCAAAGAAATTCATGGGAATACACATGCACACACAAGATAATGATCTTGCCTAGACAGATCCAAGCTCTACAAGTGTTTGTTGCAAAACCCGCACTAAAATCACCTGAAACAGGTGGTGAGGAGCACCAGCACTCATCTTCCCTCCCAGAGCCAAAGGCAGGTACAAATGCATCGCTGTGTGCATGGAAGAGCAGATGACCAGATTTTCTGTAAAGAGAGGCTGCTCAGAGTTCTCCACTCTGGTTCCACAAAAAAAAAAAAAAAAAAAAAAAAAAAAAAAAAAAAAAAAACAAAAAAAAAAACCACCAGCCTGCCTAGAAACAGGAAGGATAAAAGGAATATGGAGCTTGCTAAATGTTACCACACAAATCTTGCAAATGGATGTAATGTGAGATTATTCCAAACACTAAGACTTCCTCAAAGATTTGGCACTTCACTGGTGGAACAAAGACAGTCTCCTCACCTAATTAACAGGAAACTGAGTTTAAAGGCTGCCGGAAGCTCTTGTGTTGCACCATGGACCTTGCTGCGAGTGCTTCTTAGAAAACTCCATTTCTGAAAATCAATTTAATTAAAGAAAAAAAAAAAAGAGGCCATCTAGCATCCATAAACACTTGATAGAGTTATGCTCAATATAATCTTTATTTTATTCCAAGCCAAACTCACAAAGAGATCAGCTGTCCAATTCTCCCCCTTCTGGACTCACATCAAAGCTTTCACTTTTTCAGTGAAAGATGTTGGAATCCCCCTCAGAGCTCTTTCTCAATGGTCTTTAAACAAGGCAGAAAGGTCAACCCAGAAAAACACAAAGCTCTACTGTCCTCAACTCCGTGCATACTATATTGTTAGCAATTTTGTGACGAGTAAATGTTGTGTTTGCTGGTAAGCATAATAAAACAGATTGGCTGCACAGTGCTTTTAAGAGTCGAATCTCTTTTTAAATAGCAAATATATGGCCTCCTTTAAACAACCAAAAACTGCTGCATCTTTCATTTGGGTTTGTTCAAGTCCTTCATCCAGCAAAAAAAAAAATTAATCTGCTAATTTCATTTGTAAGAAATAGCAATCTCAGGCTAGTCTCTAGGGAACAATATCTCTATTGGTGAAACAGTCAAACCACTTTCCAAGAGCCTTCCTGGCAGCAAAGGCCGTCAAAGGCAAAGAGCCCTATTAACTTGTCATCCAAATTAGATGTATAAATAAACAGATGGTTACAGGTGGTTAAATCAAGTGTCTCTAAAAAAGTATCTCAATTGTGGTCACTATAGGACCTTTCCTTCACAGTAAATTCACTTAAAGTAAAACAGAGATTCCAGAAATTAATTTTAGTTATGAATTCAGTGATGACTTGTTTAATAGAGAAAAAAAAATCTTAGCAAACTTTGGAAATTCTTGGATAACCGTAGTGTGTATATTCCCAAATAATTCATTTGATTAAAAACATTTCATGCCACACTTGAGATGGAATACTGGAACAGGAAGCATCACATCATGAAAGATAATAAACCCTCACCAACAGGAGCACAGCGCATTGCTTCCCAAAGAAATGCTTCCCATTTTCCTGATCTTTGGTTGACATCTGTAGTAAGTTCATCCACACCAGACAGAATATATAGACACCCTTATTCCTGGTGCCAAAGCACCCTTAGATCCGCCCACAAAACTATTTTTACACCTATAGTCAAAATTTATTCATCATTTTTAATATTAGCTAACATCTATCCCTTCCATTCAGTCACCATGGACAATTCCCTCTAGCAATGGAAAATTACTTTCATCGCTGTGCTGGCCAGTCCTGCTACAAAAATGCAATATTTTTAAAGGGTTTTTCTCAGGAGAAAATGCTATAAGATACATTTATCTCTGACTAATCCATTTCTAATTCTTACTCTAAGAGTAAGGAATTGAGAGACAGCTACAGCTGCTGTCCTTATCAAATTAATTCCTATAAATTGGCATTCAGAAAAGAAAATCCACTTCCAAGGAGCACATAGTTCCCTGCTTCAAATACAAAGAACATATTGAATATATCACTGTAAGGTAATGCTCAGCAAACAAACACAAAAGCAATTGCTCTCCATACTGCTATTCTTACGCTGTCCATACTCCAGTTGTAGAACTGTACATGCTCTTTATGCTTGATTTCCAATTGGCACAAATTGCTTCCAATTCCAGGCAAAATAATGAAATGTAAATAAAAAGTTGTGCTTTTTATGAAATATGTAAAAATTAACGTGCCAAAACAATCAAAAATACAGAAATTTGCTACAGACAATGGAATTTGGCCATGGAATTATGCATTTTCTTCCTAAATATGATTGCTCTTCATAAATGTAGGAAAGTTAAAATTTATAAGCAAGCTAATATTTATCACATTGTGATAGCACTTCAGAAGCCTTCTATAACATTTTTGCTTGAGTGAGATAAGAACCAAAAGTGTTCGTCTTACAAATGCTTTTATATGCTTATTCAGTGACGTTCTTCTGGGAGAGTTCAACACATATAAAAAGAAATACACTAAGAAAAATTATTTTGAATCATTCAAGTGCTATTTGGGGTTAGTTCAACATAGTTATTGAATTATTTCAAGGTCTCAAATGTTACAAATTGAGAGGGGACAGTTTAGACAGCCCCTGCCTTTTCCCAGGTTTCTGGCAGTAGAGAGCAGTTTTATTGAGGTGGCTAGGACCCCAAAACCCACTCTCGCTCTCAAGTTCTTAATAATGACCAATCAGGTCTATTACAACATGAATTATTTATTGAATGGACAAAAGGAAAACAGATGTAAGGCTTTAACAGGCTTCTCACTACACTGGATAAACAAAAGAAACACTACTAGCAGGTTCATAAGACAGTGCTCGATAATAAAGGTACCTATATTACAGCTAGCAAAGAAATAGTCTAAATCAGGAGCCAACGTCACTTACCAACTAATAATGGTGGTGTGCAAAAGGCCTTCCTTATCTCAATTCCCAGGAAAGTAACTTGAGGCTGACATCTTGGCTTTTGACGAGAACTCCTCACATACTTGGAGAGTGTCTAAGAGATTTCTGATTTTATGAAAATTATAGTGGTCTTTTATAGTTTGTAAAAGTGCTGTGTCTGTCAGTCACAAATTTTAGCTTATCCCTTCCCATGCATTCAAAGCACGATGTTTATTCCAGGCCAAGGATGTTTTCAGCTGAGGTAATTCACCACAAGGCAGGCTTATTCTGGCCTGACCTAGCCATGGGGAAAGCAGATAAGCTTCTGCTCTGTCAGGGGTGAGAGGTCCTTTCACATCATATCAATAGCTGCTAAAAAGCTGCCCCGGTCCTCTGATGATGATATCAACAGGAAGATGCTGTGAAGTGCTTTAACAGCATTGAAAGTGCTAAAAACCTACAAATACTTTCCTCCTGCTTATGAGATACACAAGTGCGTGTTTGATGCACAGGAGAACAATAGCTTCTCAGCAGGATCAGTAATGAAAGGCATGAAAGAGAATCTCTGTGTTTTGACATATGTGCATTGGCAGTGAAGAATATTAAATATAATGAATAATAAAGGATCCCTTAATTCATGCTTCCATGTATGCTAAATCAAATGTGAAAAAAACTTTTCCTGTTTTTGCTTTTTATTCAATGTTTTACAGGCACATAATTTTGAAATTAAAATTTTAAATGCCAGTCTAGAAACCAAATTATGACATAAACCAAATATAGTTTTTAGAAGTTGTACACTTCGTGGAATTTAATGTAAAACCTACCAAAAACTTATTCTTTGTAGAAAGTCAGAGGGGATTCTTCTAGAACTACTACTGAAATGCTTGAGGAGCACACACAGACTAATTTTGACTTGGATACCATCTTTTTCTGGCAAACAAGAAGTATGTCAGAGTTTCAAACTTTTGAAGTTCAGATTATGGGAATAACACATTGGAAAAATTGGGCTTTGGAAGCACAGATTATTCAGAAACCACAATATCTAAAATAGCTAAAATGTGATCTTTAATATGATCATTAACACCTGGAACTAGGACTATTTCCAATCAGGAAAAAAAAAAAAAAGTAAAGTTCTTAGAAGAAACACCGGGGAAAATATCAAACATTCATTTAAGAGGTAGATTCAAGTCAACCGAACAAAGGTAAAAGTTCTGATTTTCATTTGATGTCTGCATAGGAACCTGCTGTGTGCTGGTCAATACAACTGAAACACAAAATACCCTCCAGCTGTAGAATTACCAGATAAAGAAATTTCATTCAGACAAATGATACTCATGCACTAGGTGATTCTGCTGGATTTCCATGCTATTATCTGTCATTTACCCTCCACTCTAGGTCCCCTCCTTGTAGGTCCTGCACAGGTTCATTACACAGGTCGCAGCTGGCCTTGATAAAGCCAAGATGTGAGTACTAAAAGAATTTCTTAATGAGAGCTAATGCGAGCTCCAATGTGGGAGAGAAATGCTGTTCTGCAACATGTTCTCTTTGTGACCTTTTGTCTTCTGCAGCCTAAAAGAAGGATAAGTCACACAGTGACTGTCCTGAGACTGAACCAGCAAAGATACTTCTGAAAGTACAAGCCATTGTCAGCTCTCATTTCAAAAACTGAATTTCAAGAAAGACAGATTTGGCTTTTATGAAAGATGTCATTCTATTGAAACTAAATTTATTTTCAGAGGCTCCATAAACTGTCTGAGCAAAATCTTAACTGCATGAACTTTTTAAGACACATTCGAAAAACTGTATTTCCTGGAACTGCTGCAAAACCCAGACATAGTGCCTATAAATCATCTCCTGAAAAGGAATCCATTCTGACATGTTTTATTGAACATAACTTAATAATAAACCCAGACTCTCCAGACTGAACATGGGATGCTCAGTTGTATTGGTGCGGGATTCCCCATGTACTATCAGATTAGGATCTGGCACGACAGATTCAATTGGCTGCTTGTGGAGATTAGCGGACTGCAGGTCTTATTTTTTGTTAACACTATTAAACGTTTAGCCTACTCTTTTCAGCGAGTCCCACCAAAGACATTCTACACTGTCATTAGCTAAAAGGAAGCTGCTGTTGTACAAATCAGTTCACGCTTTAAAAAGTTTAAATACAGCATCTTATTCTCCAGAGTATGGAAATTTGTTATCCTACCCATAGATGATGGGGGAGCAGCAGCCTTGAGACTTGTTCTTCAGTGACCCTTATTTTTCTAAGCCCAGGGAATTTCTCAGGTATCAGGCAATGGAGCAAAAAAAATATATCTGAATGTCAATCATTCCTGGCCCCTGTGCTCTTTCTCATTCCAACATCTTAACTCTAAAGAGATTGGTCTTTTCCCTCTGGGGTCAGGCTGAGTGATATAGCAGCTCTCTCAGTTGTGATATTAACATTTCAAGTCAAGACTCAATTCACATCTCCACCTGAGAGATAAGGTGCAAGATCTTAGGCCTGCAAGCACTGCAGGGGAGTTTATTTTGATTCTCAAAATCCCCAGTGTTTTACAGATTGGAAGTCTTAATAACCAAGAGGCCACAAGTTAAAATTCCTCCTATAGAATGCAGAAATACGCTGTTGAGATTTCAAATCAACACGGCTACTCTGGCTGGGGTGGAATGCTGCAACCTTGCTGCTTTTTGGGAGAACCCTAACAAGCACATTCCAATGGCATGTCCCAAACCTGACCAACAAAAATCCGGTTCTTCCACATCCCAGTCACAGCTGCTTGCCCCACCAGCTCTCACAGCAAAGCACATTCCTCCACAGAGAGATGAGGCTGTGTGTTGACTATCCATAGGCCAAGCTTGTGGATATGAGCCTCAGGATTGGTAGCTTTCTTTTTCCTGTTTTTCTGAGGAGCTGAAGCAATCCGTGGCAGCAGCTGAAGTAAAAAGCCCCAGGAGTTTGGGTCACTTTCCTTGGTAAACCTTCTAGCTGATGGTGGCAGCTGCAAGATGTTGCTCAACTTGGGTTGAATGGGTCAGAGTTTTGCCGTGGAACAAATAAAAAAATGTTTGGGCTACTCTTTTCCACAGGTCACTCAAATCTATTTTTTTAGCGTGGCTTTAATGAGGCTTCACTTATGTTGTTTAAAAAGGAAATTTTCATCTTGAACTGGTTCTCAAAAACAGGCATGTTCTAGAAATAGCTACAGCATCTTTATAGTATTTCTACTTTCTCAGTATATAGAGAGCAACAGAAAGAAGACTTCTCTTTTCACAAACACACAGATGGATCTTTTGCATGTTCACCTTTCACTCTAGCTTTTTAAAATCCTTTCAATACTGAAGAAGGTACCCAGGAATCCAAGAGAAAAAAATCAAAATAACTTTTCCACTGTGTAATCTCTGCAAATATGAGGAGTTATGAAAAGTTAAGTGTGGTTAGAAATGTAAGAAACGAAAGCTAAGAACTCTTGTCATTTGCTCTATTTTTCTCAGGAAAGAGAAGGAACAACGTTTAGATTCTCTTCTCCCCTCTTCTCTGACAAGTACAATTTTAACTTTCCAAATTTTCAAGTGCTAGGGCCAAAGCTGTAAAACCAATTGTCTCAAAAATCTCACATTGAAAAAACTGTAAAAAAATACTTGCCCTCAGTTGCGCTGTGGGTATTTTTCTGCAATTCTTTGACACATAGATGCCAAAGCATTGTGAATAATAGAAAGAGACAAAAAGAAAATCACAATTAAAATACTAGAGTTATAAGAGTGATGTGAATCTGCTTACAACATATAAAGGAACAGAAAGATATTATTGACTAATGCCTCAGATCCCCAAGCTATTGTATATCATCCTGAGATTAGCCCAAAGCGAAGAGATACACACTTTAAAATTATTATTTCTTTTTCTCAACACAACCAATCCTTGAAGAAAAAATTAACCATAAAAATGCAAAGTGTAAAAACTGTAAAAAGCAAATTGGAAGGAGGGCTGTGCCTTAGCTGACTCTACGGGTAAGTGCAGTGCCTAGTCTCAGGGTCAAAAAGAAGGGCTATTCTCCACTTGACACCCCCAGCCTAATGCCAAAATGTCAGCAGCAACCTGACATTCTTCCATCCTGTGGACATTATTCTGCCTTCCTATTCTGCCAAGACCACCCAAATATATTTGAACTTGTGACATGGCATCTCTTATCCATACAGTGTCAGAACAATTAACGACTACTGCAGATGTGGCTCCTGTGCAAGGACCACTGATCCTCAACCATGGGAAGAAGCAGGACAGGGAGATCACTGGGGCCAGCATCACCCAGCGCTAGTCATGTCCTGGACACCAAAACCAGTTCATCCCAACCCCACCAGTGGGGTGCCCGCTGTGCTCTAGCCATTTCCCACAATTAGGCATCCCCAGAATTTACCCTTTTTCCACTCTCCTCCCTCTGGTAAGCAGCAGGTGGCACTTGCTCATCTGAATACTTTGGTACCAGGTCACCAGGCCTGGTAAGGTAGGTACACAACTTTTCACACCCAGGGCTTAAGGACCAGAGAGAGAGGCTATTAATTTTTTATGCACGCTGTGGCAGGTAAAGAGGCATGCAGATATGGTTTGATTACATCATTAAATCAACCTACTTGATCTCCTAAAAGACCTTACAATGGCCCCTTCTTTCACTTTAAAAACAGGAATAAATCACCTCCAGCAGCCTGTCCTATTCTCATTGAGCCCAGCAGACTGTACGTGAGTTTCACAACATCACCCACCCCTCTGTGTTCAGAAAAAAGGGGAATTAGAGTAGAATTGGTGAATAGTGCATGTGGGGGTTTTTGTCATGTTTTTGGACTGCACCACAATCTGTGCAGCCATGCCAGAAAGAGGAGGAAAAACTAAATGCAGAAATCTACATTGCCCAGAAAAGGCACTGAAACTCTATTTGAAATCCTAATCAAGACAAATACTTCATTCATCACTACAATACACCTCCTATTCATAAAGAGAATGATAAGGGTAGAAACAATTAGCTGACAAGTGCAAACAACACTACCATTCATCCTCACCCTCTAACAGAAAACTTCAAGTTTTTCCAAAAAATAAAAAAAAGTGCATCAAAGCTGAAAGTAGACACTTAAATTAGAAATAATTAAAATTGAATTTTAAATGAAGAACACTCAGAAGCTGGCCTGTTTATGACAAACCTCGGGTTTTCTGCATAGCTAGATTCACATTAGCCTCATGTATTCACTAATCTATTTCCTTCAAGTTAGAAATAGAATATGTCATTAGCATGCAGAAGGACAGAAGCCAGCACTACAGGGAAAAACAGTATTTCTGTCATAAGCACTGGAGAATCACAATGCAGATCTGTATAAATACTGAGGTAAAAGAAAAAACTGAGCTTGCACTGTTTTGAGGCTCATGTGCCTTGATTAGAATACTGATATTACATTCATTTTAACGTGACAACTGTTCTGAAGAGCCAATCAATGTTTAGCACTGTTCTGATAGGAGCCTCTTCTTCCTTCTCTCTCATTTCCCTAAAAAAAATAGAATAATGTTCAGATATGCTGAAATCTTTCATCCATTGATGACTTCCAACATTCAGATTAAATTCAAAGGGTTTACTGCAGGTCACATTTTTAGATATATAATCTACTCAGAGTTGTTCCAGTCTAATTTGCAGTTCAGCAGTGACTATCATTTTCTGACTTGAACTATCTGAAGCCTTTCTTCTGAAGAGCAGAAAAAAAATTTCAACTTTTGACACCAATATCTTTCCTCTGGAAAATGCCCTAAGAGATGTTACCAGCAGGTAGTCTGGCATGACACTTGTCACTGATGCAAGCTTTGCACCTACCTCTTCTCATCATCTTTAACTGAAATGAGCTAAGTCATGACTAACGTTCCAGGCCCCAAAACCACAAAAGAGTCTGTACTGTCAACTTCATTGCTCTGGTCTCAGCTGATCTTCAGCAGTTCTGCTTTGAAGGACTGTGTTCTTCATTCTCAGATATTACCAAAGATGCTGATTCCTGCATCATACGTGTTCCATATATTGATGTCTTCTATTCCTCTCTAGTAAGCTCATATTTTCCAAAAAGGTATCTAGAAATATTCATGCATTTTCTGGCTTTTCTGCCTTTGGAGACCAAAACTCTGCTGGCTTGGGCTGGACCCTTGAAGAAGACTGTACAGGAGGCACTAGGGAACATTGCTGGGCAACTTTTCAACCACGTGTATTGTGCCCCAGAAGAGTTCAGAATTAAGGCAACTAAGACTACTGATTAACACCAAATGTGGCAAATCATTTTGGCTGAAAATGTATTTTGTGTTTAAAGCCTTTTATTTTGACATCACTGAAATACTTGGAAGCATTTAATTCCTAAACACACTGAAGCTTAAACATTTCAAAGCAAAAATATTTCTGAAATATGAGAGCTCTCAAAGACTAGTTTTGTTCCAAGAAAAAATGCCATTTCTTCCCCTTTAGCTATCTGATTTTTTTTTCAGCAAAAAGTTAATTTTTCACTGGCCCCCTTGGGAATCTGAGGGAGAATTAGGAAAAAATGAGAGAGGGGAGACAAGAAAAAACCCTCAGGCCTCAAGGTAGCTGGATTGCTTTGTCCCATGTCAATGAAGGCAGAGTGGAAAAGACCAAATAACTAGCTAGCCAGTATTGCAGCACCTCAAGCAAGAGAAATTGAAGAGCATATGGGTCCCAAGACATAGGACCTAAATAAACATCCTTCTGGCTGTCCAAGCAGAAAATCTGCTTTGCTGTTAGGTTCCAGGAACTTCACATCCTCTTTGTTTCCAGGATAAATCACTCCTCCTTTCATAAAAATATCACAAAAGCAGACATCCTAAATACCTCAGCTAGTATACATAATGATAACATATAATACAGACTCAGATAACCATAAATATTAGGCCTAATGTGCAAATCTCTCAGAGGCAAGAAAACAGGAAGTCCCTTGTTCAGAAGCCACTTAGCCAGCTGTCAGAACAAGGTATATCAGTACCTCAGGTTGGTGCAGCCCACTGACTTGAAGGCAAAATGCTGACAGATTTATGTTATAGCAATCACTTTTATTAATAATTTTCAATCTGAAAAACTTTCAAAAAATATAGTTTGAAGGGCTTAAAACCAAACAGAAATTATTCCATTTTCCCATACTTGAATACGTGACAGGTTAGCTACATTCAGTCTTGCCTGAAGGAAAAAGAGATATTAGCACAGCAAAAATCAGAGATTTTAATAAATCTATTAGATTAGATCTATCTATTATTTTTGGAGGTATTTGCCTTCTCATGCCTGTATGGTTAGGCTGGAATACAGTTGTTCAAAAAGGCAATCTTCTAGTATCGCTCTGCTGGAATAATGTGTACAGCATTCGCATTCAAATAGACAATCTGTGAGAGTCTGTTCAGTAAGGAGGTGATTTTATACTGAACATCTCCATTTCAGTATTGGCAGAAAGGAAAGGGAATTGAATAACATCAGACACTTTAAATCCCAGTTCTCCAATCTTCTTCAATTTCTTCTCCCTTACCACTTCTCAAAAACTACAGTATCTGTTTTCTCTAAAAATTTGCAAGACTTTAGTTCAAATTGCCATCTCCACTGCTGGCTATTAAACTGTGCATACTCTACAGAAGTGTAATTAAAGAAGCATTAATACTCTTTTACCAGACAGTTCATTTGTTGCTGCTGCACTCTTTTTTTCAGGAGGTTAACTTCTTGGCAGCCCTTGCATGTCCTAGAGTCAATTTGCATCCAAAGGATGGAGGTGAGTGGGCAGGACTGGGCAGTTTATCTTCTCACCTTTCATTTATTACCACATCAGTTGGCAGTGCTGCTGACCTTTCTCACCTAGGAAACAGGGACCACACACAATTGGGACCGTGGGAAGAGAAAAAATCCCTTTGAAATAATCTACCTAATGATAAAAATGTTAGCAGCATGATGACACCCTGAAAGTCACAATATGTTAAAAGTAGGCTGTAATTTCATTTACTCTCCTACTTACCTTCTTGTCTCCCACTAAAAGGTTAAAGTATTGGTAATTGTGCAGCCAGACATAGTTATGTGTACTTACAAACAAAATACTACACTTTGTCTCCTGCTTGGAGCAGCAGTCGCTTCGGGAGGGAGTGCTGTCACACTGTGTCCTGACAAGAGGGCCATCACAGCTCAGAATCCTCCTGTGTGGCCATCCACATCTTACATTGGAATCAAGGCATCATGCATCATGTTGGACCATTTAGACACCTCTGCCATGATTCTGAAGAAGAAATAGGATTCCTTTAGAGAAGGAGGAAATTAAAGAACTGGATACTGAAACATTTGAAACTGCAACCATTAGGGAAGTAGTGATGGAATTAGCCTGGCCACTGCAGAAGATCCTAAGGGGACTTCAACCACCTTGTGTACCCAGAGAGAGACTTGCTGCCATCACCAGTGCTGGCTGTGCCTACTGTGTGTGGCTGAAAAACTCACATCTGCATTAATAAAACCATCAGGCAGCACCAGCAGACTCATAAATGGCAGTAAGAGAAGCTGGACAATGTCAGGGCAGCTATGAGAGAGAGCAGCAAAAGCTCATCTCCGACCCCGTAATTCTCTGGCACTTCCCATTTAGGTTTTAGGGTGGGATACAAAAGCAGTGTTTGTTTTCCTGCCACGCTTACTGTTCTTCTCCCCATGCACCCAAATTCCACCTCCTCCATTTTTCACCAAATAACAGCAAACTACTCACATTTCCTTTGAGAGAAGCACATATACCCCCACTTCCTAGGTTGTCACACAGCCCAACCCCCTGCAGGGCAACCTCTTGGAAACAGCTGCATGGCAGATATGGCAGAGGATAATCCAGTAAAGGATGGAGCTCTGTGTACAAGTTGGTATTTAAAGTCCTTCTACATTAAGAATAAGATAAATCTGAGCAGGAGAATGAACTTCTTGAGCAAGTTCAAATGTGCCTAGATCCTTGATTGACAGGTATAAGAGACTCTGGGGTGATCTTATTCATGTTTTCTCCTCTGACAACAATTCCATAATAAATTGCCCTGACTGATAAAGACATCATAAAAAATATTCTAAAAACCCATTCACTAAGCCATGCATCCATGACTGTGCAGAAGCTAAGTTAGCAGGCAAGTCAGTCTGGTAACAACTAGTTTGGGGAAATTATTAATTTTTATTTTAGGGAAGCAATGGTTGTGATGCACAGCGACGAATCCATTTTGATTTTAATGTGTCTATCAACTGAAAAATTACTTTCAAAAATACTTTGAAAATTAACACTTCCTTCATTCTCATTCTATGAACAAACACCTGAGGAAAACAGAGGGACAGAAGGTGATTTTGAAACAAAAAAAATGCCAGCACTGATGTCACTACATAAGATGAAATTGATTGTTGTTTATTTTGCTCTTTTCATGCCTATAGTTCAGTCAAGTCGAAATCCCATGTGTAGCATACCCAAAAAAACGGCTTTGAACACCAGACAAGTCACACCAACTGAGCTAAAAAGAAATGGAAGGAGCAGATAAAGAGAGAAAAGATCACAAATCTGAAGTGCGAGCTGTTCTTTTCAATCAAGAACTGGTTTCATAATTCCAATTCACTTCCTTCTACTTCTGAATTTCGCAAGAATATGAGTTATCTTAGTGGAACCTTTGTAGCAACTTGGCTGAGCTCTCAGCAAAGCAGGAGAGACAGCCTGTAGACACAGTCTTCTTTGCTATGGTGGCTTCACAGAGTATCAAAATACTTTTGAAAACAAGAGAACAACTTGTTTTTTATCCTCAGGCAGACAGCTAAGAGCCAGTGAGTATGCTGTGACGAAGCAGTCGTACTGAGCAAAAGGAATATCTGCACATATTCACCGTTATTTCCTTAATGGCATTTTAAAAGAGTTACAGAATGGGTCAGGTTGGAAGTGAACAGAGTGGGTCATCTGGTCCAACCTCCCAGCTCAAGGAGGGCCATTCCAGAGCACATGGCACAGGACTGCATCCAGATGGTTCTGGAACACCTCTTGTGAGGGAGACTCCAAAACCTTCCTCGACCTGCTGGAAATTATTTTCCTAATGCACCCCAGGACACCCTTGGCCTTCTTGGACACCAGGGTACTGCTGGTTCATAGACAACTTGGTGTCCACCAGAGCCCCCAGGTCCTTCTCCACAGAGCTGCTTTCCAGAGGTCAGTCCCCTCCCCGTAAGAGCCTGAAACAGATAAAGAAATTCTCTCATTTTGATGAATTAACCTTATATATCAGACAAATGTTACGAATAAATATTTACAGAGTCCTTTATCAAGCCGTTACTAGCGTTAGATGATATAACCATCAACTGATAAGGAAAAGTTAGTAATCAACTCTACCAGCTGTTATTTATCTTCTTTACTCAAAACTGTGTGTACTATTTGCTCCAGGAGCATGACAGCCTTAAATTAAAGATGTGCTAATAATGAATAAAATTCCCTCTATTTCCTTAGATTGGCATCCTAGAAGAGATCCCTATTTGGGTCTAGCCTTTTGGCTCCAGCTCTTAGGAAACTTAATTCATTACTACGGGAAATTGCAAAAACAAGTTATTTCTATAGAAATTCTCACTTATATGCAGATAAACTGTATTGGATTTGTTTGGGGATTTTTTTTCTCACTGCATTATAAAAGCTAAACTGTGTGGAATACACATTGTAAAGCACCAAGCAGGCTATAAATTGTTTGTCAAATACCACCCCTTATAGACTGGCCACATTAGCACAGCAAGGAAGGAAAGGGGAGTACTGATATGGCATGAATAATATATGATGTATTGTTGTTAGCTATTAGCTAGCTTAACAGTGGATCGGCGGCAAAGAGTCAGGAAGGCTCCTCGTATGATCCATGGGAGGTTTATTGGATCCACACCACGAAGGGACCCAGGGATGAAGGACCATGAACAATGCAGTGTCTCGGCTTATAAATGGGGAGGGGAAAGCATCAAGGACCAATGAACTGAGGACATGGGTGTGGTACATAGGCGGGGTTAGGGTATGGGACCCAATGGGGGAAGCTCTGAGGGAGCGGCTAGGGAGCGGGGCGAGGAGGCCAATGAGCCAACCAAGAATGATGGGGTACATCAGCATACTGAAACAAAGCATCCTGGTAGAGACCACAACTTAGGAGCATCTCTTAGGGGCCTTTTCTCCAGGGGACCCTCCTGGTCCCTCTGTAGCAGGCCAAGTGGCTTCCCCAATGTATCCTCAGTTCTGTAATCTCAGTATTTGTTTCCCCTTTTACCAATGAAAGTAAGCAAGAAAAAAATTCTAGGATTTAGCAAGTGTATATTTCATTTCATGTGGAGGAATATTAAGAGTTACTAACTGGACCTGTATTTTTTAGATGGCATAGTTGCCTCAAGTTACTTCAGTTTTTGGCAATGCTACAGAATTACATGGACAAGTGGGCAGTTCCCAAGTAGCCAGGCAATTCACCACATGGATACAGAGCAAAGAAAACAGAATTTAAGTACACCCCTTTTTTCACTGGAAGACTACTGTAGTGATATAATAAGTAGCCTTATGTTGCTCCTAATTCTCTTTTTTCTCATCCTTGCAGCTGAGTGTCCCTTCTTTATCAATAGGGACGAAGGCTAGTAGTGACTAATGTAAAACAAGCAGTCCTCTCTAGGGGGCTGGGAAATCCAGAAAATTAAAAACCCCAAATAAAACCAAATAGTCCTTCACCCAAAAAAACCCTCATTCACGTATATGATCCTAGATCCCTGCAGAAATCGTATATCGTTTGGGTTGAAATCCATACTTCAAGAGGGTTAATATGTAAATGTTAAGTTAAACAAGCCCCACTTTTCACAGTAAGACATTGTTTTATTCCCCATAAAATTCCACTGAAAAAAGTATTTTCCAATCATTTTTTTAAAGTTTTCTCCTTTTGATATCAAAGAATATTAAAATATACAAAGAGCTTCTTTAAAACTTCTTTAATACATCTACACTCTTTTCTGTTTAATCATTAAAACATTAATTTGCTTCTTGGACATTAAAAGGTGTCTTAACTTAAAGACCAATTTGCAAATAGTTTTTTTCTATTCATGAGAAGAGAAAATTAATAAGGCAGATGCACAGAGGCTCTCAAGGAAGGAAAAATGTCAGCAGCGTGTTTTGTAAACGCAAACAAAGATATGTCTTCCATCTTAATTAAATATCCAGGAAGAAAAAAACCCAAAAATTTTCCCAGAGTAAGCAAGCAAGTCGACTCTTTGCACATCCCTCACCTTACCACTTCTTTTTGTGGTCTTTCTGCAAGCAAACCACTAATTACCAGCTATCAGACTTTTAACCTGACAGTATTTGCTAAACAAAACCCTTGAGTCAGAGCTGCAATAGCATCAATCTGGATATTTTGAAGCTGTGGCAACTCTGAAAAAAGTTAATTCAATCAGGAAAACAGACTCAGATTATCATGTTGCTTTAAGGATATGCAACTACATATATATAAAACCATTCTTCCTCGCCATCCATGTTGCAACAGCGACAGGTGAGGGGAATGCTCCACATAGTTACTGAATGAGAGACCTGAGTAGGCAAAAAGAAATTAAAGAGCCCATTCTCCACTCCCCTGGGGCACAAGCAGACCAGTCATCAGCATGACACCAGTAATCCCCATGCCAGAATGGAGAATGAAGAGAGCAAAGGAAATTCAGACCCAAGTTTCAAAAAAAGTTTTCTGCAAGGATTACATCTGTAATGCAATGTTAACAGTGGTTAAAGAGGACTATGCACTCACCACAGATCAGGTTGCTGGATGAGACTGCTAATTATATTTTCTGAGAGGACTGTCAAAAAGTGTTGAATCCCTTCACCAGAGTATTAAACCACCTGTTATACTACCTCCTGGAGACCCCTTCCCAGAACCTCTTATGATCCATAGGACAGGTCTCCCCACTGTCAGAGAGGTTTTTGATTCATTATTCATCTTTATTATAAAAACTTTCATTGGAAACTTTTTATTCTGGGAATTGGGGTCATAATCATATGTAGGACCTCCTCTTCACTATTATAAATAACTAGACATGTAGATAACTAAACATGTAGAAAAACAAAACTAAAGTAGAATAAATTGGTTTTACTTTAGAAGAAAGTTGAAACATTAATGCAGCAACATTCGCCCAGCCACTGGTCAATTCTCTTTGCTTCTTTTGGGATCAAATAAGCCTCAGCTTCCTTGGGTTTCCCCTCCAAGATTCTTCACACACATTAAGAATTAAAAGTCAAAAACGCAATCCTTTCTTTAGCAGGAAAGACAAGGGTCTTCCTGGCTGCTTTACAGGGCCATGAATAGGACAGCACAAGGTGAAGAAATGAGTTGTGAAAACTTGCTGACTGCATTTTGACATAATTCTCCAAGTTCCCTGTTTTTAAGAGACACCACTGTTTGAACTCAGAAAACAAACCTCATCAAATGTTAAACACTTTAGACTGCATGAGATTAAGAAGTAGGATTTTTATAAATCCTTCATATATGTTGCAGTTTGTGGTGGCCTGCCTGGGGTGGCATGGCAGGCCTCATGCAGGATGGCCAGAGAGCATCTCTGCTCAAACGTGGGTCAGCGCTTTGGTGCCCCAGCCTCCTCTCTGATGGCTGGTCACTGCCCTTTCCCTGGACTGGGGGGCCATAGGCTAGCTCAGGTTTCGTCTGCTCCTGCAACACGGCGGTGGCAAAGGAGGAGAGAAGATGGTCTCTGCATGGTGACCTCAGGAGATCTTTATTCACATGGGGACCACAGGCAAAGACCAGAGCCAAAGACAAGAAATTGCAAAAGGTTTGGGGTTTTCTATAGGGGCAGGGGGGTAGAGAGAGCACATAGGCCAGTGGTGTCAGGGCGCAGGGGCGGTACATGGGCAGAGTTGGGGTACAGGGGCCAATGGGGAGAACCCGAGGGAGGGGCCAGGACCAGGGGCAGGGAAGGCAGGGCCGTGTGGGAAGGAGAGACATATAAGGAAGAAAGGGGTGGGGGAATACATTGCTTTTCTGGGGAGGAGACTGCAGCCTCTAGGCCACTTCACATATGTTCAGTATCCCTAGTGCCAGCAGAGAGTTTGCCCTCAGAAATAAGAAAGGGGAAACTACTAGGCAATTACAATACAATAAAATAATTTTTAATCATTACTTAGGAAGACCAGGCCTCTGATGAGCATCCTTCCCTTTTGGCTGCCAGCTGAGAGAAAAACATTGATTTGAAAAGTATGAAAAAAATACTTGATAATTTTCTTTTCACACACCTCATCCAAGCCAAGACCTTTTGCACATTCACAATTACTATCTTTTAAAATCAAATGTGCAACTACCCCAGTCATGAAGGGAAAGAAAGGAAAGAAAGGAAGGCGAGAAAGAGAGGAAGAGAGAGAGAGAGAGAGAAAGAGAGAAAGAAAGAGAGAAAGAGAAGGAAGAAGAAAGAAAAGAAAGAAAGAGAGAGAAAGAAAGAGACAAAGAAAAAGAAAGAAAAGAAAGAGAGAGAAAGAAAGAGAAAGAAAGAAAGAAAGAAAGAAAGAAAGAAAGAAAGAAAGAAAGAAAGAAAGAAAAAGAAAGAAAGAAAGAAAGAAAGAAAGAAAGAAAAAGAAAGAAAGAAAGAGAGAAAGAAAGAAAGAAAGAAAGAAAAAGAAAGTCTGCATAAGAAAAACAAAGCCTGACCCCTCTTCCCAGGGCTACCTGCTGAACTGAAAAAAGTGTCCTCTTGAAAAATGTGGGCACTAGGGCAGCATGGCAATGCAAATGATCTTTAAAAAAAAAAAAAAACAAACAAACGTATTCTAGATTTTTAGTGGAGATTCCACCCATACAACATCAGGAATCTCCAGTCCAATGGAGAACCAGATAATTTTAGTCTGGGTTTCAAACTAAGGGTGAACTCAAATCTCATTCATGCTTGAGTTATGCCTCTTTTCTTTAGCTTGTTCTTCAAATGTAGAGACTGCTTATTGCTGATTTCATGGAAAAAAAAAACCCTGAATACTTTCCCAGGAGTCAGAATGAAGCAGAAAAATGGGTAATCTAGCAACAAGTGAGAAAGCTCCTCTCCAAGAACAAAGTTTTCCCTTCATTCACAACACAGTATCAACTATCACAGTTACAAATTATCTTATTTGGTTCAGTATTGGCCAACCTTTACAGTGGCATTGTAGAAAGACAAAGGTTAAATTAGCTGAATGTACTTTGAATAAGGAAAAATATTCAAATAGAGAAAAGTTGACCTACAAAGAGGATTCCTGCAAAACTCACTGATGTTGATGGAGACAGAAAGAACTTCTTTATGCAGAGGGTGGCAGAGTACTGGAACAGGCTACCCAGGGAGGTAGTGGAGCCTTCCTCTCTGGAGACATTCCAAAACCAACTGGACATGTTCCTGTGTCACCTCTCGAGGTGACCCTGCCTTGGCAGGGTGGTTGGACTGGATGAACTGCAGACATCCCTTCCAACCCTACCTATTTTGTAATTCTGTGATATTCACAGGATACTTTTATCTTAAGGGCAGTCTCTCTTACTCTCATAAAGTCCACAGAGCCTGTAGCACAGTGCAGGGTGTGCCTGAACCTCAGCAGCCAAGGCACCACCCTTTCTGGGCTGATCATGTGAGATGAAGGAAGCCCAAATGCCCAGGCAAGGACTGAAGATAGAAAGGCTATCTGATTAAACAAACCATTACAGATAAACCACATTTTTAAATGCACCGATTTGTCTTCTGACTGCAGCTGTTATTTTTCACATGGAAGCTGGGAAATGATCAGGCTGTGGCCCCCAGCAGTCACAGCAGATGTATATTATCGGGAATATGCTTAGGGTGACAGTTATAGTCACATTTTCTCCAGAAAAGCACTTAATTTACGAACCAGATTGGATATCTCAGTTTGTTGGTAATGCAGAGCACTCCTCCCAAACACGCGTGTGACCCTGTGAGACTTGATTGCCTCTTCGATGCTAGATCTTCGTTGGAGAACTCTGAAATGAAAGTGATGAATGAGCTCCTTGTCAGGTGCCATTCCCTGGGTGGCCTTGAATCCATTCAGTTATCTGTTACACTGCCAGCCCTGACAATGATGAACACAAGGCAGGCAGCTGACAACNAATGGAGAACCAGATAATTTTAGTCTGGGTTTCAAACTAAGGGTGAACTCAAATCTCATTCATGCTTGAGTTATGCCTCTTTTCTTTAGCTTGTTCTTCAAATGTAGAGACTGCTTATTGCTGATTTCATGGAAAAAAAAAACCCTGAATACTTTCCCAGGAGTCAGAATGAAGCAGAAAAATGGGTAATCTAGCAACAAGTGAGAAAGCTCCTCTCCAAGAACAAAGTTTTCCCTTCATTCACAACACAGTATCAACTATCACAGTTACAAATTATCTTATTTGGTTCAGTATTGGCCAACCTTTACAGTGGCATTGTAGAAAGACAAAGGTTAAATTAGCTGAATGTACTTTGAATAAGGAAAAATATTCAAATAGAGAAAAGTTGACCTACAAAGAGGATTCCTGCAAAACTCACTGATGTTGATGGAGACAGAAAGAACTTCTTTATGCAGAGGGTGGCAGAGTACTGGAACAGGCTACCCAGGGAGGTAGTGGAGCCTTCCTCTCTGGAGACATTCCAAAACCAACTGGACATGTTCCTGTGTCACCTCTCGAGGTGACCCTGCCTTGGCAGGGTGGTTGGACTGGATGAACTGCAGACATCCCTTCCAACCCTACCTATTTTGTAATTCTGTGATATTCACAGGATACTTTTATCTTAAGGGCAGTCTCTCTTACTCTCATAAAGTCCACAGAGCCTGTAGCACAGTGCAGGGTGTGCCTGAACCTCAGCAGCCAAGGCACCACCCTTTCTGGGCTGATCATGTGAGATGAAGGAAGCCCAAATGCCCAGGCAAGGACTGAAGATAGAAAGGCTATCTGATTAAACAAACCATTACAGATAAACCACATTTTTAAATGCACCGATTTGTCTTCTGACTGCAGCTGTTATTTTTCACATGGAAGCTGGGAAATGATCAGGCTGTGGCCCCCAGCAGTCACAGCAGATGTATATTATCGGGAATATGCTTAGGGTGACAGTTATAGTCACATTTTCTCCAGAAAAGCACTTAATTTACGAACCAGATTGGATATCTCAGTTTGTTGGTAATGCAGAGCACTCCTCCCAAACACGCGTGTGACCCTGTGAGACTTGATTGCCTCTTCGATGCTAGATCTTCGTTGGAGAACTCTGAAATGAAAGTGATGAATGAGCTCCTTGTCAGGTGCCATTCCCTGGGTGGCCTTGAATCCATTCAGTTATCTGTTACACTGCCAGCCCTGACAATGATGAACACAAGGCAGGCAGCTGACAACACCTCTACTGATTTCAAAATTAAAAAAAAGAAAAAAAGAGAGATAGATAGAAAAAGGTATGATTGCCACCATTTGATGATTCTCTCACCCACACTGCCTTCAGAGGAGGTCCTGGGGAGGGAATTACAAAGTCTGTTTATGCAATTATATGGAACAGGATATCCAACATCCCTCGTATCCACACACTAAAGTTGAGCAATAGACTGCTCAGGTGCATTGCCTTTTCTTTCATCTCAATAACTGTCTGTGGTTCACATTTATTGCAGACAGGGATTCCGATGGGTTTGTCACACAAACGATGACTACAGAGCAGTCTGATGACAATTTTATTTTCATGTGCCCTGGACATGGTGTCTCTGCTAGTCAAGGAAGAGTCTCACAAAAGGATGAAAGCCAGGAAGAACTGCTAGCCTGGATTGTTGCATTAAGGCAGACCACAAAGCAGCCTGGTTTTTCTGTGATGAAAGGTTCTTTCACAAGAAGTGCTCCTCTGGGGATTCTCTACTTTTTTGTCTCCAGCAGTCACACATGCCTGGTTTTATACCTTAAAACAAAATGCATACCACTGTACTTCCATTCCAGAGTCACAAGAGTCTCACCCTAAAAATTTTCTGTTTAAACCACTATGAAAGAAAACCAGGGAGTTTTGCTTTTAAACTTAAATCTTTTTCTGTGGCATCTTTTCATTTTCCACCTCTAAAACATATAAAATCCAAAACTTAGAAGTGTGTCCCTCCCCACATGTCACCTCAGTGGTTTTTTTTAGAAACTCCAATGTGATTATTTCCTGTCCTCATCATGACTCAGATTTCCCATGCTCTCTCTTACATTTTGCACCACAGAAAACTTATATTACACTGGAAAATAAGGAGCTGCAAAACAGTTCTAAAACAAATACCTTTTCAAACAAATGCTTACATGTGGATTTTGCTCAGAACTCAGTGTTTTCATAAAAAGTTTAATGAAATCTTTTTGTTTATTTTCATTTTCCCAGAAGGGAGAGCTTTCATAATGTTGGGTTTATCCAATTGATACTAACTTTTTAAACAAAAGCATTTACTTTTAATCAGCCACTTGAGTTCTGCCCATAGCCACTGAAAGGAAACATCTCAAAAAAAAATTCCATCTTGGAAATAACTTCATCTTAGAAACCTGCCTTTAGATGGACAGATCCCTCGAGGTGCTTGTCTCATTTACTATTGAAGGAGTGAAATATCTGCTGTGGACAAGATATCAAAGTTTGGTTAATAGCAAGTGAGATACCAACATAATGAGTAATATAGTGCAGAGGCCTTTCCTTTGTTTTCTCACATCTAGGTACCAAAACTAGAGTTGACTAAAAAAAAAGTGATAACTAATTTCAGGAAACAACTGCCCTTTCATTAAAAAAAATATTACAGCTCTTGAAAATTCTGTTTTAAAATAGAATATCCCCTGCACTAAAAGTAACAACTCTCCTTCTCCTGATCATGTAGGGTAGCACTTCAGGCATAGAAAGAAGCACAATGCAGAAAGTACTGTTGGCAAACGATTTTTGCAGAGGCAGGCAATGCAAAAAATCCAGTGGCAAAACGATCTGTACATTTACAGATTTAATTTTATTTCTTTTAATTATTATGTCAGTTCAATAGAGCAATATATACTGGTTTATTTGTGCTTTATATGTAATTTTTTCTCATCTTTGTGGTCTTACAAGTTTAGCCCTCAGTGCTAAGAAAAATGTTGCAACACTCTGTACGGAAGGTTTGTGTTTCCAGTAGGCAGCTCCCAAGCTGTTCGAGCCTGGGACAGACTGACCCTACAAATTTCATTATTCTCTCCTGTGACCAGAGCAGAGACTCAATTTTTTGCACAGATTCAAAACCATCTGCTATTTAAAGTGAGGAACAAGGGAAAAGGCAGCAATCCACCAGATGGGTGCTGCTGAGCACGTAGTACAGAGGATGTTCACCACTGGATTAACATCTGGCAGACATTGCTTCAGAGAGGATACTGAGTAAGCCCTCTTTAAGGCAGTGGTGATCTTGGTGTTCAGACTGTAAGTGAAAGTAGTAAATAGAAAGACTGTAAAAAGAAATGCTAACTCTTTTTTCTAGTTGAAAGGCACAGAAGAAATGGCTTTGACTGCTCATAAGTTACTGGATATGAGGTCCACAGTACAATTAGAGAACCAAGTTAATTCTGTTCTTTCAGCCTAAAAAAGGCAACCAATCAATATTTATATCTGTATTACCTGGAGAAAAAGAACATTATAAAAAAGAGTTACATTTAAAACAACTAAATCTTTAACTACTCAAGGCAATATATTGCAAGCAGTTACTGGACTTGCCTGATCAGTAATAAGCAAACAGCAGAAATGCAGGAAAAGGGAAAAAATAAATTTTTAATATGGGGTTTTTGAAATGCCAGAACCATAAATAAATGTTAGGTGCTAATGACCTCAAAAATCACATCCAATCCTGACACTCAGCATCTTGAAAATGAGTAATGGTTCTTTGGAGGTCCTCCCACAGGGCTAAATGTACAGACATCTCAATATCTCCTGTCCAATTCCTGAACAAAAACATATCAGCAGATGCTGACAGGAGTAGAGGGCTGCAATTACACCAGGAAATTACACCTGCCTCAGACTGGTGGCACAGAAAAGCAGAGGAACACATTCAAGACTTCACCCTGCCCATGAACCTGCCCAGCCCCCTCCCATGATCCATCCAATGGAGGGCTCCTCTTTCCCTGTGCTACTCTCCCCAGTTGTGCCTCAAAACTCTTCCTAGAGGCCTCCAACACAAAAGAGTTTATGACACATACAAACAGTATTTACTAGTGGTTGCCTTTGAAAAAGCTTTCCAAATATTTTATCCAAATTTCAGGTTTGAAACAAACCCAGAACAAAACATACTCTTCTGCTCATTTTGTTATCAGACCAGTTATAAAGTTCCTTTACAATAAAATACTGGCAGAGTAAGGCAGTGTTTCACACCCAACACAACACCTATGGGTTTTTCATACTCCCACACCACAGCCTATGTTGTCTGGAGGACCACTTTGACAAGCAGACTGGAGAAACCCATATAAACTTTCCAACAACAAAACTATATAGTCTGGCATTTCTAAGAAATGCAATACCTTACAACTTCTAAAAAGAGAAGTTGTTTTTGGCTCTCAGGGAAGTTTTTGTGATCTGATAATCCACTGAGTGTGACTTCTAAACCTGGGGCTAACCAAAGTCTTTATGTAACTCCCAGGGACAATTTAATGTTCGGTGTAAATACAGAACATAAGGATGAATGGCTGTTTCATCAGCATTTTTAAAAAAAATTCATTTTTTCACTTCATACCTCAGAGCTAACTCTTAACTTCATATCTTTTCCTGAAAATACTCACTGAAGTCTGACTAATCCATACCTCTTTCCATCACTTTTCTATCCACTCGTGACAAATAAACTTCTTCATTTGCAAGTTTTCTGTAAAGTGTAGAGCTGATGGACACAAATGAACTGTCAGTGTCAATACTGGAGCTAAGAATTCATCGGTCCTGATAAGACTCTTCTATTTCTGCTAGTCAACTCATGCTGACATCTTAAACTCCAAGACTCTGACCCAGAAGCTTCCAGAGCATCCCAAAAATTATTCTGATCAATGGACAAGATTAATTAAAAAATGGAGAAAGATTCCCACCTTGCTGCTAAATTACAAGGCTGATTTACTTCTAAGGGTACAAGCCTTTAAAAATTGAATTAACCTTAGCAAAGGAAAGGAGATAGACCAAAGCTCTAGGAAGAGTTCTGCCAGTGCAGAAGCAGGGGAAGGATAAGAGTTATTTTTACTCACTTCCAAATCCCACCCCATAAAAACTGAATGCAACTCCATCAGAGGGGGAAGTGTTTAAATGAAAACCCAGGCTTGTAGCACCTCCTCACAGGAACATATGATGACTCACTGCAGCATCCTACAGCATCAGCCATCCCACCATCCCTCATGAGAAGGTGGACAGTAGCAAGAGGCACTGGCACTTCCACACCAGGAGCTGAGCCCCTGGAAACTACAGCCTTGGCTGTGCAGACCTCCTTACACCTCTTTTACTCTTTGAAGACTGTATATTAGGCTTGAGAACCTGTTTCATTAGCCAGGCAATGATCTGCCCTTGTTTGTGAACTCATTAGGCCTTCAAAGTTTAGTGTTCCTTAAAAAATCACTCAGCAAGGTAAGATTTGGAGACTGAAAGGAAACTCTAAGCTAGTTTGTTGTCATTGTTGGGGATTTTGGGGGGTTTTGTCATGCTTTTATCCCTTCTCTGATTCCATGGAGCTCTTCTGTCAGAGATTGCATGTGTCTGATTGCCACACAGAGCTCTAACTAGTGTGGCCCTGCTGCAGAAAATACTTTCTTNNNAAAAAAGGAAGAAAAAAAGAAAAGAAAGCTAAAGTCAGAAAAAAGCAGTTTTTTAACTTGATGCTCAAAGTGCCCTTCTATTCTCCTACTGTATGTGCTGCTGTTAACTTCTAGCAGAAGAATCGATATTTCAGGAATCACTTCAGAGTTAGTTCCACAATGACTGCAGACCAGTCAAAAGAAACATCCAGAAAGTAATAAGCTGTTGTTGCAGTGCTTGGTGCTGCTTAGCTGCTGCAGCTTTCCCTGGGAGCGCAGCAGGGGCTTCTTGGGACAAGGCAGGGATTCTCTGCCCTCCTGCAGTCCATCTCGGATGCCCCGCACTGTTGCTCCGGCTGTTAGCCAGCAACTTCAGTGATGCCAAAGGAGTTGAGAAGGCTCTCCCACATGGCACTGCAAAGGCACATAGCCTGGAGACTCAGTTTACCCAGGTACCAGGGGGGCGGGGAGAGCACATGGGCAAATGATTGCAGGGCATAGGGGTGGTACATGGGCAGAGTTGGGATACAGGAACCAATAGGGAGAACTCGAGGGAGTGGCCAGGACTTGGGGTGGGGAAGGAGGGAGACCCCATGGAGAGGGCAGGAAGCAATCAGTAAGAGGGGGTACAGTGCCACGAGCTGTAAAAAGGGAAATGCACTGAACTTGGCTCGGGATTTGTTCCTTTCAAATTTCTTTCATCATTTCTGTGGCTGGAAGCACAACAGGGTGAGAACAGGAGAAGACTTTGTGCAATATTTGGACGTGGTGATGGGTAATCCGTATTCCTATTGGTACTAACCCGAGGATAAAAGATTTAAAGAAATGGTAACACAGGAACTCAAGTGTGGGAGGAAGGAAAAAAAAATGAGAAAGAACAGTGAGATTTATGTAAACCTCCTGGGAGTGCACTGGAAATTTCTGTGATGAAAAATTGAGATTGCTCTGAGTGAGACTTTACTGAAAAAAAAGTCAGTGTTGTGTAAAGGGAGAGAGGTTAGCTGGGTCACTTACCAGTCTGTCCTGATTTTCCCAGTTCTTTCTCTGAAAGTGTGCGCATTGCCATACAAGTCTCCAAATCATGCTCTGAAGTGAAATACATGGATGGGAAAACTTTTCAGAATTTGATTAATTTGTGCTGCTGTTAGTGTCAAAATCTAAGGCATTAGAAACTGGGGAGGAAGGACCCCAGCACAAAGAGACTCAGCTTATGTAGAAGCATTTAGCCAAACATGCCTCACAACAAAAGGCTGTGCTGTCAGTTCAACACTGATACTTGCAGAAACAAGACTCAGCCCAACACCAGCTAAGCAAATGCATGATACTGCCATTATATTCCTTCCATGGGTTCAATACAGGCAGGTTTTATTCCCAGCCTTCATCCTCGTTTGTATATAGTAGAAACCTTTATCATTGTGGAAGATACAGAATTGAGTTCTGACTAGAAATTCCCACCACTGAGGGTATAGAAAAGCAGAGAAACAGCATCATGAGCTATGAAAGCAATAATGGAACTTTGATACCATAATCCACGCATGTCTGAATTTAGTTACTTAACACATACATCCCCAGGACTCTCTTGTCTTCTGGTGTGTGTTTCAGGCAGAAGCACATATTTAATGTTTCTTATATTTTCTCACTGCAGATCATTTTTGTGGTCACGAGAGGAAGGTATACTTTGCACTGGTCCTTTTCCGTTTATGCTAGAAATTGTTGGAGATTTGCATTAAAATACACTGCATCCTGTGGTGTCACTGACTTTCAGCAATTTTGATGCTCTTCTGCTATACACACCCTCTTCCTGAGAGAGCATGAAAGCGTCTCATATCAAACAATGTCAAAACCAGAAAAACTTGTAACCACTATAAAAACTTAAAGCTCTCTGGCACTTGAAAGCAATTTGATCCCTTTGCTGCACTACTAGCCATTACTGAGCTCATCCAAAGAGAATTGATTTAGTTTGCACCCTGCCTAACCTACTGAATCTCTCGCTACACAAGATTTTGGCCATAAATACTTTGGAAAATACAGCATGGTTTATGTCATGTCACTCTCTGATCCACTGGCATACATGTCAGCATGAGCTAGTTTTTCCCATATGTAACTGGGGATTGCTTGTCATCTGTTGCATATAGGTAAAACTAGATAAAATGAAGGCCTTGTTGCTTTTGTAAAATCATGGCTTAGGCCTGTTACTTCAGCTAAGTAGAAAAGCACTGTGGGAAAGAGACACAGCTGAATTAGGAGTAGAAAAACTTGCTGCGTGACTGTCGCATGCTCACATTGTGGTGTATGGTGGTTGGTTGAATTATGTTTGTTATGCTTTAAAACTATATAAGTTTTTAAGCAGCTAAGTGCTTAAAAAGGCCAAGTTTTTGCAATAAAGTGGTTCTTCTTTGCTCTTGCCTGGGGACTCTGCATCACTCGTTGTCTCAACAGTCATCTTCATTATTTGGCCTGAATTCATACAATGTTTAAAAGAAAGAAAACCTTCCTTACCCTGGCAGAATAATGCTGATAGGAAGTTTGTTTCAACTTTGCTTTGTTTGGCAATGTCTACTGACAAATCAGGACATCTTGTCCGTCCTGTTTGCTAGCAGTGTCTCAATCAAGCTGTATCTAACAACTATAGTCCAAATTTACCAGAAGACTATACAGCAGAAGACAGTTTCTCAGAAGGCACTCTCTGCAAGATGTATTAAACTCAATAAATTTACATTTTCTTCTGGCTTACTGCACTAATAAAATACATATTAAAAAGTTCCTTTTTGTAGCAATTTATCTGATACACCTGCAGCAGTATCAAGTGTGATGTAACAACACTTTTAAACAAGTCTCAGTCATGAGTGTAATTCTGTGACTGTTGGATTCAGTAGCAGGAGTCAGTAGAAGCAAATGTAATCCTTTTACACCGACTTCAATGGATTTGGCCTCTTACTGCTCTGAGAACTGGGTTTTGTGAAAAGCTTGGCCACCAGTGTGACTCCATGGAATATGAACCCCATAGCCAGGCGAGCAGGAACCAAATCAGCAGAATTTACCCCACTTGTCCAGGAGACTTGCTTTCTAATACAAAGACTTTGAATGCAAATGCAGGTTTCTTTGAGGTATGATACTACCCTTTTGAAGCACACCAAAATGTATTTATGGGAGAGAGAGAGCAGAGCCCATGTGGTAATTGGATGGATATGTCTCTCCCAGGAAAGTCTTCATTCTTTCAGCGTGTAGTCATATGACAAAGGGGAATGGCTTAAAACTGGAAGATTGCCTAGGTATTAGGAAGATTTCTTTACTGTGAGGATAGTGAGGCACTGAAGCAGGTTTGCCCAGAGAAGCTGTGGGTCTCGTCCCTGGAAGCGTTCAAGGCCATATTGGATGAAGCTCTGAGCAAGTCAGTCTAGGGTAAATTGTAAAGTATCCCTGCCCACAGCAGTTGGAACTGGATGGTCTTTAAGGTCCCGTACAACCCAAAGCATTTGGCACGCAATGATCCAGCTGACTACACTGGTATCTTTTACCACATGACTTCTGTGAGGTTACCTGCCATTTTCCAGGCAGATTGAGAAAAGTCAGGTGGAGGTTAAGGAGACAACCACCACTCCTATCTAGGAATCCATGTTTTGCAACAGTCCTGCCCAGGAGAAGAGCTGGAAAACAACAATCAGTCATGGTATCATGTAAAGAGAAACCAAAAGATAGTTTACCACAGATGTAGAACAATAATTGTGCTTTAGAGAGACTTTTTTTTTTTTCCTGCAAGTTGTAGTTATCAAACACTGATTTACATAAAGAGTTATCTCTGCCTAACTCACTGGGAGAAGAGAAGACTGATTGGCATTGGGATGAAACAGGTTGGCTCAAAATCCCAACAACCTTTTGTGGGGGGGCTCTAGGACTTCAAGGAAGGTTTGGAGATTAGAATTGAGAGAAGCTTGAAAGAACACTCTGAAGACCCAGAACAGCACATTAACAAAAACAAATGGTTAGAAATTCCTAGAATATAGACGGTAACACTTGTGCTCTCTCTGTGACACAAGAGACCGGCTACCATGTGTGAGGCAGGGCAATAAATGCGTTAGTAACATATCAGCATTTGAGATGGCTCCTTATATTTCCCACCTGTGTTAATACATCGCTCCTACTCAGTTCACACAGTTCATTCACAGAGGGATATCATTTAGCTTTTCAAGAGACACAAAATAGAGGGCATTCTCTTGCACTTGAATCAGTTCAGCAATATAAGGCATTATCTAGTAATAATCCTTTTTTTTTTTTTGAAATCTCAAAGGATCCCACTTGCTGCTCAGCAGGCAATAACAGGCAACTTTTATGACTTAACAAATTCTTATGTGCATTTTACATATTCTACATGATCAAGTTACATTCTTCTTTAAAGACTGCAGTCTTCCAGTTACGCAAATTTTGCTTACACCAGCCAATACCACTAAAGAAATATCTACCAAGGGAAACATAGACAGACTAGTGAAGGAAGATTATGAGATCTCCTGAAGTACGATTCCAAGTCATGCTCTGGATTCACATCGCCAGCTGCTGCCAATAAACCTAGCAGCAAGCGGGTACAATTCCGTGCTTTCCAACTCAAACCTCTTCAAAATGCCTTCACTGTAAGGGGCTCATGGGTCACCCAAGCTCAGGCAGGCAATGGACTGACTAGACATGAGCAAATTTAGATCACTGGATGTGGTTTTTCAGTCTGCTATTTCTTTTGTTGCAGAGAATGAGGCACTAAAAAAAGCTCCTCGTGTTTCTCCCAGCAAGCAGAGAGCCTTCAGCTGCGGGAGGTGTTAACACCCTGCTATCCAATGCAATAAAGCATTATTTATGGAGCTCTGCCCAGATGCCTGGGGCTTCCTACAGGGTTGTGGCCCAGACCTTTCTATTTTTTTTTAACTGTTATACCTATATGCCATTCTTTTTCTAATCCTACAGCAATGACTACTTCTGCATGTGACCTTTATTTTTTGCAATGCCTTTAAAAAATACAAATACGGAGGTAGAAAAAAAGGAAAGATTAACTTCACACTATCTCAACAACACGAGACAGATTTTTGACTGAAAGCCAAAATGCTATGCTGCAATGCAGTCCTGGAATTGAGCCCAACGCACAGTTGCATTGCTTCCATAATATCATATCTATGCATCAACATCACACTCTTTCTATAGGGAAAGTGCAATGATAATAAAACTTTCTTCCTAATTAATTCTGGAGATGTGATTATTAGAGAAAGGGGATGCTGTTCTCTGGGTGGCTGTGAGACAGATGAGAACTCTCGGCATTATGCTATGAGAATGTGGGTCAGTGGCATTACCTAAAGTGTCTCTAGTTTACCCTTCTCAATTAGGAGGTAATCAGGATCTCATTATGAGTAAAGATTGTTGGAATGACCTTTGGACTGTTTTTTGTCTTGCAGATCTCCAGAGGCAGCTTGAATGAAGGAATGAAAGGAGAATGAGCTGAGGTAGGCTCATGATAAATAAGAACAATTATCACAATTATCATCTGGTAAATAATATATTGTGATTTGCCATTAATCTATGACAAAACACCTACTTCAGGTAAAAGCCTGCAGCATGACTTCCTTTTATGCTTCCCTTACTGCCTGGTATTTGTGCTAAAGGAACATAAAAGGAGTGTTTACTTGGAAGCAAGAGAGTTGCCTCTGCTTGATCTTTTCAATAAGGGAGGATGAATTATGCCCCTCATAGAAGCAACAAATTGATTCTTCTGACTTGCTGCTGCATATTTAAGTGTCAGAGCCCCATTACAAGAAAAGGCACTAAACGCTCTGTCTCTCTTGCTCAGAAGAGGTGTCAAAGCACTTCACATATTGCAGAGATTATTCTCCTTTTTTATAGGTAAGTGCTCTAAGATACAGGACCGGTGGACCAGTTTTTTCTAAATTCGGTGCCTGAGCAGCAGAACCCAGACTCACAAGCAGGACAGCCTGCCCTGGGTTTTTTCTGGTGACTTCCATGTTTGCTGCTCTCCAACTCGTGCATCCTCACCCCTGCCACTGACACAGATCAAGACATTATATTACACATATAAAGGAAAGCTGCACTGGTAACCATTTTCCTTGGTACATCAGCTGCTGCTGCACAATCAGCTGACCTGTAATTGATATGGGGATAAGGGACACTGGGCTGTAGAAGGTGATTTCTGTTGCTTCTGTTTTTATTCTGTCTGCATATGTGAATTGAAGCTGTTTGCTTTCTAGAACCCTAGATGTACCCCTGTTACGAATGGATGATGTAAGTTTAACTCAGCCCCTGTCTGTTGGCCAGGCCTCTGGCAGCAGGCAGTAGCTGTATTGAGGTGGCCAGCACCCCAAAATCCACTCTGATTTGCAAGTTCTTTAATAATGGCTGATTTGGTCTATAAATAAAAAAAATGATTATTTATTTATAGACATGAAACTAACAGACGTAAGACTTAAAACAGACTATTACTACACAGGGAGAAGACGAAAGGGAATACTAGTATACATGCGAAGTTAAAGGTACCATTAAAAATACAGCTAGCTAACAAATAGTAAAACTTAGGATTCAGTGTTTCTTACCACCAATTCTTGAAGGGGTAGACATCGACATCTCTTTCCCTGGGCAAGTAACCTCAAAAGCCCACATCTGGACTTAAGGGTAGAAATCTCCTTGCATGTTCCCTAAGAGTGTGTAAGACACTTCTGCTTTGTGATCATTTGTGTGGACCTTTATTGACATAAGAGCCGTGTCTTTCAGTCAAGAGTATTTCTTTCATCTCTCCCCACATTTGCTTTCCAGACTAAGATGTTGAGTCTTAGCTGCTGGCCTGAGCCCTTTGGCACCAGAGGTACCTCATGCTGGGCTTGTGACCCACCCGAGTTATCTCTTGCATATGCACCAGCCATCTGTGGTAGAGAGAGGGGGTAGACATGTCCTGCCACAACCCCTACTTAAAGTGTTCAGGTTTTCGGTTAAGGATCACCATTCGTATTAGACAACCAATCTTAAGGGAAGCAGCAGCTGGACTAATATCAAACAAGTCACTATCAAAGCCAGCACAGAACCAGACTGTGAAGTCCTGTCCCTGTCACGGTTATCTGGCATACAGAATTTTTAGAATGACATTTGCTTGAATGAAGTCAGCATTTTGAGCCTAGGCCCAGAGTAAGAATTAGGTAGAAGTGAGGCCATTTTGCCATGTGTTTGCTACTGAAGGGAGATAGAAAGCTGAAGGCAGACAACATTGCAAAAGCAGATAACATTGCAAAAGCAGATGGGCCTGTCCTGGGTGAGAAAAATATTTCTTCTGTTTCTCCTTGCTTGTAGTATTATTCTCACATTAAAATCCAGCTGGGGAAAATACTGAAGCAGAATGAAACAGATATTGCTAAAAATCAGAATGTGCGGGGGGAAGAAGGCTTGGAAAGAAGGAAACATGACCTGGTAGAGCACTGAAACATGAGCAGTTCCTACTCTGTGTCTCCAGGGAAGTTCTGTGCCTCACAGCTCACTCATTGATGGGGCTCAGCTGGAGCTGGGATCTGACAGCGCACAGCATCTCCCACTAAATTTCCATCATCCAGGTAGACAAGCTGGGAAGTAAAGAGCATGAAAACTTTTATTTTTAGTGTTACATGCACACACACACAGAGGAAGCGTGACAACAATGCAAATTAAAGGCTAAAGATGATTTTCATGTTAAGAGGATTGAGACAAGTAAAAAAAAAAAAAGCATATAAAATAATGAAGCGGGTACTAGTCCTGCTAAACTGAGCGCTAGGATCACACAGTTTTTGAAGACAGAGTAGAAGGAATAGCTGGTGGAAACAACTTCCTAAAACTCTTTGAGAATAGCCCCCATCTCGAATGACTGCAGTGAAGGAAATAAACACTTCACCTCTAGGAAGGAAAACTTAACAATTGAAAAGACCAGAAAATAGAAACTCACATTCCAGTCATTGACAGATGTGCAGCTGCAGCAACTTTGAAATATACTGGGCAAAACCAGAAATAACAACCTGGACAGAAAAAATGTATGAGCAATATTGATAGTAGGGGGTGAGAGGTCCCCAGACCCTTTTACCTTGCCATCCTGATTCCATCAGTTGCATTACCAAAAATATCCTCCATAATTCATTATGGTAGAAAATATTAAGACACCAGAAGTAAAAATTATAGAATTCTCTCTCTTTATCTTTCTCCCTATTCTGTTTAAGCCATTGAAAAACTTGGGATTATTTAAGTACTTTAATATCAATTTTCAATGTCGGACCAGGCCGTAGCACTTCCAATTTTATCCTCCTCAAAATTAATGATGCAGGACAGTTGATAATGCTGTCGCCACATGCTCAGCCAGCAAAGAGGCTGGAACATTCCCTCAGATACTTTGGTGTTAATTTGAAGGTTAATTCTAAATAAAATATTACCAGCAAAAGAATATAAAAAGGAACTTGGATTAGATAAATCTACAAAATTATAGATAAGATTAGACAGCATGTTGTCCTTTCTTACAATGGGCTGAGAATTTGAAGAAACCTAAAATTACGACCTTTTTCATGAGACTGGGGCTTGCAGCAGCTCTCTGCTTCAGTATGCAATCATAATATTGTGTTGGAGAAAATATGGTCAGATGCTGCAAACGCTAAAGTAAAAAACAGAATTTGGTCTGATATGCCAACATCCATCTGGTACTCCTGACATCATCTGCTCAGTAAACCCATCAGCACAAGCTCTTCCAGTGCCTTCAGGCTGAATTCCTTATTGCTCTTCTACTCTGGCTTGGACAGTACTAAATGGAAAATACCTGTGCATATACTGCAGGTGACAGCTTTGCAGCCAATTGCACTATTTGCTTCACTGCCTTTTTCTTCTCTGTGGTCTTTTAACCTGCTTCTCAGCCAATTTGCTCTGCTTTTAGCACAGTGTGTGAAACAGGACTTTGAAAAACTTCTGTCCAAGCATGGCAGCTTTCAAATAATGAAGGAATGTGAAACTCGAAAGCAATATTTAATAAATCTCTCTCTTATCTTAACCAATACTTCAGACCCCATAGAAGAGATGTCAAGTGTGCGACACTATATTTGTGGATTGCTCCTAGATTGCTGATGCAGCCCAAAGCTTATACATTCCTAGTTTTCTGAGACAGCTTGACAGAAGAATCTTGAGATCTACAAAGCGGCAGAAGTGAAACATGGAATTCAAAAATTAAGATTTTTAGTTAAAGGCTAGCTGGCTGAAATTAATAAAAGTATATTTAACAAACCAAGCCAGCCAAGGTTAATAGCAGAACCAAGCCTGAGATAAGCCTCTAGGATGAAAGTAATTGATTGCTTGTCATTTTATATTTGCTCAGCTGTGCTTAGAATAAGAAGCAGAAAACGCTGATTAACAGATCTAAAGAAACATAAACAATTGCTAATTTTTCTGTTTGAAAACCCATTCAAAAGTAATGGAGAAAGAAACCAAAACATCCTCGAAGATTAATGCACTGTCGAGAAATCAGAAAGGCAGAAAGGTCAAAGCGAGGGAGAAGAGGCTTGCTTCATCTTTTACGACCCCTCTCCATGTATCAGACCACCGACTTAATTCAAAGGACAAACTACGCATGCTTAATTGCTTTTAGCTAATTGTCATATGAAGCAAGGAATGGGAAGTGTCAACGGGATGCATATGTATCTTGCGTTATGAATATTTTGAACTCTTGTAGATAAATACATCTTGTATTGGTTTTTGTTGGCTCTGCGTATTAGGGAGCTATCCCTAATAGCTCAGCGCTGAAATAAACATACACTTTCTAACCCTGTTAAAGAGTCTTCGTCTGTCTCAGTTGGGTATCAATATTAGATTAATACCCATATTTTGGTAGTTCAGAAGCAGCATAGAAGCTCCAGCTCTGCTCCTCATCCTATGATGGTCCACTTCGTGCCTGGGGCCATGCTTGGAGTACAGTTGCCTCCACTCATGCCTTGTGGGTCTTCACAGACTGGCTGCACTGGAGATCCCTGTGGCTGAAGATGAAGAATGGGCTCCTCTGAGTATCATCTCTCATTCACCTTGTCACTAGAAAATTAGGACAGTCAACCTCTCTGACAGCCTAGAAACAGATCAATGCACTCCATTAATCCTGCAAGAGGCTTGTGTCAAACAAAACTGATTGTTTGGGTTCACAGTCTGGCTGAGAAGAAGCCAGAATCTTTCCCCCAAGCAGGACCCATGCAGAACACCGGCTGAAGGGGAAAAGATGAGTATAGACCTAATGCAGCTGCACACACACTGTTATGAATAGATATGAGGGGTTAGATAAATCCCTGCCTTTTGCCCAAGCCTCCGGCAGTAGGCAGTAGCTTTACTGAGGTGGCCAGCACCCCAAAACCCACTCTCGTTTGCAAGTTCTTTAATAATGGCTGATTTTGTCTATTATAGAATGAATTATTTATTTAATAGACACAAAATTAACAGACATAAGACTTTGGACTGACTACTTACTACACAGGAATAGAACAAGAAGAGACTACTAGTAAATAAATAGAGTGCAAAGTTAAAGGTACCTATTAATTCTACAGCTAGTGAAGAAATAATATCATTTGTGATCTGATGTTTCTTACCATCCAATTTGTGATGGAGGACACATCAAAATCCTTTCCCCAGGAAAGTAACAGTGGAATCTGTGTCCAAACTCTAGGAAGAAGTCTCACATGATTTCAGGGCGTGTGTTGAAGGCTTCTGCCTCCATGATAATTCATGTGTGCTTTTATAGACATAAGAACTGTGCCTTTTGGTCACCAATGTTTATTTTCATATATCTCTTTGCTGCGGTACTGCTGGCTCCAGTACCGAGCACCCACCCTGTCCGGGGAGAGGCTGTCCAGGTTGCTCGGAGGCGCGGGAAGGCTGGCGAAATTCCAGCAGGGGTTCGCCCAACCCACCAATGGTACAGGCACACTGAGGAAGGAGAGACGAGGCGGAGGGGCTTCTCGAGGTGGTGCGGGGGTTATTATGGAACCGGGGTCGTGCCAGGAGAAGCGAGGCAATGCGTTTCACGCTCACAGTTATACCCCAGTGGGTGAGCGGGGGAAGATACAGAACACCCAATGGTGCAGGAACATGGGGTTTGAATTTGGTGGGCTGGGGGTACAGAGCCAATGGGAAGGATCGTGGGAGTGGAGAAACACCGTGGGGGGAGAGGAGATGGCTGTGCCCAGTTTGTGGGGAGCGCACTGCAGCATCTCTTCCCACATCTCTTCTCATACCAAGATGTATACTTCGGGCTGGGGCTCAGACTCTCGGGCGCCTAGAGGTGACCCCTTGCTGGGCTATTCATCTGGCCTGAGTTATTTCTTCCAAATGCTCCAGCCATGAGAGAGAGGAGGATGTCCTGCCACACGCACACATAAAGATGTGATTAACATGACACTCTTTTCAACATGAACAGTAACTATACATCACAGAAAAACTAATCCCAGACGTGTGCAGCACCTAACTGGGGAGAGAGTACCTTGGACTTTACTGGTAAAAGTTATTGGAAAAAGTAGATGGGAAAGGGGGCATCATCTGCTTCTTGTGTTGAAGACAGATGAAAGAAGCCTGATCAATTAGTCAAAATATTTAACATTTGAGGATGTGAAAAACTCTCTTTTCCGACAGGATGTGGCAATAAAAATACCATTTATATTATCTTATATAGATATATATGGGTTGTCATCCATGATCCTCTGGGACAACAGCATATAAAGGTTTAACCACACATATATAACCCATTAGACATAAACCATTGACCAAGTCTGGGACTTGGATAGATGCAGTCACACCCAGATTCTCCTCTGAGGAGTTTGGAAAGCAAGGCAATCCTTTCCTGTACCTCATTGCCTTGGAGTGACTTTATGATGTGTATCCCCTATTGCCGCTCTATGCCCAGAAATGAATTTTTATGCCTTTCTGTGCCTTTAAAACTGGGTGCAAGAGAAGGAAAAAAAAAAGCTAGATGAACTTTTCAAAGCAGTTTGTACTCCAAGGTCTGCTCTGCATGCTTCTACTGCAGCAAGAAGAGCAAAGGAAGCACCCTTCCTGCTTTTCAGCCAGCTTTTCGGCTATGTTTCTCTGGCAAGAGACAGACAGTTAGTTTCTTTTTTTCTTCCCTGGGACTTCAGCTTCTTCTTCTTCTCTTCTGGAACTGGTTAGAACACCAAAACTTACTGGGAAAACTTTGCACCAAGGCCCAGAGGGGGCCCAGGCCAACCCAGCTCCGTGGAGGAAGGGAGGGAGACCACACCCACAGAAAGACTTTAAAATCTTCCCAGGTTTCTCTCCATAACGAGAGGTTTTATTATTTAGCATTATTATTCTGTTCCCATGTGTTTGTTAAACAAATAGGTTTTTTATCTCTTTCATTTTCCTCTGAGCAAATAATTTCTTTCCCAAACCTAGTGGAGGAGGGGCAGCTGTAACCTGCCTTCTATCAGAGGATATTTTCCTCCAAATTTGTCTCAAACTGGGACACTCATGAATCAGCAGGATGGTCTCCTTGATAAATCTTGTCCAAAGGTTCTATACTGCCTATGATGTCATGAAGAGACTGCACTGGTGTCTTCTGCTTTGATCTTATAGTGACACTATCATCACATTAGCGCTAATTGCTACTTTCCATTAACTACGTGTCTTACATTAACTGCTGTGTTTTACAGACAAACTTAACTGTTCTGTCTACACTGTTTACACCTTGAATCTGACAGAAGTATAGGCCAATCATCATTGGAAACCTAAAAGTCATTATTCTATTGTCTCTCCAGTTTTAACAAAGCTTACCGATTTAAGCACACACTGCCCTCCGGAAGTGTATTGAATGATGTAGAAAAGTTGTCTCCTTTTCAGTCTGACAGTAAAAAAAATGCATGCAATTTTATTTATGGAGTCATTGTTGTTGGGCTCATTTTCATACTGCTCTCTGCATGTTTGTTATTGAAAACAAATTTCCAAAGCAAAGCAGCTGCTGGATAAGAAACTTTGAGAAGCCTCTCGCTTGGGGTTTGATGTGCTGTACCCCATATCTCCAAGATTCTAATTTTGCACCTTCCTTTGATTCATGCAGGTTGTTCATTGTTGGTACTTTGTTGTGGGCTTTGGAAAATTAAGACTCAAAGATGAAATTCATACAGGCTGTAGAGTTTGTTTTCATTAGGATAAGTTTTCATTTAAGAGTTTGTATGATTCTATGTATATATTACATCCCAAAATATATGCCGAGCTCTGTGAACAAACTCGATTGCTTCTGTATGTTTAGCAAACATGTTACTAATGCACTGGGGAACTACAACTGTACCCACACAACCCAACACCAGGATTTGGAAGCCCTGCTTGCAAGCAGAATCAGCAAATGAAATCCTCTAACTGACCAAAAATTATACGACTGACAGACCCATGAGTTACTGCAGCACAAATTAGTAGTCTCAGAGCTCCCTATTGCTGCAGACAGCCTGTTTCCAGCATGTGAGCTACCCAAGTGTGATGTGTTTACACCACATGAAGGAGCAATCTTGGCCTCAGGTGTGCCCCCACTGCTTTGTAGTAAGGGCTTTTCTCCCATTATCTTCTGTGGCCAGTAAGGAAAGGAGTCTTTCCTCCTGAATCCTCTTACATATCTCACACATTTACTTTGAGGAAGAAAGGCACCCAACATATTTGAATAAATTCCCCAAAGGCACTGCTTCCTACTACTGGTCTATGGTTCAAAGAATAAAGTTTAAAGGTTATGCCCATTGCATTTATTTCCTTCAAGAATGAAACCCCCACTTTTATTTCTTTTCTGCTGAGAAGAAAAATGATCTTTGATTGCAGAAAAATATGCTTGTTGCACCATTACTGCTGAGGAGTCAAGTCCTCACTGCTTTGAAGAGGTGTGTGAACAGCCAGCCTCCTCTTGCAGCCAGAAAGCTGGAATGCCTCCTTTTATGCTGCTTACACTAGTTGCTTGCAGCTGCTCCCGATGCTTATGGTGCCTATGCCACTAATGTACATTATAGTATTTCCTTGTATTTAAGAGAAAGACGTCTTTCCACCCAGAAACCATTTAATATGCCGCACCAAGAAATGCCACAGATATAGTTCAATATGTACCTACAGTTCTAGTTGTCTAGAAAAAATCTTTAAAAACATGTAGTATGCCTTCTTTATTAAAATAGTTAATGACCTTTTTTATGATACTTGATTTCGCTGATGGTAGTTCATTATTACTTTTGTTGCTCTGTTCAGAGATGTTCTTCCTACTCCAGATACATAAGATGTTTGGTCAATTAAGTATTTTGAATAGCCAAGTATTCTTTAATATATGTTCACATACTTGCATGTCTTTATTCATAAAGCCCTGACTATATAGGGGTATGTGGGAATACTGTGTTTCTATCTTCCTTGTCTTTCTGCGACAAAAAATGGACACTTCAAAATAATGAATAAGACTGTATATTGTGATAACCAGTTGTAAAAAGAAAGTAATTGTATACTGTAGGGATGTACAGGCTGTGTTTGGCTTTGGTTTCATAGTTAAAATTTTGAATAAACTTTTAAAGATAACCCAGAGTATAGAGAGCACTTCACGAACACTAATAGCCAGGATATTAATGGCAGATGTTAATCCTTCAATCCACATGCTTTATGAAGACAGGTGTCAGTGTATCAAAGCAGATACCTGGAGAAACCCACAGACTGCTGGAGTGTCTCAGGACTGAAGGTTCCTGCAGAGTGGAGTTAACCACTGCGGTCATACATCTGCCACAACCTCAGTAACAGCAGGGATTTTAAAGGAAATTTAAAGCCTGAGGTCAAGAAAACTTTATCTGCTACCCAAAAATTACTTTTATTCTGTGTTTCAGTATCTTCTGCTCTCTCTCTCTGTCCTTTATGATTGCAACATCAACTGAAAGAGACCATCCTGCAACTTGGATTGATAAAAGTGACAGTTCTTCTCAACTATTTTTCTAGCTACTGTAACTCACATCAACTTTAAAATCGTATTTTAGGCAGGCTGGCCTTAAAAATCCCACTGGACTTCTCTGAATGTACCTGCACAGATATTTATGTCTTCTGCTTTTCATGATGACATGATTTTTTTATATTTCATTTCTCTTTTTGCTATTTCTCCCTTCTGTAATCTGGCTGGCAATTCCATAAAGCAAGCAAAGAGTAAAGAATAAAGGTCTATTAGCTACAAAATGTGAAATAATAGCCAAATATCTCCATTTAAAAATAATTTTCCTCTGTATGTCCTTCAAGATGTGGATTCTGGAGAGCTTGACCTATTATTAACTTATAGTTTAAAAGGAGACTTTTCTTGCCAGTTGCTGGATGCTCAAGAGTTCAAAAGTTTTTGACCAATGAGGAGGGCAATAGCATAAAACTGTTTTGGGTCCCATGACCCTGTTTCGACAAAACAGATTCTTTTTGAGAAGCCCTGAGGACAATAAATTATATAGCAGAATAGACTCATTAAAACCCTGTGGCTAAAAAGAGAGGACCAGAAAGTGCTGTAATGATGACAGGCTGTGTTTTTGCTCTATAACAAGCATAGGTTAAGTAGTGGAGTCTAATTTACTTGGAACGCGGTTTTTTGCATATTCAGAACTCAGTTTCTCCTCCGGGCTAAATGCATGACTCCAAAACCTCCTGAATGTTTAACCCCAGTGAATTCCCATCACACCAATTACAATTAATTTGGGGACAATGTCAAGAAAATAGACATACAAACAAAAAATCAAGCAGGCACTACTGCAGCTTTTCTGTGGCCTCTCTCGAAGAGAAAGGAGAAAAAAGGGAAGGGCTACTAAGGGACTAATAAAGTAAGTGACCTTAATTTTTCAGGAAGTTTCCTATGAAGTTTATATAAAGCTGCAAGAAGGAGAAACTGCTGACAGAGAGCACAATAATGAGTTTCTTGCTTTCCAATATCAAGGCTTGAGCACTAGTGCATAAGTGGAATGGGATGCATTTTTTTCTTCAGAGCCAGGGCAGCTGGAAAAAAGATAAAGGCTGCACTGGCTTATCAGAGGGGGAACAGTTTGTAGTCGCCTCACATATCACTTTTCCATGCATCAATCAACTTACAAAATGTTATTTCCTAATCCTTACAGTAGCCTAATTAATCTTTCCAGGTTAGACAGGAGAAGAAAAGCAGAAAGGCTTCATAACCTACTGTCTCGGGATGACAGTTTATATGAGAGGGCTTTCAGCATGCAGAAAAGCATGGCCAAACCGTTTCCAGAAGGAGACAAGTTCATTTCTTAGACTTTGAAGCAGGTCCAACAGAGAGAGGGTCCAAGAAAGCCTAAAAAACAATTTAAAAAAATAAAAATAATCAAGGTTCTGTAAAGAAAAAGCCATGACCTTTTTCATTTCTCCAAACTTAAGAAGTCTGTAATGTTTTTAATTCCTTCTCTTACTGCAGCTCAGGGTGACTGGATCTTAGTCACACCCCCTGAAACAGGCCTCCACAGTTATTTTCTTTTCATAGGATTTTCTTTTTTTGTGGATGCGCAGAAGCTCCCTTCAAGGAGCAACAAGTCCTACGCACCCTTTGAGTTTTATTCTGCATCCATAATGCCAGGCAAGTGCATGAGAATCCTAAAATCCACTTTCTTCACACAATCAAAGAAATTATGATTATTCTAGTAGTTTATATATAGATTATTATAGTTTATATATAGTTTTATAATAGTATATATAATTATAATTATTATAATAATTATATTTATAATTAAATATAGATTTCCAGGTGAAGGCACATTAAATGCCAGACTAATGAGTTTTATACTGACAGCAACAGCAGGATCTTAGTCCCTAGGGCTGGGTGTAGGAGTCTGGCAGCTCAAGACACTCAGACAGATGTCTTCTGCCTCCTGCCTTCAGTCATCCAAGTACCTCTGTTAGTTTGCTATTCCAGCCACCTGTCTGTTTTACTGATATGACAAGGCTTGCAGAAATGAAGCAACTTAGAAGCATACTTTATCCATTTTCTCCAGGACTGGTTTTCTTCTAATAAATACAGTTTGGTTTATTTAATCGGAGGGGAAAAATAAGACTAGATATAAGGGAAAATGCAGAGAAAACATATTACAGAGCCTGTGCAAGAGAGAACAAATAATACATTCCAAAGTGCAGCAAAGTAATAACCTGAAATTTCAAAACTCAAAGGCATATTTGGATTTAATCTTCAGCATATCGACCTATGTAATGTCACTAAAGCAAGCATCTCTACAGAAAATCCCTCTCCTGCAGCTTCTCTGCATGCAGTTGACATATGTTTTTTCGATAGGGCACGTTTTCTCTCGTTATGAATAGCATCAGGACTCCCTGTTAGTTGCATGGTAGCTGTAACTCACGTGATTTCATTGGAGACAAGGCTCATAACCATGGTAACAAGTCCAGAGCTGCCTGTTAGTTTTATCGGTCTTATTCTGTCTGTATAGACGTAAGGAGCAATGAATCTGTCATCAGTACTTACTCATCCCCTTCATGGTCACACTTCAACACCTCATAATTTTAATGCACTTGCCCTCTCTCTCTCTCTGAGGCAGTTTTGATGAATCTGTCTCAGAGGTGTGAACTTGAGGAGAGGGATGTACACAGGTTTGGTCTGGCTCTCATTACCTCTCTTTACTGTTTGTAAGGTAGAGAAAAATATCACTTCGGACACCTGTAGCAGGTCAGAAAATCAAAGCCAGTTCCCTGTCCCTGAAGCCAGGATTGTCCCCAGGCCCCATGTGCAAGTTTCGTGGCAGGAGGTTCCCCTAGACTATGGCCAGGCACAAGGATGCGGTTCTGAGTTTTTCTGCAGGAGGGGACCAGGACTCCCACCACATCCCCATCTTGATAATTCCCACAGGCCACCAGATGATGTGCAACGGGGACAGTTGTCAAAAGGAAGCTGGCATCACACCGCTCACTGATATGTTTCTCCTCCTTTAGCACCTCCTCTCTTACTTCTTGGTCTTTTCAGACAAAATTCTTAAAAGATCCACATGAAAAGTAAATAAGCAGCCCCAGTTCATTCTGCTTCCTAAGAAAAGCTGTAAATACCGTATTTCCAATCATGCGTATTCTCTGACTTGAACTTTATGCTGAAGGGATTTATGTGCCTTAGCACTGCATCTCTAAGTTAGACTATGCATAGTAATTAAGACTTCTCTTCTGACCACCTGGGCTGAGGAACCATTATATCCCCTGCAAGCAGTTCAATAGTTACCCATAACGATCCCGTTACCAGGAAGTTATTCCAATTTTAGACTTTAGACTTCAATATTTCTTGAAGAAAAGAAGTATACAAAGGGAATTAAAAATGCAACTACCTCAGTCAAACTCCATATTGAAGGACTCTGCTGCAGGCCAGCATAAATAGAAAAAGGGAAAAGGATTACCCTCCACATACCTAAGCTGTCTTATCTGACTTAACTGTCTCAGCCCAAACCCTAGATTGGCACCAGCTGCTTCCCAAATGTGGTATCGAAGTGATATGGTGAAGTTTCCACCAGAGTGGTCCAAATGCATCAGTGTTCCTGCAGAGGATGGCGTGCCAAGATTTTCCTTCCATACTTCTCATCTCCTTCCTCTTCTGTGCTCAATTTTACCCTAAGTCCTTTTATGGATAAATTTAAACTCTCATTGCTGATTCCAAACCAGGCAACTGAACTGGGTTGAGGGAGACAAGCTGAAAATACTCAGAGGACATGTATTTCTCTCCTGTACCCACAAGATCATTTCCTACACACCGAGATCACGGACTTTATTCTGTTTATTTGTTAAACCAATAGCATTGTTTTGGATTTCCCTTGAGTGAGTGATGTCCCCACAGGATCCTCAGCAGGCAGGCAATTTAAGGTATTTCCATTTGCAGTCTACCACCTTAGACATATCTCTTACCTCAGTAATTAAGTTAATGTCTCATTTGCATGCTCTCCACAAAATTCCCACATGAAAGCAGGCCTTTTCTTCCTTTTGCTTTTCTCTCTTGTTCTGGAGACTGTGATGAAGATTACAATGGGAGCAGCTCATGGTGTGAAACTGATTCATTCTGTTGTCACAAATAGTAATGAGAATAAGGCAGGGGACTCATCAGGTCTTTTCATGACAGTCTCGAGATTGGAATAGTACAGTCTTACTCAGGGACAGGAACTACTACATCCATCATTCCCGACCAGCAACACATATTCATTGGCAAAGAGGAAAACATTTGCACTGTGCTCCCAGCACTTTGGCAGTAAAAATAAAGTACAGCCAACTGCTGAATACAAATCCCAAAATATTACTTACCTACTGTATTAATCAAAACCCATTTATTTTAGAAATATTCTCAGAGAAAATGAATGCCTCACCTGTAGCCCCAGACAGATGTTCTTTCACTGTAAGGACACTTCGTAGATTTCTACTCAAGCAGCTAATGACATATAAGTGCTACACATGAGTATATTTGTCTGATCTGGTGGGTTCTTGGCTTGTTTATCTCCTCAAGACTCTTTTAGATCTTCAATCAGGAAATAATAACTAACCCAAATCGATTTTGGTTTCCCTCACTTTCAGTTTCTAAGTGCTTCATTTTCCTTGCAGTCCTGGTAAGCCAAAAAGCCAGGCTTGGTTACCATCTGAGGTGGATGGAAACAGGCATCAAAAGGAAATGGAGAAATGTTTACAGTTTATTCATGCATCGGGGTGGGGGGACAGAACAGAAAGGAAAAAGTAGTATTAATCAACTGGCTTTTGTGACAAAAATTAGGGAAGAAATGGTAAAATGGCAGCCAGGAGAAAAGAACATGTAGAAATCATACCCCTGTTACGAATGGATGATGTAAGTTTGAATCAGCTCCTGTATGTTGCCTGGGCCTCTGGCAACAGGCAGTCACTGTACTGGAGCGGCCAGCACTCCAAAATCCACTCTAATTTTCAGGGTCTTTAATAATGGCTGATCCAGTCTATATAAAATGGATTATTTATTTAATAGACACAAAATTAACAGACAGAACACTTAAAACAGACTATTACTACACAGGAAAAAAAAAAGGGATTACTAGTAATATACACACGGAGTTAAAGGTACCATTAGAATTACAGCTAGCAAAGAAATAGTATAACTTAGGATTCGAAGTGTGTTACCACCAGTCTTCGAAGGGGTAGAACTAGAGAAATCCTCTGTCTCTCAATCTCCGGAGAAGTAACTTGAAGCTGCATCCAGCTCCAAGGAGAAATCTCCTCACACGTCCTCAAGGAGGGTGTAAGAGACTTCTGCTGTGCGTTAATTTGTACACAGATGTAAAACCTGTGTCTTTCGGTCAGGAATGTTCATTATCTTTTTCCACATCTGTTTTAGCAGGATGTGTGTTGGGCCTTGGTCTCAGACCCTCAGGAGCCTGGGGGTGACTTCCTGCAGGGCTCTCTGGCCTCCTGCACATCTCTCTGGCTTCCTGGGCCTATCAGTCTGGCTGAGTTATTTCTTCCAAATGCCCCAGCCATAAGAGAGGGGGGACGTCCTGCCACAACCCCGACCTTCCGCAGCAAATGCAGATACGTTCTTGTGCCCTCATCTCCTGGTATAATTTGTCTTGTTACTTTCAACTAACCAAGTAATCTGCAAAATCAAAAGCATCATCCCCATCTCTGTTATCTCATAATTTTCATTACAACAGCTGAACCTCTCAGGCAGAGCTGAAAGTTTTAAATATGACTCAGGGAATCTTAGAGAATTTGATTACTGAATCTTCTCATTCTATCCAAATGTTGTAAATTACGTGGTGTCTTTGTGAAAGGATTTAAAGAGCTGCTCACAGCAGTAGCTGATCAGGGCTAGTCACCAGCCCCACACACTGATGTGGAAAAAGCACAGTAAAGGCGCCAAAGGGGAGGTAGACCAGGGCTGTTGGAAAGGTATTCCTATTTCATCAGGCTAACACCATGATGTAGACTGGAATTAAGACTGACAGTGTGCAAGTATTGAGCAAGTCAGACTTGCATTTTCAGCTCTACTGTACATTCATATCACTGTATTGCTTTGGCTTTGTTGTGTTTAATTATTTGTTCATACAACACTGGCATCATTATTTCCCTGGGAAGTGAGACTGGATTATCAGTATATGTGGAGTTATCAGCTTGTCTGTGCACCCTTCCCCTTCGCTCTCTTTTTCCAATTTCCCAATCCCATCAGGGGCTAACTATTAGCATGAGATTTAGATTTGCACCTTTTTTCATGATGACCAGATTTTCTACACTGGTTACATACACTGGTCCCAGTGTTTTTGGCCCCCTTTTTCTTTTGTCCTGCCTGCTTCTGATTGTAGTCAGCTTTTAAGTGTCTCCGCTGCCCACATGAATAACATGTTGGGGGTGGCAGCAAGATGGCGGCCAAAGCAGACATTTTGTGTTCCACTGACCCAACTTTAGAACATGCTGTAACCATGTCAGCCAGGGAGGGATCCCCCGGTAGTGCTTCAATAATTTTCCTGCAATCTTCATTTGCTTTGTCTTTGGCTAATTGCAGAGAAGTTGCTGTAAATGTTCATCCTCGACCTGCTTCTTAGTAGCAGGGGCTACCTTTTCTATAAGCTGTAAAAAAGGCTCTTTCACAGCCTGGCATATTGTGACATATCGTGGTTTTGGGGATGCCAGCTCTATTTTTTTTATCAATGCTGCCATGCCAATTTACTGACACTGTTCCAGCACTAGGGGGTCCCACCGAGCCTACAGCTGGGGGTTAGCAAACGTCTGAGAGCTCATTAAAGCATCTACTCCCAAAGCATACCGAGGGTCTTGCTGGGGGAGTTGCATATTGTCCATTGCAGCTCTGTCAGCAAGCTGTCTCCAGGTGTTTTGGAAAACATTAAATTGCACTGGCTGAAATATCACCTGTGCCAAGTGAGTGATATCATAAGGTGCGAGGTCAGTGTTGATAACTCGGATCAGCTGCATTACTTCTGGAGAATTGATACCGTACTTAGTAACCTTTGCTTGTAAATCTTGCACAACTTTCTATGCAATAACGTGGTGATCATCAGCCTGACTTGAATTCGGGGCTGCCTTAAAAAACGGGTATGCCATTTGTTCATCCCCCCTTTTAACCGCTTCTCCGACAGCTAATTCATCACTAGATCTTGTTGCCCTGGTTTTTCACTGCATGCCTTGTTCACGTTAGCAGTGAAAAACTTTCTCATAAGTTGTAAGATAAAAAATGCCCATGTTTTTGTAACGAATCTTTTCTAAGCTGTATTTTTAAAATTGTTTTACTTTCCTTCTCCGGAGGCAGAAGAAAGTAATAGACTGAATTTATATCCTATCAATTTGGAGAAGCTTAACCTCTTCATCCAATTGTTGATTGTCTGTACATATGTATATAAGTGAGAGAATAAACGAGGGCCAGGCTTTTGCCTGTTAACCCGAGACCTTAGCGTGTGTATGAAACCTGCATCCATACCTGATTCTTAGTGTCGATCTGCGACAAGATCTGGCCATCCCTATCTTCTCAATCAAATTCCAGTCTCCGATCTCTGTAGCTTTTTTTTTTTTTTTTTTTTTTTTTTTTTTTTCGCCCACCCCCCAGGGTGTCGTGTGGGGGCCCTCCCCCCCGTCGGGGGGGNCACAGTCACCTGGCAAGGGGGCAGCGTCTAAGGCTGTTCTGGTCTCGATCTATTCAAGGGATGGCGATTTCTGCCCCTCCGTCTCTGTTCACTCTCCTCTTTTGCATGTTCAGCAGACTCCTCCTCATCACTCTCGCTCTCAGTGCTGCAAGGCAAGGGGGGGTACGATCGCCTTCCTGGCGGCATGTGAGCTTCACCTAAATCCGGAGAAGGCGGGGGAAAGTGGAACTGAGGAGACCGCTGGGCAAGGAGCAGAGGAAGGTGGGGCCAAGGGCACAGCCGGAGATTGAGCTGGGGGGAGAGCCGGGACCGAGGGAGCGGCCGGGACCGAGGGAGCAGCTGGAGTCTCGCCACTGCTCTCTTTCAGCGAAAGCTGAGCCAGCTGCTCAGCGGGAGAGGGGTACTTAATTTTAACATAGTCTCTCGGAGACAAGCAAGAGGAGGGGGGCGCGCCAGGATTCTGATTCGCTTCTGCTTTAACAACAGTCTGGTCTCTGGAGCCGGCAGCCAGGGCCTCCCCGCCCTTCCCCTCGCTCATTGGCACATCCCCCTCCGCGTCAGGCAGCAGCAGTGCAGCTCTCGCTGGCTCCAGCGGGTCGGAATCCCGCTGGTCCTGCTCCGTCTTCCACTCTTTTAAAGTTTCATACAGCAGCCGCCAGGTCGGAGCCAAGCCCGCGGCATTTTTATCTCCTTTGGAGACTGCATCTCACAGTTTCTCCTCCACTGCCTGCCACACAGTGACACTGAACACCACAGTGACATCAACGGAGAAGTTCTGAGATCGTGCCCACAGCAGCAAGCTGTACATGGCGATGTCTGTGGTTTTAACACCCTTCCGCTTTAAAAGTGACTTCCAAAGCGACACTGCAGTCTTTTCTTCCTTTGATAAATTATTGCCCATGATAACGGGTCCCCAGGTTCGCTTACCGTCACGCGGTACTCCAAATTCAGGTCCGGACCAATAGCAGAACACCTCTGCTCGCAAAACCTGGGCTCCGCCCCCAATTCTGGTGATCCATCGACCGGCCACCCACCCTTAGTAGGGTCCTTTCAATGCCTCACATTGGGCACCAAGTGTCGCAGTTGAGGCAGACGCGCGACACACACTAATTCTAACATAAAGTGCAGGCAAAAAGCATTTATTTCAAAAGCCAGTGTCATATATATACACTTTTGTATGTTTATCATTCGTGCTCATTGTCCATTGGTTGCTTAACTATCACAACAGATTAATTGGCTATTTTAGCTACACTATACTATTATTAGTTATCTACAATACAGACATCCAAAGAATCCAAACAGACGCCAGCTGCAGCTGTGTTTATCACTTACTTTATTGTTTTGAATTTCTTGCTTCTCTTGATTAAGTTTCTCATGGGTAGACATAGATTGTGCTGAGATCAATGTCAGATTCAGACTCAGACAAGCTGTTAATCTCCACAAGTATATATCGCCACATTTCTTTTTATTTCTGTTAGGTGCTTATGCACTGAAACAACACAATGATCACAGCTTTCCCTTGACAACTGTTCTCTAGCTTTACACAGAAAAGGGCTGGCTGACCACCCACAGATCTTACAAACCATACTTAGATTTACAGTAAGCTCACATTCCATGAAGAGTAGTCATAAATACTCTGATCAGAGTATTTATTGCAAATGCAAAGTATTTTACAAAAATTGGTAACAACTCAGGTAAGTGTCTCTTTTTGTGTGCTGTTATCCATTAGTTTTCACGCCTAATGACCAAGCTCTTATATTGCATGTCAGATTAACGCAATCTACCAGGCAAAATAATAAATGCAATCACCAGCAAATGGCACCACCAGTAGAATCTAGTGCAATGCATTATTATAATCTGTCCTGCTCACTATAACCCACAAGTCATCTTGTTCACTTGTGCATTTTTTTCCTTTGAGGCATAGACTTCTCTTCAGCTGAAATCAAAAGCTAGAAGAGGGAAATTAAGTGTTTTCTTCTTACATTAGATATGTAGTAATAGATGTTGGGGAAGATAGAATAGGAAAACCTTACAAATATGATTACCTGGCAAAAGATGCTGAGATTGAGATGAAAACAAGCTTTGAGTTACCCAACTCCAGTCACTGAACAACTAGAAAACAATGTATACCGGCTATAGGTAATCCCCCTTTGTTTAAACAATGCCCTCTACGTGTAGACAGGTCCAAAGATCAAGGAAGACCCTGCAAACTCATCAAAGAGTCCGAAGATCAACTTTTAGAGTTTAAAATATAATGCTATAGGTTAATGTAATGATTCTTATAGGCTGTAGGCAAATGTTGTAGGATTTGTAGCTTATTCTAGATTGGTTCATGGAAATTAGAATATTCAACAAAGAAGATGATTTAATGTATTGTAATCACCCTTGAGAGCATTCTGTTCTGTTCTGCTCTGCTCTCCTCTTCTCTCACTCTGTCACACTCTGACACTCTCTCCCCTCTCGCCTGCTCTCTAACTTCCCCGACCTGCCTGGAGCTGCAAGTGGCAGCTCCTGGCAGGGCTCTTTTCCCACACCTTCTGCAATAAACATCATGATCTAAAACCTGAGAATAGAAATGTCCATCACTGTCTGTCCTGACCGTCCACGACCGAACCAAGAATTCGGCAGAGAGAGAGTACTCCGCAAATAGAGTCTGTAGCTTCCCATTCATTCTGTGGTTTACTTGCTGCAGGTATTGGCCATTATTAGCTAAGGTTGCAGCACCCAGCACTTGGAGCATGTTTACAGTGTTGCGGTATGGCTTTTCCTCCAGTAGCAAACTGCATAATAAAGTCAGTTCTGCAGTTTCACTAGAGAGGTTATGCAGGCAGAATTAAATCTACATTATACCTACTTCTACTGTAATCACACCTTTGTTTACTGTATAAATATGCTTCTCAAATGTGCCTATTTATAGGCAGTAAATGTGACTTCAGCAAGGCAATGCAGATTGACTCATCTCAAAGCTTGGTCAGCCTAAAAGGATACTGCATGGCCCTTGCCTTCTTTTGAGATTATATTGGAAATGCCATCCACTTGGTTTCAGAACAAGAGTGCTTTGCTAAGGGCAAAGGCCTATCCTTTACAGTGTGCACATCTATCTTTCTCTTATTTTCTAATCTTATACCTAAATCTGCTAAATCTGTTAAACCGAAACTCGGCTGTATTCTCACTTCGTTAAAACTATCCAGCAGTGTATCTGTAGTAATCAGGAGCTTACTTCATGGTGCTGCTTTTTGGGTAATGCACTCTAAACTGCTCTTTATATATTCTTTCCTTCAGAAGCTTTTGCTGCTCTTCTGGATCCCTTTATGACATGAACACTCTTCTTGGAGTCTGTCGACCAAAAGCACTTTCTGAGTGCCTGCATTCATTAACTGAGGAAAGTAAGTTGTGCGTGCAACAATGGAGCCTTCTGAAGTGTATCCCTATGTTTCTTTGAGAGAATAGACTTCTTAAAAAGATAAGATCTGGTGCAGCAAATCTATGTACTCTCCCCTAACGACTTATTTAACCTTAATTAAGGCAGCAGTCTGGTGATCTTCATGAAAACAGGATAGCACTGTAAATAATATGCATAATAGCACTTCTCATAAAAGTTGCAATTATCCTCTGGGTATCAACCACATACATTATTAGTATATGCAGAACCATCAAGCAGTAAGGAAAACATATGTCACATGGCAAAACTGTCTCTAATGCACTCAGCTGCATCCATCAGCATTCAGTTTTGCCTCATTTCTGAAACATTTGCTCTCACGTTGAAATTTGGACTCCTTAGCATAAGTAAATCCCTGTGAACATACCACAGAAGAGAATACTTCTCTGCTTCTTCCTCTTTTTCATCCTTGTCTTTCCTATCCCTTCACATGTGTTTACAGAGTGTTTTATCCTACAGTCCTACTATTTGTCTAGGTTGTTTCGATAATAAGCTGATTCCAGATTGGGGTTTTTTGGTTTGTTTGTTTTCCCCAGGAAAAATATATCCAAAATCAGGGCATCTTTAACTGGAATATCTGAAAACAACTTAATTCAGTAGAAAAGTTATAGCCCTTTTGACTTGATTATTCCTTGCACACATTGCAACAGCGATGTCTGACTTTACAGCATAGACAGTCAGTCTATCTCAGGATAGAACATGCATCCTTAAACCAAAACCAGTCTTCTCTTTATGTTTTGATAGCCCAGAGCCAGTGGAAATGCAGAGCAGGCTGGGCATTTCTGCACTTCATTAAAGTGAAAAGACCATCAACATCAGGAACATTAGTGGTGGCAGAACAAAAAAAATTTAAGCAGTGTATGAAAAGAAAACTAGTCACCTAAATTGAATTTTCAGCTGAGGATCTAAAAGGACAAATTTAATCATCTACCTAAAATTATCACACAAGTCAATGTTCCATATTTTCCCATTGCAATGAAAAGGTGCTGATTCTCCTCCGTGCCTGTGAGACTGCCAAGCTCTGCTCTGTTCTGCCAGCACATGGCAAAACTCTTCAAAGAACTTGTGGAGGTGCTCCCAAATGCACACCCTTGCTTTAGAATCACAGAACAGTTTGGCTTGGAAGGGGTCCAAAAAAGCACCATCATTCCAACTTCCCTGCCGTGGGCAGGGACACCTTCCTCTAGACCAGGTTGCTCAAAACCCCATCCAACCTGTCCTTGAGCACTTCCAGGGACAGGGCATTCACATCATCTCTGGGCACCTGGTTTTTCTGGGTGGTAGAGCTGTGCTCACATGTACAAAAGAAAACTATCAGATCGGACAAAAGTATAGCTCTAAGCAAAGCCTGCATATTCCTGTACATTCTTTAGTAATTAAACAAGAATGCAGCCTGCAGCCTTGATGTGCCCTGCTTGTCCCAGGGTGATTATGGCAGTATGGAACGCAGCCTGGAAAAACAGGGCTACACAATTGAGTAACCTTAACTCTGCTTTTCAGATGGCATTCCATTCCCTTCTGGGACCACAGACCTTGGGGAAAGCACAGAAGATGGGTCTTGGGGCTCCTGTGTCCAGTCCTAGCACAGAGAAGGTTCCTGGCTGTTTTATTTATGCCTCTGTTTTCATTTGCACAGCTATGGCAAAAATAAGACATGACATGAACATTAAGAGAAGGTTTAAGTGTAAAATGAACAACTCTCAAGATAAAAGCTTGTTTTTCATAATCTCCCTTTCAATACCATCTTCCCATCCCAGCTTGCTTTTAATTGCCTTGTCTATGGGCTCCCATCACTGTTACCTTTGCCTCTGCATGCAGGAAGCACATCACCTTCTGTACATCATGCCATTGAATGTTTCTGAACATTTCTGGAGGCAAGAGAAGCTCTGCAAACTTTATGTTGCAGACACAGGCAAGGGGTATTTTTGAATTACAGGAACATCGTCCAAGACTGAGGAGAAGGGTATCTGAGGTAAAACATTAAGAATCAGCTGGGAAGTGGAAAAGGAAAGGAATTATTCTTTCTACAAGAGATTATCCAACTGTACTTTTGATGGCATTTTAACTGGGATGCACATGAAGGTAAAATGTTTAAAATACGTATTGTTTCAACTTTGAGGAGGTTTTCTTCCCTGTCAATGCAAATCTTCAGAGGAAAAAACACAGATATTTTTGCAGGCCTGTGTAACGATTGTATGAGGCAGAAGGATTTCCTCACTGTGGCAATTTATGAAGACATAAAGAAGGTTGGAGGGTAATGGGAAGAGACTCCATCCAACAGCTATAGATGCGTGTCTGATTAGGTTTATAATTCCCACTCCAAGCCCAAACCTGAGTAAGTTCATAAGCTAATCCATCTCCCAGATCCCTCTCTACAGGATCGGGCCCAAC